>VFFE01008954.1:1814294-2064083 GCA_008921705.1 Burhinus oedicnemus | reverse complement strand
TGGTGTTTTTATTGTTTTGTTTTTTTTTTTTTTTTTTTTTTTTTAAAGTCCTTCATTGTTTTTAGCATTCTGAAAGCTTTATTGAGGTTTTGATTTTTCTTACTTGACTGTTGCAAACCCACTTAGCGTTGCCTTATCAAGTGCAACTAATTAACATCAAAGGGATATTGTTATTCATTATCATTCTATGATCAGTCATGTATACCATATATGCTGAATTGGCTTTTTTGAATCTCATTCAGTATGCTTATTTTAAGTTTCTTATAGATTGCCTTCATTTGCACAGTACTACACAAGTTAATATGCATATGCATTTAAGTGGAAAATTACCTCTTCCTGAAAAACCATCAGACCTGTCTGTTGGCATTTTCTATAAAATATATACGCAAATATTTCCTTACTAACCAGCAAAGCTTGCCTATACTTCTTTATTTCCCAGGTCCCTCTTGAATTACTAGGTTCATGATCAAAACCCAACCTGCAAATTTTTGCTAGATTTAATTTAGTCTCATAGGGATCTGGTTTCCTTACATGTGTCACTATTAGTTATTGAGAACCCATAGATAGGCAAAGGGCTACATAGATACCCTGGCCATTTTCTATTACCCCACTATCACAGACACTCTTCTATTTCCATTCTGTCTGTGCAGAATATGCTTTCCAGTTCCTGAAATGAGGAGGGAATTCCGTTCCAGAAAATGCCTTGTCTCTGAAAGAAAACCCTGAGACTGCAGCTCTGTAGGTTTTCAGTTTCGTTTCTGTCAGTATATCAAAATAGGTCTGTTCCCAATATTCTAGATGTTTAGAGTGAATTTTGACTCTCATAATTGAAGAGGGAGTATAAAGTGTGCAGAAATGCAACCTAATAATTCTCAAAAGATAATGTACAATTTTACATTAAAATAGCTTTCCTGCCATTTTATAGAATCACACATATGGATTTCTCATGACATGTACAACTACCAACTACAACCATAGAATTTTGGTTAGTTTTTAGTTAGACATGATGTGAATATATATTCACCTTTTCCCTGGATTTCCTGCATAAGTATATGCATATACTAACTTTATACTTTTATGCCTTTTTGAAGTCTAATAGTTTCTTGGAAGTGTATTTACATGTTGTAGATATATTTATGGCTATATAAGAGGTGTTCTGTGTGTATTACTTTGAATCTTAAAAAAAAAAATAAAATAAAAACATCTGAAATACAGTGAGGTCGGTGTTGCAGCCCATAAAAATAGTACTTTTTGATTATAAAACTGAGATTGTGTTATGTGCTTTGGAGTGTTCTGTTTTGAATAACATTAACTCCAGTATCCTTTTTTACTTATTCCGCTTCTCACTCTTTTTTTCCTGTGGTCTTGGCATATTTTGTCACATTAGAATGAACTGACTGTTCTTGCTGTTTGCAGCCTCCTCCTCTCATTTACTCTCTGGAATTGGATGACTTAACCTGGCTTTGCTAATGTCTGTTAATCATATGAAAAATAGTAGAGTGTGGGCATCTTGATCGTCCGCTTTCCCATTTGGAGTTTGGAGATCTTTCTGTACCATTTCTCTTTGCTATCTGATGTGGGCTTCTGGCATCATGGTGTTAAGTTCCTCTGGCAGTTACAGCTTGCCTTAGGCATTTCTTCTATGTCATCCACTGCATCCCACTGAAACTGAACTTTTCATCTTCACCAGGGATGTACTTCACCTAGCTCAGAGTTAGGGGAGAGCATAGGGGGGTTTTCTAGTGTGTTGTGTTTTAATCCCAGTAGGAAGCTGAGAACCACACAGCCTCTTGTTCACTCCCCTGCAGTGGGATGATAGAGAGAACTGAAAGGGTCAAAGTGAGAAAACTTGTGGGTTGAGATAAAGAGTTTAATAGGTAAAGCGAAAGTGATGTGTGCAAGCAAAGCAAGATAAGGAATTCATTCGCTACTTCCCGTCGGCAGGCAGGTGTTCAGCCATCTCCACGAAAGCAGGGCTCCATCACATGTAACAGTTACTTGGGAAGACAAATGCCGTAACACTGACCATCATCCCTCCCCTGCCCTCCTTCCTCCTTCTTCCCCCAGCTTTATATGCTGATATTCCATATGGTATGGAATATCCCTTTGGTCAGTTGGGGTCAGCTGTCCCAGCTGTGTCCCCTCCCAACTTCTTGTGCACCCCCAGCCTACTTGCTGGCAGGCTAGTAAGAGAAACAGAAGTCCTTTTCTTCCAGTTCTAGATACTGGATCAACTTGAATTTTCAGTTCTTTTTCTTCTGCTTATTTGTTATAACATACATCGTGTCATGGTAATATGTCATTAACATTTACATAAAGTAGTCCCTGAGTATTCCCAGTTGAGAAGACTGCTTTATTGATATCTCATTACCTCTGGGTGTATGTTCCTCTCTTTAGCAGGTATACTGAAAGCACAACTCATTTTAAATTCCATGGATCACATATGCTATCAATTTTAGGTTTGGGGAGAGTGATGACGTCTATTTATGTGACTCACCCCCTAAAACATATTCACTTACTCTCCATTTTGAATGACAGTGACTTCTTTTGCACTCTTTCTTATTTTTTTATAGAAAGAAAAAAAATCACTTGCAAACTATGTTATCACTCATGCATTCTAGACAGTTTTAACATAACTTGAATACGCAAGTTGGTCATACATGCAAGTATAATCACACATGCTCTGGGAAAGCAGGTGAACTAGAAACAATTTATGACTTTGACGCATATATGCCTGTTCCTTAGCCAAGCTGCTTGCATGAGCCAAAAATAAACAGAGAAAAGGAAATGGATAAGGAAAAAACTAGCATGACAGTTGGATGATTAGCTGTATTTGGATATATAGAGCTATATAAAAGTCTGTAGGTGACTTCTGGACATTATTGAGGCTCTTCCGGAAATGCACAAACATAAGGACCAGAGTATCTCTGACAAGTTTTAGTGTTTGCATGAATTCTACGTCATTATATCTTGAAATGTTCCCTCTTGTAGGAATACATAAAGGTCAGGATGTAAAAGAGAGACCTTTCCCTAAAGAGGAATAAAGGCTGGTGTGATGTTAGAAAGGCTCACAGAAAGAGTGAACAAGTGTGTCCCCAGCTGAACGTTTAGCCACAGTTTCAGTTACACTGAACAGTTTGTACCAATTTAGACAATAAAAATGAGTGAGTTGCATGCTTACCTGACAGTATGTGGGAAGAGGTACAATGACTACAGATGTGCACTCAGTACCGAAGGAATCAAACTTTGCCGCTAAAAAAAAATCACATGAAGATTGGTTTTATTGGACTTTCAGTAGTAAAATCTGAAGAAACTCAGTAGACAGTACCTCCTATTCAGATATTTTAATATATATATATATATTTTCAAACTTTCAAAGGACTAAGTTTCTTCTCAGACATCTAAACACAGTGGCTGATTTTCTATTATCTCCCTATTTTCTCATCTTTTAAATGGCCTTAATCAAGGTCTGGGCTTTGGATACATACAAACCTTTTGAACACAGTGGGCTTTTTCAATTGGATGAGGGTGTTTTAAAAAGTTAATGGTTGATTAATGTGAATATAATGTTTCTCTCTGGTTAATGTGTGCTTTTGCAAAAAGGTAGTATCCACTACTAAAACTGACAGTGGAAAACTTGTTTGTCTATGTTAGAAAGTGCTTAAAAAATGAACAAAACCAAAAAAACTGCAAACCAACAAACAAAAAAACCACCACAAAAAAAAACCCCAAAACATTGTGACTAGTAAGTATTACTGTCTTCTTGTAAGGCGGGTCACATAATAACATCTGGGGGTGGAAATAAAGATGCACAAAGAGGAAAATAATGTTCTTATTATTTTTCTTATTATTCAGTACAACTTTTACTTATTTTTTTTATATCTATTTAAATATGGTTCATTGGAACCACATTTGAATTTTAGTAGTTTACAAGAGTTGACATATGAAACAAGCGTGTGTGGCAACTTTCATCTACTTATGTACCCTCTTGTATGTCATGTAGGCGTCTTTACGTTTAAGACCAAAATGCTATCACTACTACTAATTTAGTAACTGTTTCACTTTCACCATGTAGACTTTGCCAGTATTTTTGTTGAAATTGTCAAGTTTAAATAATTTTTAACAGCTCACATAAAATGTATATGTGCCAGCGCTATAAACACAAGTACCTTTGTATTCAACTTACTGTCTATACAAGGAGTACTGCTTCTTAATGGGGGGGGGGGAAGTGAATCAGTTTTCTTAAACATTTTAATTGTTATAAAAATCCTATATTAAACATGATGCCTATTTAGTTGTTTTTGGTAAGTTTGGAAAAAGTCATCTTGTATTTTGCACTGACTGAAAAATGTTATTTGACATTTTTAAAATTAAAACAGTCATGGTATTTAAAGATGAACTTAAGCTCTACTAATTCTATTAAACTGCAGGCTGTCAATGAGTTATAAAGTCTAATTAATCATTTTGTCAGCTTTGCCTTCTGAAGCTAGTCAATATAAATTTGAATAAATAGGAAGCTGTTGACCCAGACACCTCTGGATGTTCTGAATAAAGATGTGCCAGTCGTAAAATACTCTAACTACTACCTATTTTGACTGCACATAGTATGCACAATTATGACAGGGAATTATGCAGTGCTAACACACAAGCATGGTGCTAAAGTCTTAATTTAAATTATTTATTTGTGGTGATAAATAAAGGAATAGCTGTAGAAATTTCTTATGTGTTTCATCTAGATATAGTGGTTTTGAGGATAGAAACTTTTTAGTCAAAGTTTGTCGCTGACACTGCAGTGTGACATGTCACATCAGGTTGCATCAATAGAGCCATGTTATGTAAAAGTAATGAAATGTGACTGATAGAACCCAAGATACTGTAACATAATGTGTCAGCATTTCTTTAATGGAGCCTTTCAGGAATGCTTTTTGGTAAAATACCTTAAAAAATCAGTTACAGAAAGTGATGAGGAGATATAAAATACCTGCAGTCAGTTGCTGCAAGGAACACATGAAATAAGCTAAATAAAAATTATTTCCAGTAACTACATTAGACATATCTGATCTGTAAAGTTACAACAATGAAGTATCCGTATTATCCCAGATAATTCTATAACTGTATTTTATGAAATTGATTTCCTCATCCTCCACCAGAATAAAAATTTCCCTATGTTTGATACAAGATTAAGTTGTCATGCCTATGTTACTGGAAGTCTGATGTACCTATTAGAAAAAAAACTTGTATTTCCCTAATGTATTCTGACAATCTGGGAAACCTCATTTTCATTAAAAAATAAAAATAAAAATCCACTTTCCTAGAAACAAAATGATTATTTACTTCTGTAGAGGTCGGATTGCATTTTTTTCTTAATATCTCACTAAGCTTTTGAACCTGAAAGCGGAATAGCATTGCGTGAAGGATGTGACATATAAAACACCATTGCCACTGACATCCTTCTTCTGAGGATGAAAGACAGTGAACTGTTTGTCTTCAGCAGATTAACAGGGAAGGTTGTTTTTGTTTGTCTGACTGGTCAAGGACAATTTACAGTTCAGTTACTCTGAAGGAAAGACTTGTTGATTTGAGAGCACTCCTATTATAGCTCCAGGTAGAGGATGATAGATTTAGCCGTCATTGTGATAAACTGCAGCCTATACGCTTGCAATACACAAAATAAATAAAACACTACTAGATCTGTTTGGTTCAGCTACTTAACAGCGAGCGCTAGCACGTAGGTGTAGGCTTCTTTAGTGAAGGCACCAAGGATTTAAATGTTTCCTTTAGTCCAAACATATCTTGAGCTTTCTGAGAATATTTAATACTTGCTAAGAGGAAAAAAAAGAAGAAGAAAAAAAAACCAAACAACTTTTGAATCTATGTAGGTCAAAACTAAATTTTACACTTCCTACAAAATACTCCTAATTTTCTTTACATTGTAAAACACTTATTTTCTCAATTTGTTTCATATCTTTTAATTTCTCAGTCTAAAGTTTTTAAAAATCTAGTTCATCCCCTGTCCGTGAAAGACTGTTCTCTGTAGAATATCCTGTCTTGGAACAACCACTGTGACAAAGAGTACACAAATTTTCTCATAGGTTTAATTGATCTATTAGTTTAGTTGGTTACTATCTGATTGGATATTACCCTTGATACCCATTATCATTACATTAGAGCAGTCTTGTCGATTTTTAAATGCTTATCATTTCTTTTAAGATATATTCAATATATATGTATAGCAACTCCTGTTTTATTTAGTAATAGGAATTGTTTGCTATGCCACTAAGCTTTAACTAATAGGAATTTTCTGCTGTGATGTTAATTTTTATTAATTTTTTTTCTTGGTGACATGAGAGAAATCACTGCTAAGAGTACTAATTCCACCATATTCTAGTCAATTATACCACTCTACATATTTACATTTAAAATTAAAATTCATACACCTAAGGACAACTATTAAAACTGTAGAAATAAGTCAATAAAAAATTATATTTACCCTGCACTTTCCTGGACATCTAATTCCATGCTCCCCTATGCAGCGAGGCTGTATAGGCTGATATTGAATTTTCCAATATGTTGTTGTGCACATAATACTAGCTAATATGTTGTACCTGCATACCTACTGATTTTTAATTCAGTGAGATGAGGAATTGAAAATGGGGAAAAATTTATGTCCAAAACTCAGAATTTAACCTTCATTTTTCATTAAGACATGGTGGTCAAAAAACCAAACTATCTAAGCAAGAACAAAGCAATTAAAGCAAGTGTTTGTATGTAAGACATGAATAATATGTGCTATAGAAAATGCCATCTGGGGAAAAGAACAAAGCCAATTAACAGTTCTGAATCTGTATTTTCCAGTGCTGAGTTCCACCCACAATAAGTGAGTGTGTCTCTGTTCTATCTAGTGGTTAGATCAAGAATGGAGGAGATACCAGTCCTTTATTATTTTCATCTCGCAGTTCAAGTAGCAAAGATGAGATCTAGATTGAGATATCATATGTTCAGTGTCAGTACACTTTACTTCCAAAAGTAACTACATAGCTTTCTAGTTTTCAAGATAGGTTTGGTTTTTTTAAAAACTCAGATTTGCAAAAATACTTCAGAAGTTAACAATAGCACGTAAAACACCAGGTGAGTTTCCTTCTGTATAAAGACTGCACAGATCTTTTGTTGTTTCATGTCCTTCCTGTAGTGTGATTATTATCCTTGAGATGCATTTTTGTCTACTTAAATACCGTGAAATCACCTACTGATTCAGGAAACGATGGCTTTCTGAATAGGACCTTTGAAACGTAGGGAACTGGCAAATTTACATGAAGTTCTTTGACACACAAAAGGCATGAGGAAGTTGCCTCTTCTGCCATCCAGAAAGGGGATGAGAACAGAAAATAAACATTCTGCTTTATTTATATCTGAGTCTTGAATGGAACAAGTTTTCTTATTAAAGGAAATACTACAGAGTGGTGTTGGATAGTTCTTTCAGCAAGGATGACTGACTGTTGTTTCTCTGGTATCATTCTGTGCTTAATATTGGTATTTCACTGGTGGTCATGAAATACTGTTTTATGAGTATTTTTCTTTCTTATCATGTGAACCCACACAGAAAAATACTTATCACTTGTAATAATAATAACTATTTTAGGGAAAAGGAGGAAGGGGTGATATTGCAAGTAAAAACCAGTTTAACAGTGAAGAGTAAAACCAGTGTTACTGTTGGTTGGGGGTCTTGTTTTGGTTTTTTTTATTATTTTTTTTAAAGAAGCATTTATATATTGAAAAAGTCAAATTAAGAAAACACTAGGTCTATATAGCAAATTAGTAATTGATAATCTGATAAAAATGTAACACTGGTAGGGAATATTAAAGGAGATGTAAGTGTTACCAGGAAAACTTCAGTGCAGATAAGCTTGGTTCTGGGATACATAAGTGTGGCAATGGCCATGGTTTCTGCAGATGATTTTGATGCCTTATGTCATTTATTTAGTAGGTTGTTTACAAGGAGAGAAATGAGGACCTAACGTTGCAATGCTCTTTATCAGCTAATTCCTACTCTTTCAAATCGAAGTGTTATGTGGAGAAAACTTAGAAAGTTTTTTAATACGGGCAAATTTAATCTCCTCTTGGCTTTTTTTGGTAAACTTTACGCAGCTCTGTTCTTCCTATTGTACATGTTGATAATTTTTAGGTTTTTTAATCTCTGCCCTATTTTTTATAACTGACTATTTTTTACTGAATTTGTTTTATTTGAGTTCTTGAATAAATTTTACTTATCTATGCTCACAGTAATTTGTTGCACATGCACTTGCTCTGCACAACAGTATAGTAATTACTGAAACTGCCAATGAGAAAAACAAACTACAAAACAATGAATAAAATGCATGCTATATTAAATAAGGTATTGAATTCTATATGACTGCACAGGGCAACAAACTCTAAAAACTGCTGAAGAGTCCAAAAAACAAAGTAGATTGTCTTACTTGAAGGTATTGTGTCTGCATAGATCTGCAGACAGTCACAAGTTCTTTTGTATGAATGTGAAATGAGATAAAGTTTCAAGCTTGCAAGTACTTAATAAATACATTATTACTTACTTGTTCAAAGAGTAATACAAGGATAAAATAGTGGAGAATCCAAAATGGGCTTATTCTTGTCCACTCGCTTGTCCCTTATACTGAGAATGTATGTAGAGGAATTCTTAACTAAACTATACAGTTCACACTTCAGCCGTTGCCTATCAGATATTCTTAATTACTTTCTTGATCAGTATGGCAAGCTTTAGAAACAGCTTTGAAGAATGGAAATAGTGAATACATTTGAGGTAACTGTGAGTGGGATTAGAAGAGGACTAAGCCTCCCAGTCTCTCAGCAGTTCAGCTGCCAAACACATATTTAAGTGTCTGAGTCCTAAAATAAATGTTCTGAGCAGTCTTAAGTGTTAATTCCAAAATTTTCAAGTCAGTTTTTCCACTATGAATTTTCTTTCATTTAATTTAGGAGTCATCTGAAAATCAGGTGGTCCAAAAACCATTTAAAGTGGGGGAATTTCTATATGCTTGAGAGTCATCCCTTAAAGTGTAACTCAAAATAGCAAATCAATGTGTGGTTGGTGACAATCTAGGAGGTTTCTCACCATTCAGCTGACATTTAGAGAATTGCCATTGTACAGTGAGGCATTTTGGTTGCCCCTCCAAAAGCAAAACCTGTACAAATGATATGATTTGCGAATAAGGTGATGTGGCAACACTGATGTGATTTTTAATGGAATAATTAGCTAGAAATGCACATGCTGTACCAATTGCATGAAGAGATTGCAAATGTATTCTGGTTGTATATAATCTATTTCTTTTTCCTCTGTGATAAGAGAAAGCAAACAATTCCATCTCTGCACTCAAGGAAATTAGGGAATCAATTTCATGGAAAGAACAATAACAAACAAACTGAAACCCTATTTGCTAGTACAGGAATATTCAAAAGTTGTGCAGGTTAAGCAAAAACGTTTCTTCTTTTTGTACCATGATTCTTCATTTTGCACTATAGGCTTTTAAGGTTATTAAATGTCTAGATTTTAAACTGTATTTAATCAACTGAAGCAGTATACAGGAGCCAAATTCTGGTTTTTGATATGCAAGCATCACTCTCACTGATTTCATTATGAACTTTTTGTTTATATTCAAGAAAGCAATGTTTGACTCTGCAGTAGTCTGTTGTATAAGATGGAATAGATATTGGAGTTCCAAATGTTTCAAAATAACTTTAATGCACAGAGTTGCTGAAAAATTCTTCCTCCCTAAGGAAAAAAAATCAGATATTAGCTAACCAAGACAACATATACACTTCAAAAAAGGGATCTAAAAGCCTCCATAGGGTACAACATTTTACAAATGAGATCTGCAAATTGCAGAGAGAAAATAGAACTCAAACTTCTGAATTCTATGAACGATATTTCTGCCATCCTTGGATCAGCCATGAATAACTTGCAGTGCATAAGCTGAAGTGTGCCCTACACAGTTATGGAGTTCAAATCACCTTCCCAGAACAGCAGGGAAAATTGTCTGTAAACAAATGGTTGAATGAAATTAAGTTCTTGGTCCGGAGGAAAGGAAGCGGAAGAAACCAGTCATGAAGGATGGGGCATCATCTGACTTCTGCCTTAACTATTCCAATCCCTTCCCACCCATTTGGTGATGCCAATCCCTAAATTATATGCAGATTCTCATTGCTGTCCTTTACTTTGTCCACATCTTGAAATCCAGTGCTTAAATTGAATATAGTATTTCAGGTCAAGCCTTTTCAATACTAACAAAGAAGACACTATGCTTTCTCAGGGCATGTTATTGTTTATACAACACAGCAAGAGATGCAGAAATTGGCCTTTTTTGTAAAAGTAGCATTTGGCTGATGCATGGCTTGTGATCTCCTATAACCTGTGGATGTTTTCCTCTGAGGAACAGTTATCAGTTTGTTCCCAGATTGGCATTTGTCTACATAACCATTTCTAGTTAGGTATAAAATCTTAGTTACTTACTGAATTGGTGGGGGAGGACTCAGACGATTTTCCCAGTTTTTCAGGATTTTAAATTCCAAGCCTCTCTTTCTCTATACTTGTGGGCAGCTCCCAGCTTTTTGTCATTTGCAGACGAAGTAAGATTTTTCTGTACTCCATCATAGTGTTGTGTTCTTTGTGCATGGTTTTTCTCAGACTAGGGGAAAATATATTAGCATATTTTGGGGGGGGGGGGGGGAGAAGAAACAAAAAAAACCCCAACAACCAAACCCATAAGAAAATATCCTGTTTTCATTTTTTTCCATACTTCATGTTTTTAAATGGACAGTTTTAACAATGAATAGATGATACAAGCAGTCTGTGGTCATCTCTTTAAATCTCCATTATTGTTACAGTTTCCTCTATGGTAGCTCACTGTCACAGGTTTAATAATATTTATTTGAAATTCTAATTATCTTTCAGCATAGCTATCAAGAGCGCAAAAAAGTGTAATTGCATTTGGGTCTGTGAGCCCATCAGTTTGAAGTTCTTGGTTAAGAAAACTCAAACAAACAAAACAATAATGGCAAAAAAGAGAAACAGGAGGAACTGGAGAACTTACAAAATAAACTGGCAAAAGGGCATTAGCAGGTAACTGGATACAGATCTTCATCTGGTTTCATGCAGGTGACACTATGCCACTGTATTTATTCAGTTGTAATGTAATTCCTGAGTTGTCCAAAGCAAGTAAGGTTGTACCATCAGCCAGTCTGGAATCAGATGACAGACAACAAAAATGAAATACAAGGAAAATAGTTTTACTGCTTATCTATTTTCAGTTGCAAATACAGAAAGAGAACAAAAAGTGTATTTTTACAAATAGAGGGGGGTTTTGCAATAGAAATAACTGGGATTTTTAAATTATTGTCACATGACACCAGTTTATTAAGCATTGATGTCTCTCTACTCTTCTGAAGGCAAATAATACCACCTGTAAATTTTCAACAGAGTTTTGATCCATGATGTAGAAGACTGTTTTTCTGAATGAAGTCATGACTTTGAAGGTCTAAATACCCTAAACTGTTGTTCCAAATAGTTATGAGTAAATATACGGGGTTTGTTCCTCAGAAGTGAGGACCATGTGACACTGGAATGAAAACTTTCTTCTCAATAACTGAGATTTTCCTTACAGCCCAAAATTTACAAATAATGAGTCTGAATTTTTTTTTTCCCTTTTTTTAACTCTTAAGTTATGTTTTATCTCCACTAGGGAGCAGCAAATGACATAAAAACGTTCTCATTACGGTCTCTAATCCAACTGAAACTAACAGTGTAGAAGCTGGATGAACATTTCTTTCATTCAATAAACCAGAAGGTTTCAAATACATTCACTTTCAATTTCTGTTGTTTGAACAGTTGTGATTTTTTGAAAACTTCATAGTATCCTTATCTCTTTTTCCCTTTTTAACTATGTTCCTTTTAATTCCCCCTATAAAGTGCCTTTCAGTGGATAAAATGGGGGGGTTTTTTCATGTTCAAACTGCTGTACAAAGGTTAACTATGGCCCTGAATGCTTAAATTTACCTCAGGTGGAGGCTGAGTATATTTCTCTTTTGCTATATTTTTAATTTTTAAATAGTATCTTTGTTATAAAAGCACCTTGAATTAAGGAATATATCCATGTATCATGAATATTTTAAATTCTGTTTTATATGTTATTGAGTTCCTTATCCCCCTACTTGTTTTTGCACCCTGAAGAAGAAAATGAAGATTCGTTAGAGAATGTACTAAAACCAAGTATATTACAGTCATGACTTTTGTTCTTGTTAAAGACTAAACACATGCAGATAATGTAAGGAGAGAATCTACATGAAGAAAAAGAGCAAACATCTGGGATGGTGTAGAGTTTCTTCTGGACTAACAGGCTAAAACAGGAAAAAATGAAACCTTTTTTTTGTGACTGGCAGCTGTTAAACTATGGAGTCATTTTCCAATAAAAGTGATGGATGCTCTTTTTTGGAGTCATTTAAGAGTGGACAGAGAAAAGCACTAAACAATATACTGCAGAAAATAATCTTGCAGTGACAGCAAGAGAAGCTCAATCACCATATTTCTTCCTCTGATCTCTTCCTTCTTTTGTCACTTAACTGGAATATGTAAATGATAGATATTAAAAATAGGAAATTAATTCCTGGCCTGTGAGAAAGATGGCTGTGTGGTGGTCTTTGGTTTTGTTTGGGGATGTCAGCAGGTTTTGGGAGTGCTTGAAAGAAACACTTGGTACTGTATTGAGAAGCGTACCATTGCTTTAGTCCAGATGTAGCAAATGCAGCATACTGAGACACCAATGGTGGTTTAGGGACAGCAGTACCGTGCACACAACCACCATCAACTAGTGTGCAGCATCCTGCAGAAACGAGAGAATAAGATGTTTGAAGTTAATGAAAAGAACATTGTGGTCATTGCTATCTGGTCGTTCTTCTTGCTGAGTGTCTTTGTATTTCTGAAGAATGCTATTAATATTAGTATGCTCTAAAACATAGGTGTTTGGCTTAAGTTAAAACTTCGGTGATTCCTTGGATTGAGGAAGACATAACTTTGTAGAAATAACAATGACATATAACCAGTGGTCATTTATGCATTTACGGTTGCAGTGGATATTGCTGGATGTTAAAATACGCCCTAAAAACTACCCACCTTCCCAGAAAAACAATAAATGGTATTTTTGAAAGATAGAATTTTTCTTTTATCAAATATATAAGAAAAAAAACCCACCTCACAATAACTTTGGAAGCTGGTTCCTTTTAATTCTTTGTGGACTGGAAAAATACTGTGGAAGGCATGTTTTGAGTATCAGCACTTCAAAGGTGATGTACCTAGTCCATGAGGCAGCACTGATGGCATATTTTGTCCTGTCTCTCTGGTACATTAGGCAGCCCTAAGGCAGTTGAAAGGCCTGTTAGGATCTCATCCACCTAACCTTCCCATTTCTGCTTCTTTCACATGCCTGTCATACACATAGGAAATTCAGATAATTTAAATGCTCCCAAAGCAATTCAAAATCTCCCCCTGTTCTGTTCTTTCTCACCTACCTTATACGCTTAACTACTTGGACTTAACTAGAGTCAATGTGTTTAAAATTGTTGAACATATGGCAATAGATATATGTAGATACATCTTTTGTCTCTGAGTAACATGCTGCCCACCAAAATGAAACCGATGGAGTAGTGAATATGCACCCAGTTTTACAAAGTGTGCAGAAAGGGATCATGGCTGGAGACTATCAGTTGAAGTCCACTGGGAAAATCTTAATCAGCCAGATCGAATCCAGTCCATAGCATCATGTCCCTTAATGGCATAACTCCTTTCAGCTTTAGCCTTAACAGCTGTGCACTTTGCTTTCTTCTTCAGAAGAGCTGTATACAGCAGACATGAACCCACAAGTGATAACTTCACAGATTTGGCTCTATGTGATAAATATCCTACAATGTACGTTTCCTCAGTTACCTCCACCTTGGAGCTCCTATATGGAAAGAGAGAATGTGCTGCAGAGTTACTGCTTTGTCTCTTGTGACAGTTTGTTTATTTCTATATAGGCTGGGGAAAGGGAGAGCTTAATGCAAAATGAGAATATTGTGAATGATAAAACAAGTAATGAGAAGTTACTGAAAGTATTATCAGTTGATTCTTTCCTCTACCAAAAGGTAAAATAGACACTCAAAATTATCATTTTTCATATGCCATGCATGAAAGCTATTGGGATAATTTACATTCACACTTGTTTTGATAGACAGTCAATAGATGGATAGTGAATTCAACTTTTTATCGCTAGCCATCTGTATCCAAAAGCAGGAGCATTAGGAGCATTGCAAATTACTCTGTTTTGGGATATATGCAGTTATAATTCAATAGAAAGGTAAATATGGTAAATACGTGGAAAATACCTGAAAGCTGACCATAAGTTTCTGGATGTATTAAGATTGCAATGAATACAAATTATTGAATTCCATTGAATTATTTATGGAGTTCCAGGACATAAGATTTCTGTCATTCTGTTGACTGTGTTATAATTAGAATCATTCTGGCATCAACTTTGTTGCACACAAACCAAAAATAAATAAGATCAATCATAAGAGCTAAAGTATGATGAGTTCCTAATATATGAAAAAAAAAAAGCTTCAGCTGCTCTGTTAAGACAGAATGTTGAAGGTGTTGGAATTTTTCACTGACACAATGGTACAGATTTCATAAAATATTTAAATATTTTATGCTTCTTCCTTGTAAATCTAACATGGAATTATTAGTGACTATTCTGGACAAATTTACACATTTGTCAGTGCCTCTGAGTAGCCTAAATAAATAAGCTGCTAACTCTGGTGAGCATTAAAAGCAGTCTCTGTTCTCAGATGCACCTTCATAAACTGTAGTAATCTACTGTAGACTGTTGGAACTAAGGGTAGAATTTTGCCCCAGCACATCCAGTAAAAGTATTTATTTTTTTTTTATGTAGTTTCTAGGTTTCTTTAAGTGTAGAAAATAATCTCGTAGAAAGTTTTGTTAATGCATACCTCTGGCCTTGAGAATTTGAATGGATTTTTCATCCCTCTTAAGTAGTAATCAGTTTTCCTACAACTGTTCTCTATGTTTTTCAGGATTACTTAGTGTCAGCAGACTTCCATTCTCTTGATTTGCTTTCCTAAATAGAACTTCTAGTAGAAATAAGTTACAGCTAGTACAGCTTGCATATTTTATCAGCGTTCTTTCCATCACTTGGGTTTTTTGCATTTATTTTAATCTTGCCTGTTAGAAATAGCATAGTGATTTAATGATCTATCATGTGCAGCATTGTTTGTGCCACTGAAAGGTAATGTCTGTCCAAATATGGAAGCAGGATGAGACCCTTGTTTGGAGTGGCTGCTTTATGCTTCATTTTATCTAAGCTTGTTCCCTCTATGTTTTTAAAAAAACAAAAACAAACCAACTTTTAAAAGAATATGCGATACACACCAGTGAATCAAAGCTCAATTCTTTATTTGCACCATGTTATTTGTTACTGTTGCTTCATGTTCCAAGAAATAGAAAGCATTTGAGACCTTAAATGGTAGATATTCTAGAAATGCTTTATTTCGCAACAGTTCCATTTAGAGACCCCAGTGACATGCATGCAGTATGGCATGACCATGCTGTGAGTACTTACGTATATGAACTCTGTATTTTTGTACCCATAATGAACATCTGGTGACAAGACGCTCAGAGCAACAACAACAAAAAAGAAAGGGGGGGAAAGAAGAGGAGAAGGAAAAGCAAAAGGCAGTAAAATCTTTTGCGTGCCTGCTACTTTTATGGCTTAAAATATTTTTCCTTCAATCAGTACATCTAGGGAAACTTTTTTTGATGTAACAATCAATTTTTAACAAGGAAAAAAGTCTGAACTCATAAATATTGTATGTATTAATTGTGACGCTTAATGGAACATTCTGTGTTTCTGAACAACTCGTTTACATAATTAAAATCTCCTTTGATCTGTGAGTAAATGATTTAATCTTAATGCTCATTAGGCTAAATGGGTCTTCTATTCAATTGTATCAAGATGGTATGGAAAATTCTCAGACCTTTAGAAAATATTTGTTAGTTGTTAAGTAAACACAGAAACCTATCTATGAACAGATATCTTTTATCTCTACAAAAGAATTTGAGTCTAAAACTAATTCAGATTAAAGCTTTTTTTTTCTTTTATCTGATATTTTGGTTTCAAGAGGAGTTCACTGAAATATGGGGGGAGTGTTCAATTTATATTAATTAAATGCTTCACTACAAAAAACAATTTAGTCCTTGAAAATAAAATACAAAATAAAAGACATAGGATAGATGCACCTCCAACTGAAATACAAATTTATATAACTATAGATCACTTAAGGGAGACTAGTATTTTCTTGTAGGTCTTGCTCAGAAATTCCTCTGGATATGGCAAAGCTCAGTAACATCTAGGAAATATGAAACAAGATTTTAATCTTTTTTAGGATTCATATAACAACAGTAATACCATGTAATACCTTGACAATATTTATCTTCCAAAGGTTATCAGCTTTAAGTGTTCAAGATAGACAGGATTCTTTCTTCCAGTTTTTTCTCTTAAATGCTAAGAAAGCTCTGACTCAATATAAGGTGCTGCAAAGCCAGCATGCAACTTCAAAGTTGATAAGCTTGTCTAACAAACCCATTCCTTATGTCTTAATCCAAACAAAACAAGCTTACAAATTGGACATCAGTGTCACAGTATTCACTTTTTCTCAAAAATTCTAAACCAAATAATGTATTTTGAAAATAGTCTTTTTTCATTATCCCATCTGTAATTTTTTTTAAAGCCACTTTTCATTCCCATAGGGAGCTTTTTTCTTTCTTAAAAAGGTAAGAATTTTAATTAGCTCAGGTGGTGCAATAAACACAAACATCTGTGTCCCTTTATTAAAGGCTGTTCTCAGTCCCTTCCCTCTCTCAAGAACAAATGTATAGCACAAAAATACTCCAGAGTCACCTTGGTGAGAACTTAAGTGACTGGTGTCTATAGCCACTGCCACACTGTGTCAGACCAGCCTTTCTCTACAGCATTGGACCATAGAGGATGTCTCAGAATATTGTAAAAAGCAAAGCAAGCGCAGACACTCCTGCCTTTTCCCCAGAGACACTTCTAGCAATCTGCAGTTTGGGGACATCTTGAGCCAGAAGGTTGTTTCCATATTTAATTTCTCTTGAAAGTGTTATCTTCCATGAAGTAATCCATGGAAGACATATTAATCGTGCTATTACGCAGATGCAAAAGCAGTTAGGATGAAATACACTTTTGCACACTATATTTAAATATTAAAAATGAATGTTTGTTTCATATTTCCTGTGTATATTTTTGTTCTATTTCTTCTCTAGTATGTGTTGAGCTACTGTATTTATTTGTTTCATTCATTTAAAAAAAAAAAAAAATTGTCAGAGCTTCATTTGGAAGTTACATTTACAACACTAGTCTTAAATTACAATTGGCTGTTTCTGAAGGTCACCTTATGTCAAGGAGAATTGTTGTTTTTGTGATGCTAACTCTCAGACTTTAAGAAAAAAGAAAAATCTGTCTTCTATCTTGGTTATAACATTTGGTTAATTGAACTGTTACTGAGCTGAGTTCTGCTCAACAGTATCTAATTTGGATTACTTTATGCTGAAATTTCAGAAGAATTACTATATTTTAATTCTAGAAAATGTAACGTATCGTTTTAACCAGTATTATCTCATTAGAATTCTTTTATATTTGTAAAAATATGGACTACAATTCGGTCTATATACAAGAAAAATACCCATGACTTCAGTGGAACTTCTACTTATGTAAATAATGAAGGATCATGTTTAAAGGCTAAAGTTTTTTTTATCAAAACAAAAATTATCCCTCTGATATCAGTTTCAGCTGAAGGAAATGTTTTTTTTTGTTGTGCAGAGTGTTGAGAATTTACATACCAAAGTGCAAACATCCAAGAAAACACATCTCTGTCCTCGAAAGGATTGCTCTAATATACATGCAAACAGAGTATGAAACATAGATTTGGCATGGTTTGGTTTGGCATTGCAATTATGATATGCAACATTTTCATAATCACCTAAGGGATTTTGTCTCATAACTACTCAGTTTAGGAAACAGTACCAGTAAACTGTATTGATGGTCTGCAATAGTCCGTACTGCTTTGTATCTGACAGAACTTAATGCATATTTTAGTTATTACTTGCTTTTAAATTTGAAACAGACAAAGCTATTTTAATGTGGAAAATAGATGTGAAAGATTTTTTTTCCTCTTTCATGTTGCTATAGCTTGAATAAGCATTTCCTCTCTGGCTCATTTTAACTACTGATAAAAATGTGAAAAAACTGCATGAGCATCCCTTAAATCATTATGTGGACTATGGGGTAGATTACTCACTTCAGCAATATAAATACAAAAGTAACCACAAAATAAAGATGAAATACACTTGTCCCAAGTTACTGCCTATAATTTACGTGCATGGGTTCATAATAAGATATGATAAGCATTTAACTTTGGGAACAAAACTAAAGAATTTGTTAGACTGGTAAAGTTTGAAAAAGGCTTTTCAGCAATATTCTGATAAATTCTTAATTTCTATGTAAATAAGCAATGTACAGGGTTTTTTAGAATTATTTTTGTTGGTCAGAGGATTTTGTAATAAGATAATCTGGGGTGATGACATGTTTTTGAATAAGTCGTGAGTTTAGATATCTTTTTGTACATGTGTGTGTGTATTGCACAATCTACATTTCAGACACCAAGTTATAGCTCATCTTCCATAAAACAAGCCTAATGTTATTGCTATTAAAATATTACAGAATTAACACACAAACATTTACTATCAGCCTATTGAAACACTGTCTTCATGTACTTTGGTCACAAAGAAATGATTCTTGAGTGTATTTGTGCTGAAATCTCATGACCAAATTGAAATATGCTTAGGACCTTAAATAAATGTATAATAAGTTGTGAATTTTAGTACTGCTGTATTAATACAGTATCAGTGAGTTTTCACTTCTACCAATTTTTTTTTTTTTAAATCTTATTCCTTTTTTTTAGTCTCAATGAAAACTTGTCCATAGCTTAAAATTAAAGGCACTTTGTAAAAATATTGAGTGAAGTTCCATTCAATGTATGCTGCATAGATAGAATGTTCATGGAGCATAGATTAAAGAAAGGTGTGTTTCAGAAATATTTTAATGTATTTTCAGTCCAAATGTATCAGCCTGAACTGAAGTCAGTTAGTATATTTGTAAAGAATTTTAAGTATTTTCACTATTTTATTGATTTTTAGTTACTTCAATTCCTTGAACAGCCTTGCTATGTGATGGATGGTTGTCAGAATAATAGCTTTCTTTATTGAAAATCATATGAAAGATATGCATGTGTGTTATTTCTGTATAGCAGATGTTGGATTTGATTCCTTACACAGACAAAGAGCAAATCAAAAATTTTCATTTCTGAACCACTGTCTGTTGACCAAACTATAGAGACATAAGTATTTTAAAAAGAAAAAAGTATGTGCAAATTACTACAGTTCCAACAGCAAAAGAAAAGACAACCAGACAAAATCAGCCAATCTTGCAAAAATAGCTGAATATTTCTGCATTTAAAAAAAGGAATATGTAAGAATGGTCAAATATGACTTGATACAAAACAATAGGTAGAAGTTAAGAAACTAAGCTGCTTCAAAGGATATAGTCAAAGAATGCTTTGTATGTAAGATTCAGGATCAACGATATTCTTTGCCAAATTAGAGGAACTCTTGCAATGAAATGCCTACTTTCTGAAACATCAGGGCTAAACTGTTTTCCCCATGGAAAATATTTTTACAGGAGAATATGAATAAATATAATACTTGTGCTATTTTATAAGTAGTCACCTGAATACTTGATTGTTGGAGGTCTAAGGCCAGGGGTTTTCCCTGAAGACCAGAAAAACAGTGGCCCTCTATGTAAGAGCACTGGCTCATTCAGGAAGAAACTAAATATCACAGGGAGGTGTGTCAGCTAGTTCGCTAGTAGTCACAGTAAAAAGCAAAAGTAGCAGTGAAATATCTTTTATCTGCCTTCAAAATTAGTGTTCAGAGACGCTGAGACATTTTCTTAGTTAAAAATAATTTGGTCATTGTCACTGTTTATCACTAAAATTTCTGATTTCCCTCAAGATTTTCTTATATCAGAACAAGTTTGTCATTGGCAACTGAATATCGTGTTATGGTAGGGTACTTCTCAATATTAGGCCAATGTTCATAATGAGACTAGAGCAAGCCCAGACTGATACTTCTCCAGAATATTTTCCCACCTGTCAGCAGTTTACCATCCAAGACCATGACTCAGAGACTGGCATTTTTTTGATAACATTCAACGGATTTCTCTTCCATGAACTCGCCCAGGTTCTTCAACAGATCATGTGAAGTTGTTTCACTCCAATCGTGAGATTTTACCAGTGTAACTTAGAAGTTGATTTATGTCCACTGTACCTAGCAAGTGGATACTTCTGTAGCACAGCTGTTTCCATACAGAAAGCAAAACCCAACTCCAATGTCCCTGATGGCTTCACTTCTGCATAGGCTGACTCTGACAGATAACTGATTAACCTGCACACATACCAGAGCTTGACTGTGTGAGATCTAGATTGTACCAGGATCAAATTTGCATAGTGTGGCACATGCCCAAATTCCTGATCTGCACTCTTCTAAAAATGCAATGCCAGCCTTATTTTTCTAACATAGCATTAGAATTTTCCATTGCACTACATATTGCTATTTGCATTGAAGTGCAAATTCTGATTAATGACATAAGTATTCTAATTGCTTAAAGTGAATCTAACGTTCATTGAAAGAGCTAAAACTCAATGAAATTTCTTGATTTCAAGCTGCTATCGAAAGAACATTGTATTTTAGCATTAGGAAATATTTCTTTCCAGATGTTATTTACCTTATTGTTTACATAACTTTTTAAAGGTAAATTTTGGACTCAAGTTATGAAGCAGGTGATCAGTAGAGCAACTGGTAAATATTAGAGAAGGAATGTTTTAACTTGCTACTCATCATTCCTCAAGCATGTTGGAGATCGAACAAGGTATCATAGATGCTTTTGTCTCAGTAGACCTATGTAAAGTACCTGCTATACTGATGTCCCACTAGATCATCTGATATCCAGAGGAAACCTTTAAATTGGCTCCTGAAGTTATGCAAATCCTTAAATGTTCCCACACTATATACTTTCCTGCTTGCATCTTACAAGGTCTGTCCATTCATCAGTCCACTCATCCCTCATTTCCCTTTATATTCGCTTTTAGAAGTTTATTTTGGCAAGATAGAAAAGGGTCTTTTTAGTAGCATTTTAAGGTTTCTAACTCTCACTTCAGAATTAAAAATCATAATAACATTCTGAAGTAATTTGATGGCTCCTAATATATTACAGTTAGCGATCAAACTGTGCTGGTACACTGCATAGGCGGCCAGCTTTTTCTCTCTGGTAAACAGGTCAGTAATTAGGATTTCATGGTTCACAAAAAGTCCCAGATTTTACTTACGCATTTTGAGACTGATATTTCTTCCTTTGGTTATAAACTTATGTGAAAGGGAAGTGTGGTGTTACAGGTAGAAAATTGAAACAGAAAATGAAATCACATTTCCTAAGACTGCAGAGTCAGGTGTCAAGCCCTGACTCAAATACAGGAGGTCTTGACTCCTAACTCTGTGGTGAAACCACAGGCTGCCTCGTGATACAGTTTTTCATTATAAACTATGTTTAGAAGTTGTTGGAAGTGCAGACTACAATTTTAAAATTGTTGAAACTTTCTCTATGCGCTTATATTTCAAAGCTGATCAAATATATACATAAAGGTTTTCTTTTATTATTTCATGAGCTGTATTTTAATTTAGAGACTGTAGTATTTCTACAGTTTTATTATGGAAAATGATAAATTTTTTTTTGCATTTGTTTTTAATATTACTGTAGCAAAATGTCATGTTCTGAAGCTCTTTAAACACTCATGTATTAGAATTTCAGAGTTTCTTGTCTTTCAAAATACCAAGGACACCAAGAAAAATTTTTAAGGTAATGTTTTTCCTGAAATGGAACTGCATATTTTTCAAAAGCACAGCACACTATTAAATGAACTTGCAATATTTTGGGGATGTTATGGTAAAATATGGACTATTTTAGATAAATAACTGACACATCAACAACCGATACACTGAATTTCAGGTTACTTTTGAATATACAACTATTTTTAATCTATAATGGCAGGGATTATGATGGATAAATAGCTTCAGTTGATGCCATATCATCATAGGTTGCTTGCATTACCTCCTCTAATATTTCATTATTTTAGAAATGACAACTCAGACTCCATATATTTATACATGCCTATCATTCAATTTGACCAGCAAAGTTCATTTCTCAAGTATGGATGAAAAGACAGGAATTATATTACAAAAGAGTAGTATCTAGGAAATGTTTTACTAATATGAGAACGTTGTAAAAGTTAGCTGTCTGGTAAATGTAGCAGTGACAATTCGCAAAATAGATAATGGGTGATAATTTTCCATAAATGAAAGGGAATATGATGAGAAGCTTCAGGAACACACAGAAAGAAAACTAGATATTTTGCAGGATTTGTAGCAAAAATAAGTTAACATTTTTAGCTAGTAGTGGATGTTGTTTTAAAACATGACAGATCAAGGGGATAATGATCAAGTGTTCTTGTTTTTCCAATGAAACCAATTTATTTGTAATCACTTCCTTTTTTTTTTTTAATTTAGTCATGGCAACACAATTTCTTTTTCAAGCAAGTTTACAAGGGGATAGTCTGCTGTTGGTCCCTGGCGTAGGCAAGAATCCTGGAAACATATTCAGAATATGCAACGTAATGTTCACGCAGGCTATATCTGTTACACTGGTCAAAAGTCAGTGCTATGTTTGTAATGACAAAGAAAGCCTTTCCCTTTGATATTGGAATACCTACTTCTTTAGCCCAATCAATGCATTCCACACAGGCACTTTGTGTAACACAGCTGTCAGTGGTGGCAGACAGATGAATCACCTTGACACTTCCACTTTACTACAGCACCTAAATCAAATGCATCTGTAAGGGTAGGCTATAAACTATGCATCACCTCCTTGGGAGAGATGGAAAGTGAGTGATGCAGATGACACTGACATTTCCTTCACAAGAAAAAGTAACCCAGGTAGACAATGTTTAAACCAACATGTGGATGGGACTTTACAGAATTTTTTTTCTGGACTGCTCCCAGGATTCTTGACTGCTGAAAAGCTGTACTTCTATAGAAAGTCTATCAGCCAGATTTCTGTTTCCCCCCTTTGACTCATCTTGATGATTAAATAAGACTTCATTATAATGGCTAATCTGTAAATTAATTCAATTCAATACCTACCATTTTACCTAAATCAGAAAAAGGAGCAAAGGGGAAGAACATCAATATTGTAATAGGCGTAGAGCACAGAAATTTCATAAATAAATGACCCATTGGTACATAACAAATCCTCACAGACTATATCCTGTTGTATAGCTTTACAATTTAAATAATTGACTAGAAGAGCAATCCTAAAATAAAACAACTCTGCTTAGGGGGTTCCAGAAGCAGAGAGAGAACAAAAATAAAATTTGACTACAAGCCACTTAATTTATAAAGCAGATTTCTATTCAGTCAGGCTTCACAGACACATTGAAACCTAGTCTAGGTTTATAAACTAAGATTAAGTCTGTGTAAATTAATATAGTACAGGACATATTTCTTTTAGCTGTAAAGTATTTTATGTTAGGAATCTGTATGGGAGAACACTTATATCAAATATGTTTTTAACTGTTTTTAAAGAACTGCTTTAAAGCTGAGAAAGTTGTCTAATCTAAAGCAAAAATATTTTGTCACTTGGAGTTCTACTGATTCTGTTTAGGAAAATCTTTTTACAGGAAGCCAGATAGACTACAATTTTCTTTTTATTTCATATTAGCCAGTGGAGAGTCACTTCTTTTGTACTTGTCAGATGATTGAAAGAAACTTATAACTATTTACCTAGATTCACAGGAGCCTTTACATGATAAAAAATGGAACACCTTTCAAAATAGCAACTTTGAAGCTGTTCACTTGTGACAAAGGTATCTATGGTTGTTTTGTAGGAAATTTGAATTTTAAAAGAAATTGGTTTATATTTTTGTTTCATTAGAATTCTCCTGATCAGACTGTAATTCTTTCTTTCTAATGTTTTATCTCCAGAAAAATAGAACCAAACCAGAACCACCTATGCAAAACAAGAAAATATATTGTTCCCTAATCACCTTTAACAAAGTAAACCTAGGAAACTTTGACAGTCTGTATCAGAAAACTGTAAAAGACTACAGTTCATCCCTTAGGAGGAACAATGCTGTCTGATAGTTCATGGCGAAAAACCTATGTAGTTTGTTCATGGTGAATATGTTTGATTGAAAACCAAAGAAGGTTGAAACCACAATGAATTTTCCTGCACTTTATAACTTGATACTCTGTTTCCATTATTAAATCTACATTTAGCTACAAGGAATAATAAACTGGAAAATTAGTATAGCACTCAAAATATTGAACAGATTCTTAACATACGCTGTGGCATTTTTTACCTCCTAGTAAGGGTCTGTTAGAAAGAAGGAATTATTTGTTGTCACAGTAGTTTATTTAAAGACAGTGTACTTTCTTTGAAAACTGGTAGAGGTAGAGCTTAAAGGTCTTGTATTGATTTAAACTTGTTGAAATTATCACTAATGGTTGTTACTGAGATGTGCTCACTTCAGTGCTGTGTCTTGGCATGTTCATCACAGCACAATGTCTGTGGGTCCAGATTTGTACTTAGCCAGCTAACCACAATAAGCAAACGCAAAAATTACTGAGAAAAAGCCCACAGCCAAGGTGAGGGAGAGTGAGGGGAGTGGGGTGGGGGTTAGAAGACCTTATTTTATCTCTGCATTGATTAAGTCTTTTTATCAGTCTTATTGACCTAGCAGTAGGTATAGTCTCTTTTACTGTACAGTCTCTTTTTAGTTCTTTGAGGTCACGTGAAGAAGAAAAATCAGCTTCGCAGGTGCATGTTATTAGACACACAAAGCACTTGTTAACAGAAAATATGAGATAGCTCACATTTATCAAAATTATCCCTGACATTTCCTTTTGCTCAGCTGAAAACAATATCTAAGCTCCCAGGGCAACACATAATGTGTGAGGGGGAAGAAAAAAAACCCACCACACTTATTTATTTTTTTTATAAAGAACACCCAAAGGAATATGTGGTGAGTAAGCAGTGCTTCTGGTAAACACCACAGTTGTCCAATGAGCCAGATTTTATATCTGTTTATTGTAATGAAGTGGTTTTTAAATTTTGTGTTTGTATTTCTAATATATTGATAGCTAGGGACTCTCATACCTCTGAAAACATGAAAATTGTAATGCTGGACAATCCTGAGAACTACTGTTCCATTATTCACAAAGTAGACATCTTGCCATAGGCAAGGGAAATACAAACTTGGCCATTATTCTGCCATCCGTGGGTATCAGCCTTGTGGCAAAAGAAACTACTTTTAGGTATGAGCAGTCCAACTTCAGTCAATTAGTGGTCCACGTACTAAGACTGCAAATAAAGTGCATTTTAGAGGCAGTTACAGCGATCGTTTTGTCTGTTAATTATTTATTGAAAACTCAGTCTGAAAGAGACTTTTTTCCTCTCTTGAGACTGCTATTGTGATGCTAATAAGTATCTGTATGTACTTTGTGTGTTAATTATATGCTGTCACTACAAAATTTAACTTGGATGGCTCATTCTCAAAATTATGTGTATCAATAAATAAAATATAGTACCTAAAACAAAAGAAGTTTTGATTGCAGAGAAAAAGAGAAGACAGACTTTAAAAAGAAGTCATTTAGTAATTGCATGATGTATTAAGGCTAATAAATCTGCTTAATTGTCACATTTGCCTTAAATTAATAATTTATATCAACATTTGGTGTGGGCAGATATGATGAATATTTCTATGTTGTGATAATCCTGGAAAGTAGCACATTTGAACATTTTAAAAAAACAAGTCTTGTCTGTTTTTACACATTTCTGGTAGCAACTGAATAAACACAGGTGAGAAAATTTCCCAGTATCTAATAGGCAACACAGAGCTTAAATCCAGTAAAACTCTTCCAGTATATTCATTGCAGTAATAAGGAAGCTGAGTTAATAATATGACAGGTTGTGTCTGTTGCTATGGCGAAGTAACTCAAACATCTGAACATGTCATCAGCACAAACTGTTAATCTGGAGAACTTTACCACCTGTAGGCTTCATGCTTCCCGGCGACCCCGGTCCACAGTGCTGGAGGAAAGCTTCTCCATCTGACACGAACGTATCTTTTTAAGCTGGTTGAGTTCACTACACTCCTTCAGCTGTATTGGTGCTCCCTGTTACACCTAAATCTTTTTGCATTCCCTTCCCATCTCATGCTCTCACCACAAACACTGTGCAGATACTGTTTTTCTTTTAATGTTTACATATCGTTTAACATAAAGTAAATGCAATCCTTTAAAAATAGTAATTTGTTTATCACAGGTTTACTTGAAACCTGGTTTGAATGATTTGTGTGTTACTGTACTTCCTTCGTGCTGGCCTACGGAAACTCATGGCTCTTCTGCTAAATGGCCTGACTCTTCTCCTGCTGTTCCCCTCCTCCTCCACCTCACTTTACATCTTAATGGTGTACATCTGTTACTGGACAGATTGCACAAGATGAACATAAGGCACTCTTTTCCAGGGTCAGCTAAATTGCCAAGCTAGGTCCACTTAGGCTATTGAAATGTATGTTCAAAATTCCAGAAATTCTACTAATGACAGATATCTCTGTCATATTATGCTGCATAATAATTATACTTACGCAGGCCTGTGTGAGGTCAGAATAAAAACATTGTTTTAGCATCAGCTATATATTTGTGTGCATTAGTAATATGTGTACTAATATCAAAGTTTTTTTTCTTGTAATCTCAAAAATGGAATTTTTAAAATTTTCATGTTCAAATTTACTTTGGTTTACAATAACAAATGTGAGGTTCAGGAAGTTTGGAAACAGTAGTTTTGTTTGGGGATATATGTTTTAAAGTGTTACTCTGAAATGCTCTGGCCATGTTTAAAAAGTCAACAGATAGTAACAATTATGAAAAGATACAAAAAACCTGGGGTACCTCTTGGCCCATGTTGCTGTTCTTTGTATACACGTGTTTTCTAGGATTTTTTTTTTTTTTTACTGTCGGATTAGTGTATAGTAACATTGATTCGTCTCGATTCTGTACACTTCAAAGTCGGACAAGGAACTGTTGCAACACATGGCTTTCAAATGAGTTGATTGTAGACATATTGTCTGTCAGTCAAAACTACAATATTGTAATTAGAGCAGGCCCTGTCTCTCCATACGTGATTCAGATGGCAATGAAATAACCTCAGAAGTGAGTTACGTGGGTGCTACAATTCGCTGCATAATAGTACGCTACAGTGTTGTTCAAAGCCTATATCCAACTGTACTGTCAATTTTAACTAATTCACAATTGGAATTACTGAAAGAATCATATTTTATTCTGTCATTCTTGGAAAGTCTTCATGTTTTGGAAAGCTAAAAAATCACAGGTATAATATTTCTCAGTAAGAATGTATCGAATTCACGTCCACGTATTGGAAAAGCCTGAGATGCCGAAGAAAGCAAAGCCCTCTATATTTGTCTCTGGATCCTGTAACTGACTTAGTAGGTTTCTCTGCATTAAATGGGGTTTGTTACTGGTGCTGCTGAAAAACTGATTTTTGTACTAGTTGTTAGAAGTCCACAGGCATAAAGCTTACATAGATCTATTCCAAATATGAGCCAACGGGGAAGGATATTCAGAATCATCAATGGAGTACAATAAATATGTAAGAGAAAACTATTGTCTGGATGCTGCAGAAAAGAAGCAATCTTTTGGGGAAGACAGGAACTTCTGATACCCTGAAATGAAGCTCCCTGAAACTTGATTATTCACTGTTAGCTGACTTGTTACGAACATCCAAACAGTCCCACGTGTCCTTTACATAGGTACGGGCACTGAGGAGGTGTTTTTGCCGTGTGCTGACTGCTATAGGCCCAGTTCGGTAAGATGCTCTGAGTGGATGGAGGAGGGCACCTTCCCTGAGCTGCTGAAGCTTCCTGAGAGCAGAAAAGCTGTGCGCAGTACCCAGTGAGTGTAGTATACAGCTGGGAAGAGTGCAAATATAGTCTTCTGTGGTCACAGAGGTTTTGTGGAGGTTGCTGCAACGTGAAAGCAGATTCACTTCCAGATTCTGCCTGACTGTGGGTCCTGCGACAAGGATGATGGAAGGAAGATTTTTAGTTTAAATAAGGGTGTCTTACTTAAATAATTATACTTGAGCAATAGAAACTGAGGTTAAACAGCAGCATTACACTAGTACAGCTGATGCTGGTGATGTCCTCGTTCATTTGCATAAACCATACAGAAAAATGCTTAAGTTGAATATTTACTGGCTCTTGTATTCACCTGGTAAAGAGCCAGTGGGGAGCCAAGGAGTTCCAAAAAAGGCACAAAAAAAAGCGCACAAGGTTGAGAAATTTCTATGGACTTAAAAAAAAAAAAACAAACAAACAAAAAAAGAAAAAACAGAGACACACAGAAGAAGGAGAACTGAGTTACTCGCAGTTCACACTGGGCATTTATTGGGACATGTTAACTTCTTCAGTTTTGTGAGGAGCTTGAGTGCATGTCGTGGACGTTGCTAAGTAATAAGTCTTTTGTTGTTTCTGATTTACAGGGAAGGTATTTGAAAAGTAGTGCCATATGGAATGATGCTCTATTTGTAATTCTAAAAGTTAACAATTCAGTCTCCTGTAAATACTGAGTCTGTCAGGGATTTCTCAAGTGATGTGCAGCATAGAAAATATCCACTTTTATTTTTCTACTCTGAGTTACTTTATACAAATCAACCCTGGATTTACTGGTAAAGGACATAAAAGAGCAGGGAGGTACCAAGGAGAAAAAAGCTGTCTCATTCATTATCAACACAGCTAGCCATTTACAAAGTGCTCCCCCAACACAGCTCCACCCCTATCCGACCAGGGCTGCACCCACCCCTGCAAGCCAAAGCATTGTTAATACCTTTTTTTTTTTTAATGCCTATATGGTGCTTACGCTTGAATAGTACCAGGTTCTGCATCTCTACATTTGTTATTAAGGGCTGAAACCTTAATTTAATATCTCTGTAATAAAATCCTTTTTTCTCCGTGTTCCCTACAGTAGGGCAGAGCTAGGGCAAGGCCTCCATAAAACACTGCAAGGGAAAGAAAATTCTGTTTTCTTCATAAAAAAAGGTAGTCACTAAGATTATTTTTTTTTCCTGATATTTTTTGAAAACAGAAAAGGGCTTAAGGACTTCTTGGTTTTATTTTAACATACTTACTAAAGTTAAGATTTTAAGTTTAAGTTTTTCTTAGCCTGACAATTGACTTGGAAATCCAACTTCTAACAACCATCTTTTTCTCAGTGAGGAAGAATTCTCAGCCATTTTTAGTCATTAGTAATGCATGAATAGGGTTCTTTAGCCCTGCACTTATAAAATAGATGTCATGTCTGGTACTCTAAAAGTGTATTTGAAATCTGAAAATAAAACCATGTACTCTGTCAGTATGTTTTGGTGGTGAAGCAGGTGGTGGATGATGATGAGAAAATCTCCATCCTAGCAAAAGCCCAAGCTTCCATATATGTTTTGTATAGATACCTGCCTGCATGCTTTAATGTATTTAGCTATCTAAAAATGTGATTTTGCACTAAAGGATGAAACACTGTCTCCGAAGCCTGGCTCAGTGTGTCTGTGTCTGCAGTAAAAAGTATCTGCTGCTGAATTGTCTATTAACTTACGATCCCTATGGTAATGTACTCTTGAAGCGATAACCAGTTTTGGCTGTTACCATTTGTCCTAATTGTTCCAGCCTCGTGGAGGACTAAGTTTCAGTGCCTGTTCAAGCTGCCTCTTTTGCTGCTTTGCCAGGATTAACCCCTGGTAATTCCCCACCAGCACACTCAGAGGAGGTCAGAGAGAGAGCAGACACTGCCACTGATAGTAGAACAGCCTCTGCTCTTTGCAAGGGCATTTTCCTATTCTTTTCAGCGTTGCCAAATAACCATTTGTAATTCTCTCCCTCTGTAATATGCTTCAGAAGGCTGCCCACTAACTCTGCCTTTTTATTTTTTTCTGACTTATTTTTTTTCATTTGATAAACATTGATTTGTTGTCTTGTTTCTCGTGGAGCTTGAAATTACCACTGGTAATACCATCAGAGTGCAGGCAATGTTCATATGTATACCTTGGTAGTATGACTCCCATTACCACCCAGGGACAGCGTTTATTGTTTTATTAGTAATGCTGAGGGTAGAAATTGGGGTAGGGGGAGGGGAAATCCTTGTGAATGTCTTAGAAGAAGTAAGATTTCTGTCATCAATTATGTAATTAAAATAGGATATTTGTACTTTTCTCTCCTAAATTCATAGTTGGCTTAAGAGTTTCTGGCTTCCTTGAAATCGCTTCTTTCATTGCGTCTTTATCTATCCGTTAATTCTTCATGACTGAAATGGAGGGGTGCTTCTAAATCTCAGCATAGAAATTAGCGTAACCTTGCTTCAAATTTGAAGTTGACAAAAATGTAAATATTTTTTATTCTTTTTTCCTGTGCAGCTATTTTTTCAGCTCTCTCCAGTAGGGCTTTATGCGATGGTTTTAGGCATAACAGCTTAAGTTAGAGTTGCCTTTCTTCAAAGATTTGAAAATGTGCACAGATCCCGATCAAAATAAATTAGCATGGCTATGCCTTCTGTTATCAGTTATTTCAACTATATGAAACAATCTGTTTCTGTTTTAATATAAAATAAGATGGGGTACACGTTTACAATACATATCACTACCAGACATAAGCAGGAATACCTGTTGAAGGGCCCTGTGAGTAAAGACAGCCTGTTAAGGATCTTTTTATGCATGAGAGGAATGTCCATATAGTCACTGTGTTTGCAGGAATGTGTGTTACTGGTTTGGAATACAAAACAATATTTCTACATTGTGACATAGCCTTTTTTTTTTTCCTGAGGGAAAAATGTTGGAGTGGTGATATCATGTCATTATAATCCATGGGAATTTTGACAATAATTCAAGGGATTCATGATAAGGCTTACACTAGAATCAACACAAATGAAAAGGTAGCAGCCAAGAAGTGTGTATGTGGCTACATTGGTATTCTCTGGCCCTTTTCTTTATAGAAGTCTTGGGAAAGGAGGTTGCTGCCACTATTATTAATCTTTATCTTGTGTTGGCACTTAGCTATCAGAACGCCTCTGACATTTGATGGGGTCTGGAACAAATTCTTTTGTTGTAATAGAATTTTTATGTCTCTGACTAGTCAAGGAAGGAAAGAAGGAATTTTGTGAGCACAGAGTAAATATAAAACAGAACTATTATTTTTCTCCAAACTTTATTTTGCTTTTATTTTTTGCTTTATAGCTAAAGGATGTCAGCAGCTCGGAGCACACCTTTCCATCAATATTCTTCATTCATTGTTTGAAATTTTTACTTGTACCCATGATTCACAGTTGTGACTCCATGAGGTGGTGTGCTGCTGCTTACTGACTGCTTTACAACTTATGTGTTAAGAGGTGAGGTATAGAAGAAGCTGTACTTTCTTAAGATATCCCAAGATGTAAAATATACAAATTATGATACCATTGAATGCTTATGCATAACGTCTGCACTTAGCATATGTAATCTTGCCTGGTTACTGCCTAAAGAACTATGCCAGGTCACAAATAGTCATAGACATGGGAAATAATATTGTTAAAATGCAAGGTAGGTGGAGCAGAACGCACATGCATTTTGATCATTGACGTGCTTTTATAATTCGTAGAACTGGCTGGAGAATCCCTTCCGAATGTACTCTGTCTCTTGCCTAGCCTTCTGCTGCAGTGAAGCCAAGGTGGCCACAGAAAGCACACATAGGGCTTTCTGCTTTCCTTGAGAAAAATTACTGCCACCACAGGTGGGAAACATGGACGTGGGAGCAGAAGGAGTGCTTTCTTTGTCTCCTCCTTTTTCAAACCTATGTGTAGTTAAACACAAGGGAAACCACCCTGAGGGCTTCACAATAACTGAATGCCAGACAAATACACATAGCTTCGAGATGAAGTGGAAAACATAGGTCCTGTCTTTTGTTGGAGTACTTTAAGCTTTGTGTGGGGAAAGAAGTACCAGTATGGTGAGCACAAGCTTCTGAAAATTAGATCTTGTGTATGCAAGGAAAACACAGGGGTTCTCTCCTGGATCATCTGCTTTGTACTCATCAGAAATAGCACATCTCTCTTCACTAAACAGGTTGTTTTACAATAGACTTAACAGTCTATGTTATAAGGTTTTCTAAGGCAGATGTGTATTAAGGAAGAATGGGCTGGAATAGTGGAAAGAGGTAAGAATCCGCATATGGTGCTCCACCAGCCTGTACTAATGATGGGGCAGACCCCATTCACCTCTCTCCCCTGGACCAGTCTGTAAATGGGCCCATTTCTAACAAGTGTTGGGGAAACGCAACATGGAAATCGTTGGGTAAGCCCAAGGAAGTAACAGTTTGTGGGGAAAATAGCTGGATACAGAGGACTGAAAACTGCTGAAGTTACTAGTAGAATAAGGAAAATAAGAGTAGTAGAAGACAAGACAGACCATAGCTGTGTTGTGAGTAGAACAGAATCCTTTCCAGGGTAATAAAGATATATATTGTTGCTATAATTTAAGTCAGAGTATGGATTCCTAAACACAAAGGAGTATCCAAGGAGTATGCTTGCACATTTCTGTCTAGGTGTAAGAGATTATGTTGATTGTTTGTTGGGTTTTTTTTTTAATTTGCCATATAGGAGAAATCTTGAGACACGATACTACCTGAGCTCTGGTGGTAAATGAGTGCACAGAATGATCTTCATGTTTAATTTTTTTTTTCCTACTCCATTTATTTTTATACCAGGCCCCAGTGGAGGCACCTGGAATATTACAGTTAAAGGCAGCCACAAAAATTTGATTATGTTTAACAATTCATTGCTATGCAGTAACAAGGTAAATTGGGTCCATAGACATAATTTTCCTAACATTTAGGAAATCTGTTGATAGAGCAAAACACAAAAGAATAATCTGCAAGGTCTGTAATTTTGATACTTTATAGTAGCTGAGGTATGTGAATAGATAAATTATCTTCTGAGACATTAAAGACAGAGGTATTTGTGAGTGGGTAGTGGCTTGGGAAAGAGGAAAGTGATTAGTGGAGTGCTTCAGGAGATCAGTATTAGGACCAATTTTGTTCATTTTATAAACCAATGGTCTGGAAAAAAGAAAAGACCATGCAGTCAAGGGACAGCACATGCTTTGGTTTCTCTGTTGCAGGGGAGTGGCAGGCCATGAAAAACAAGAGGTCATGCAACCAAATTCAGAAAGATTTATACAAGATGTACAGACAGCTATCATTTTAGTTAAGAGTATGTAAATCGTGTGGAAAGAGACTAAGGAAAAGCAAGGAAACAAGAATACACAAAAAGGCTGACAGAAGGATGTTGTATTACTAGGCAGTGTGGGTTAAGGGAAATATTTAAAACAATTTTAGTAATTTTCAGTCTGTATGATTTCTTTTGTTTTAATTTTGCTTGTTTCGCGTGGATGTCAGTTATTTCAAATTCCATGGGTTTAAAAGCCTATGTAAAAAATAGATTGAATTGTTTTCCTAACATACAGTATCTTCAACTTTCAAGCTGATTTCCATAGACAGAGCCTGGAAAAATGGATAAGGAATCCATGAACAGATTCAGGCCTTGTGGCTCATTGGATTGTAACATTGCTTGGAGTCACCAGCCAGAACTAAGACCATAGCCTGAGCTCTGTTCTGTTGAACTAACTGTTCAAGCAACTAGATATTTAGGATTTGTCGAGTCATTGAGAAGCACGTATTTTCTTGTAATTGCCCCAACAATGGTAAAATTGTTTCCCTGCTCAAGTCTATTTGACTGTGATAAGTTCCTAGGTGCAGAATTTCTTTTCCATGCCATACAATAAAGGTAAACTCAACCAGTGTGTTATTTTGCAACACTTTGCGCAGGCAGGGGAAAGTTAAGGATCGGTTGATGCTTGTAGCAAAAAAAGAAAAGCAGCCTGTATTGTTCACTTCAAAAACACAAAGACTCTTCAACTGGATATTGTAATGTTACTCCCAAAGAGTACTTGCCAAATGTTTGCAGAATGGAAATTGCTTTACAGGTCACTTTCACAATGAATATTGCATTTTTACTTTAAATTAGGGACTAATAACTTTCAGTTATTGCACCATCGAGCAATTTATAGTATACACCATATATAAATTATATATAGTTACACATAACAGACATATACTTACAGGAATATATGCATTCTTTGTAGATTATTACTGGTTAATAACTTTCTAAGGAAATGTTATAGGATTGTACTAGTCATATTCAAAGGAAATACACCCAATTTGTTCTCTGTGTATTCACTAAGCAGCATATTTGAAAGTTCTGGAGCTTAACCGAAATGTAGAGACTTTATTTAAAAGATTAAACAAGTTGCATGTAACATCTTAGAAATAATTAGAACCGAGATCCTTAGTAGTTACGTCAGCTGTTGCCTCATAGGGAATGATGGGACCATGAAGATTAGATCATGTTACAAAAGAGACAGGAAGGAAGGAAGGGCTTTAAAGGCCATACGTGGTGTAAAATACTGAAATATGGATAACTACTGGATTATCTGGAAAATAAGTATTTGTAAGGATTATATAGAGAATAACAATGGAAGCGAAGTCTATTATGAAACAAAAAAATTAGGGTCAGCAAGAAGCATCTTTCTGCACAGCTGACAGAAATCCCCATTTAAGTAGTCCAAACCATCCCTGACCTGGTCTTCAGATGTGTAACGTGGGCGGATCTGTGACATGCGGTATGTTCCCTTGGCCACGGCTGTGTTTAAATTCGGTGCTCAACTGGCCTGAAAACGTGGCCAGGTACACACCGCCGGAGGGACGGCGCGGCCGCAGGATGCTCCCCGCGGCGGCTCCTCCCCGCGCCGCCAGGGGGCGCCGCGGGCCCGGCCCGGCCGCGCGGGGCAGGGCAGGGCTGTGTCCGGCCCTTCCGCAGCGGGAGCGGGAGCGGTGCGGCCGGTCGGTCGGTCGGCGTCCCAGGCGGCTGCTTGCTCTTCGCCTTTCAGCCTTCCAAAGTCTCACCAGCGAGCGGGTGCCCGGAGGGCGTGGGAACGGCGGTTGTGGAGGGCCGGTGGCTTGTGCCGCTGCCTGAAGGGCTGCAGAAGAGCTCGGGTACGGGAGGTGTCTGCGGCTCGTGTATTGTAAACCGGCTACGCCGTGTTTGATGTTTAAAGCGGGAAGTCCGATACGTTCTGCCATGACCAGTAAATGTGTGCAGAAGGGTTCCTTGCTGCCTGCAGGGGATCCCCGCGACCACGGTGCCCACCTGCGTGTGCCTGTCACCGCGTTTGCCGTCTGTGCTTCGTTTACTCTGTTCAAATGTTTTATTAAGTAGAAGATAAAATACACTCTGAAAAGTAATTCAATTTATTATTAATTTTGAAATCTCAGTGTTCAGTTTACAAAAGGGCTTAAGGAGGTTCCAGTACCCAGAGTCTGTTTACTTTTTACTTGAATGTTAGTAAAAACGGCGATTGCCAAAAGAGGAAAAATGTCTCTGCAGTACTTGTTTCAATTAACTAACAGAGCCATCATTAGAGAAACATTAAACTTACGACATCTCTTCACTGAAATAACATCATCTACAAGCTACCGCTATAATATTTTGCTTTCATCTATGCAAGAGTTTATTAACTGAAATTTAACTTAAAAAATAAGCTCTAAGCCAAGTACTCTAATAAGAAACTATCATACTACTTGAGAAGATAAAATAAAACTAATGCTGTCTGAAATAAGGACAATTTATACAGAAATCTCTTCCTGACAATTAAGTAATCTCAGCAATTACTCCATGTTTTTCCATTTTGGTAAGATTTTACCCAAAAGCTTTTCTTTTGGTTTAGAAATAAGTATTTATCTTGGGTAACTAATGGGGGATGAACAATTTGCTCTTATTAAGCTATTACTACCACGGAGTCGCTTTCCCTCATTTACTCTGATTTTTTTCTAATATATTTAACATTTGCATAATTTGTTAAAAATACTTATTTCAACACAGGCATTTTTTTATTTCTAAGCTTGAGGTATATATTGATGCGTGGAAAGACCGCAGTCTGATTCTTGTCATGAGAAAACACAAACACAAAAATTAATCTCGTGCTTTAGAGAATACTGGAAATTTGATAATGAGAATTACTGCTTATTCAGTTGTGTTAATCCCTTTTTAAATCAGTATGAAGAAAAAATACCTTAATTATTAACATAGTTAAGGTTTTTGGGAAATGAGAAAATAATTAGCTCAGACTTAGTTTATATGGCATGTCTCTCATACTGAATAAACAAGAATCCACAGAACTAAATAGGAATAAATGAAGTTGCCATCATCTGTAAGTTCCAGTGACAGTGCTGAAAGCCTCCAAAATTTACTTGTCTTAATGAGTGTTATTGAATATTGACTGGTAATGAAGGTGCATCTTCTTGCCACATTAGAATGTCATGATAATTCATTTCATCTTTGTCCAAATAATGGTGCATTTTGGTTTTGGTGATATCTGGCTTCTGAGACCAATAAATGCCCGCCCTAGTAGATGGATGTTTTATGTGAGACTGCGTATTCTCCTTATGTTGTAGAAAACTGGAGTTATGTAGTATTATCAAAGGAAAACAGAAAAGTATATATTTCCCAAAAAAGCATGTAAAGGTGTGTAATTGTTTTTATCTTTTTTATATTTCTTCTTCGGCTTTTCAGCGCTATAAACTGTGATGGCCTTCCTTCAGCAAAACACGAAAGGATCTGATTCATTTTTAAAGTGTTTTATTTCTTATTTCCTATCAGAGCAGGAAATCAAATGGGGCTGGTTTAGGAATATTTTTCCTAGTGGCATTCGATGCCTTTGGACTCCCCATGAGATGCATGGGCTTGATGAATTGGAGAATGGGGTCCTAGTCCTGTATGACTGAAGCCAACGAGAATCCTGATTACCCCGATTATGTGTGTGAGTGGATTCAGCAGGGATCTCCTGAAAGAGGAAAGTTAAGCTATAGAGTGCCTCCAGTTGAGATATATAGTGTCGTAAAACTTGACCAACATACAGCATCTTTAATACCTGCTTTTAAAAGTGCACTTGAAGTTCACTTCTGTAAGCAAGCCTTTGGGAGTATGAAACAACCTTCTGCAAGTTTCAGACACAAAGAAATGCAAATCAATGTCAGTCATTGCATAGTTTGTGCAATGCTAGATGGGGCAATATTAATATGAAATCCATAATTTTTTTTGAAAGGACAACTCATTGTACCAGACTATAGGCAAACTTCATTACAGAAGATTATTCTGAATGGTTTACAATACACGACAAAACTTCTGAGAAGAAAAGCTATCCATCTCCGAGTGATGTCTGTTGTTTAAGTCATGATCTGCTAATGTAGGTATTTTGGTTCAGTTATGCATATAGCTGAACTGACATTTACCTTTTTTGTTGCTTTCACTGTTGTCACTTTTCTCTGCTGGCTTTGAGGATGTGCTACATACACTGTTGTGATTTTTGTAGTCCAGTCACTTCTCCCGCTGCTGTCATGCCCAGTCTTGCTGTATGGCCAGAGTCTGCCCATCACCTTGGCTCAGCACTGGGGACTGCTTGGGAAGTGGATCAGGATCCTGTTTCTAGACTTCTTGATTGAAAGTCGTGTTCTTCACCCTTTCTTGAAAATGTCTAGTAGCTGAAGGTTGCTGTAAATTACAACAGTGAAAGATAGATGTACTGGATCTCATCTGCTATGCCTCTTCTCCGTTCCCACGATCCTTCTCCTCCCCACCCCAAACATGCGAGCTCCTTCTCCCCGCCCCCAGTTACTTTTTAAGATGTGGAAGAAACAACGAAAAAAAAAAAGCTGTTTACCTATATGTTCAAATTCTGTTAAAAGCAGAGTGTCACACTGGGGGACAATTACTAAAATAGAGAAATTCTTTGAAAGAGAAGTGTTCTGGGTCTACTAAATACCCAAATAGATATGTTTATAATGATTATCCATGAACGTATATGAGGTATGAAAGTGGCAGGAGTTCACTGCAATTCTTTTAAGTTAGACATGTTTGCGTTTATCATTTGAGTAACTTGAGGTGTTATGTATGTGAGTAACAAGAAAAATGTAATTTGACTGACTGGTTCTAATCATTATTGTGTTTATATCTGCCAATTTACCTAGTTTGGAATTTGCTCAGTTTTAAAATGTACAATGTGTTTAGTTTTAATTTGCTATAATCTATAACCTGCAGACGAATTATTTTATTTGTCCTTGTGAAATAAAACGGGAAAGTGTACTTCAACAGATAAAACCTGTGAGCTAAAGCCATACAGTACCGATGTACATGTGTTATCTGGCAAGGTACATGTGCTGTCTTTCACTGGTATCTTGTGAAATGTTGGGCAAAACACAATAGTTAGTGATTTCACGAAAAATCCGACCAATTTGCATTCCCCTGCTTTCATATCCAGCTTGAGATATGTGGAGCTATGTCTTTGGTTTGTCATATATTTGTAGCCCCCCAGATACAAACTAAAATAGGATTTCAGGATGTGGAAATCAAGTTTGGTTTAAAATCAATTAGCAGCTCTTTTATCTGTTGTCTTTGCTCCTTCCTTTTTCCCTATTCTAAATTCTAATTTGTGTACTATAAGGCTAACACTGTTAAGAGTACCGGTTTAGACGTCTTTATTGGCTAGGAAATGCTATTGATTCTGGTTTTCTTTAAAATGTCTAGCTCTCTGCATTCAGGTTTCTCATTGACAATGAGATCTATATGCTCTGCAGCGTTGCAACATAAAAGCTTGGCAAAACAATTGTTTTGTAACTGTTGCAAGAACTGTGGAAAATTAAATGTTTGTTACAGAGTGAGGCAATGCTGTTATTCATACTGTAGTTGTATGAGGCAATGCAATCTTCTGATTCTGATGAAGACTTATGGAGTCTAAAAATAACTCATCCCCAGTATGGAAAAATATGTGAAAATATACAGTCTATCCCTTAAACCTACAGCATTAATTTAAATTAATAGAAGTACTTGTACAGTACGTGATTGAATCCATGAGGGATATAGTGTGATATTGTATATTTGCCTAAAAGCTCAGTCTGACAGCAAAAACAATGTACCACAGTATGTTTCTTTCTTATCTAATGGAAAGAATAACACACAGAGGCTCAATTCTTGTAATGAAAACCCCCACATTAATTTTATTTTTTGATGTGTCATTGTAATTCAAGAGATGTTTTTAATCTCAGGATTGCTAGGGCACAATAAACCATTTAAAAAGTATTTGGCAAAGATCCCTGTGCTTAGCAACAGCTCCTTTCATTTAAAACTGTTTTTTGAACCAAGCTATTCAAAGCTTTGTTCCACTTATTAAAATAAAGTATCTTACTTCAAACAAGTATTTCAGAGAATATAATCAAGAGGACAGCATTCAAATACAATGCACAGAAAACATAAAAGGTAGCAGCATGAAAAACTCAAATACTTTGTGTATGTTTCCTTGTTTTTCGCTAAGAAAAACTATATAAAAATATACTCATGGTTTTATTTTTCTTTATGCCATTATAGGGTACTTAATGCTCCATTTCCTACCATATTCTGAAATTCATTACTAGATTTAAAGTAAAATTAGCTGTGAAGTATTTTAGTGAATGAGATACTGCGTTAAAGTGGTGTATTTTCTAGTCTTCTAGGTGATATAAAACAGCAACAGAGAAGCTAAATATAGAACAAGTTCTATTCATTTTGCTGCTGGCTTTGTACCCTTACGCTGTTTTAAGATTTTGTTTTGTTTAGAAATGAGAACCCCAGACTTGAAAATTCCCCGCCAAGAGAAGGCCCTGGATCTGATAGCTCTGGCTCTAGCTCTGACCTGCTTCCTCAGGCTGTGGTTCCTAGGCTTACAAACACGGCCAACATGGGTTCACGGGAAACTATGTTGACCATCCAAGATGTAACTAATAAAATGTTCGTGGTCCACCAGAGGTTTGGGGATAAATGCCTGGAAAGGAGCTTTGCAGAGTGGTAAGTCTGTACAGATAATGCTGTATAACTTTTTCAGGATGGCCATGAGTGTAACATCAGTGCAATTTTTAATCTCACATTGTGTGGGCAGAAAAATGGTTATTTCCAAGTTGTTAAAAAGCTAATCTATTCTGATAAGTTTTTGTATCTTGCATAGATATAGCTTCTTTCATTTTTTTTTTCTTTTAATTTTACAAACCAAGTTGAGAGCCTTGACATTTATTGGGCCCCCATATTTTTCATTTATATTCTCTCTAGTCTTCACCATCTGTTATGACAGTAAATAAGTTTCAAATAAGCCATATCTTCCTCAGCATGAGTTGCTTTTTCTGCAAAAAAAAAAAATTAAAGTTGCAGTTGGATGTGATATTTGAAGTCACAGCTTGTCTTCAAATATTTAGTAGCGTATTCCTGTGCCAAGGGATATCAATCTGCCATTTGCCTTGCTTACAGTATAATAAAGATTATCCATTCCCTTCTTTCATAGATATGTCAAGGCTTTTAATTACTATAGTTCAGGAAGTAGCTCTTTCCACAGGCTTTGTCCATTTTGCTTTGACTTAATATGGTTCCTTCTTATCTTTTTGCACATTAAATTCCAAAAGGAGGATATAGTGTCTTACTTTGGTTGATGACCTGTGATCTTCCCTTACAACTAAATTCCTTGGCTATAACAACAGCCACTTGTGGTGGTGTTAACTTCATCAGTGGTTGGTGGGTATTTCAGATGTTGGTACCCAGCCTTAAGAAGTTCAGCAGAGAACTTTTTTTTTTTTCCTTACACTATACGTAGGCATGGGGCTAAATTTGAGGAGCCATGTATAGTTTATTTTTTATCTTTTTATCTTTATTTTGTGCCATGGAAGTACACTCCAGTGAGAAGAGATGTGGCTCGGAAGTCAACTTTGTACAGGCATGCCACTTTGCTTTCAGATCTTTCCAAATTTGTCTGTTGCCTTGATTATGAATATTGTGCCACATGGAGGCATTTTCTTTGTCCTTTAAGAATAATGGTGTAAAATCACAGGTGTTTCTTATTGATTGTCTAGTAAACTGCAACAAATATTTCCTTGAAACTTTTCTGAAGTAGCTCCTCTAACAAGGAAATCCCTCAAACCGAAAGTATTGCTAGAACAGTAAACATTAATGTTTCTTGTAGACGGTATGTTTTACATTCTTTTAAACTGTTCAGTAGGTAATCTCTGGCCTGTGAGCTGCCCGGATGTGTTAGCAGGTATCCTGTGATAAATCAGTAGTTGTAATTGCTCCTTCTCTCTTCAGTCCCTAACGTGATATTCTGTGGTTTCCAACATCCCCATACCAAAGTATCTTTTTTGCATCCTCTTTGATACTGAAGGCTGTAAATATATTTAGTAGGTAAATTTTAAAATCTGCTTCTTTCATCAGTGTTTGGGCCTGTGGTACCAATTGGTACTTTCAGAATGGCATCAGAGAGGATACTATGTTTGACCATCAGCTTTGCAAAACAAAAGGAGTTGAGGTTGACTGCAGTGTGATTTATGTGAAAAGAATCAGGCAACTTCTGCAATAGCTACAACATTCATTATGCAAAGGTATTTTTAAGTAAAGAAAGAGGCTTTATAACATTAAAGTCAAGTCTGTGTTATAGTCAAAACTGATGCACAATTAAAATTAACCCTTTTTTTTGTAAGAGGATTTCACTATCATTTTGATATTCGTAAGCTTCTTACTATAACAATAAAGCTTTTATCTTTATGTATGCAATTGTTTTTCCTTTTCACCTGTAAATAGAGTAATTGCACTTTTTTATGATTTTCCAGTATTAGATTAATTTTATAGCATGTTCTGAAATTTCATTCTCTTTCAGCATCAATCTTTGTTTTCTTTTTATTACAGAATTATACTTACAAATAGCATCATTTCATAACAATAAACGTAAAAATATAATGCAATATAGCAGTTACAGGTTTATAGAGCAAACATTTCATTTGAAAGAAAATTCCACTAGCTTCTGCTATTATTTCACAAAAGTGGCAAGGTCAGAAACTCTGAGGCTTAACAAAGCCATTTATGTCCTAAGATGAGGGTACAAATATTCAGGGATCAGTGACTACACTTGTGAGAAAACATAGAAAGAGGATATCTTGTCTACAGTTTATCTTTTTTGGAGAGAAGGAGTCTTGGATAAAACACCGATTTTCAATTTAGAGTTAGTGTACAATGTAGGGTACGTTGTATCAAAGCCAAATGATGTTCCACAGAATTCAGTTTCTTTCACCTTATGTTACTGAGTGCCAGATATTTCAAAAGAGAATTAAAAATCTCCCCATGCTGCTTTTGCAGACTAAGCACATTTCTAGATAGTGTAGAAAAATGACAAAAATAAAGCCAGATGATTCATGCAAGGCAGGAGCTGTTTTAAGAAGAATATTTTTTTCTTAGAAAAATAATTAGGAGGATTTTCAGAGGTGTGGAATGGAATGTGTGATTGAAATGTGAAAAGAAATAGGCAGTGATCAGGAAATTCACAGGGAATTTGGGGTAAGGAAGGGTTTTGCCTTGGATGAGGTAATCTATGTGATCTCCTGATCACTTACCAAATTCTCTGCTCACTTAATACGGATTTGCTTACCAGAAAACACTGTGCCTGGACCAGGATCTTTTCCTGGCTTTCCTTTACAGCAGTAGTAAAAATAAAATTAGAAATATCTTGCAATTATATAAATTTCAAAATGAGACTTTCCAATTAGAAAAATATTTTGGACTAAGAGGGCAATTTTCTGACAGTTAAATGTCATTTTTATTTTGTCTCTTTTCAATGTAAAAATGCACTTAAATTTATGCTAAAGAACTTTTAGAATTGTATGGTCTTGAATCCTAAAGGAGGAGTTTTGTCTCATGGTAAGAGCAAATGTTTAAAAGACAAGACACTGTTTTCAAGACCATTAAACGTCTCTGCACAGTGCTATTATTTTCCCATGTGGAGCGGCTTGCCCTGAGGTCCCTGCCACATTGTCTGTCATCCTGTAGATATGTGTCTCTAATGCTCAGCTAAAGCATTTCCATTTTCCTAAGATAGCATTTAATTTTTTGAAGACCCTTCTTTAGAAACCCAAGGATTGTTTATAAGTCTCTTAAGTCAGAACCTTCCAAGATTTTTTTATTGTTTTCTTTTTAAGTTGTATGCAGTAAAGAAATACTATATAAAATGAAATTAGGTGTATTTGTTTCACACTGTTTTTGCAAAGTAGTGTTTGTTGACTCTTATTTCCTTATTGCAAGTATTCACAAGTAATGTCTTTAATTATGTAACACAAAATGAATCTGACAGTAATTCCCAGCTCCTCTTCCTATTTCCTGTTTGTTTCTAGGCAATACATGTTGATTGTCAGGTTTTCAGTACTTTGTCCTTTTTCAGTCCTCTAAGATGCCATTACTTGTCCTGAGATTCTGTGAATAGTTAACCAGCTGGCAGATTATTGGGTCCCAGTAATTTGAAAAGGTCTAGCTCAATGAGTGCTTTCTGACCTGTTATTTCTCTATACTAGGCTGAAATTTCACCTCTTTCTTGTTAATATTTGTGATAGTCACCTCCATGATTGGCCTTTGTGTGAAGGTAGGTGCACGTGTTGAAAACTTAGGCCTGCATGTTGTCATTTGTTGATAACATCATTGAATATTGAACTACTGAACCACATCTTTCCTACTTCTCATGTGCTTACAGCATGACTTCTTGTTTTTTGCTTTAATAACTTTAATACTTCTTGCTATTTGCATCTCTGTCCTTCTGAGATTAATCTTATGTTAGTTTTTTATGCATTCCCTTAGCCATCTGACCTTATTTATGCTTTCTGTGTGCTTCTGTCTTCTATGTGAGATCAGTGAGTAATTCACATTTAGCAAATTCATCATTTGATCTACTTGCTTAAAATCCATGGATTTTATTTTGCTGATTTTCTTTTCTTTATTTTTTAAGGGTCTGAACTTTCTCATCTTATTCAGCTTACCTTATTCCCTCCCATTCTCAGTAAGTTTCTCTCCACAAACCATAAAAGCATTTCTTGTAGCTGTCTCCTTCAGTTGCAAAAGCTGTCATTGATGTGTTCTAGGAATTTGCAGGCCAATTTGTGTTTTATTTCTTTTACGACACATCCAAGTGTGTAGAATCTCCCTGTTTCAGCAAACTTGTTTTTAGTGATTCTACCAGTATCTCACAAAAAAGCCTCATCCACCTAATTTTCTTGATCTGTTGTTCTGTAGTAGATAGTCATCATGATAAATGCATATGTTCTTTATAATTGTATGTAAACTTGCTCTTTGCTTTGCTGATCTTGAAACAAATACATAAAGTGTTGTCTTCTAACATAGAAAAATGATACAAGAGAAGAGGCCAGTTCAGGAAAAACTCTGGAGTGCTATCCTTCAAAGTCGAGCTCTTGGAGGCTTAATTCAGCTGTAGGAGCAGGGAGGGCAACCTTATAATATTTGCCCTTTGAAATGCTATCTTTCAGAGGTGACCTTTAAGCTAACTTGGGAGTCTGACAACCTGGGTCCTCAGCACAAGATCCTTTTCACTGTCAGCCTCTCACAGTTGATACCTTCTCTGCCTTTGTTCAAAACCGTATCTCCTTCTGATTTTACCTGCCTTGCTTCATAACTCTCTCCTAACTCATGCTATCATTCAAGTCAAATAGAGTTAGTGGAGTATTCCCTTTCTCTTCCAGAGACTTCTTTGAGTTTATAACTCTGTTGTGTTCCTTACAGACCTTATTCCTTCTACGTTAAATATTCTTCTCTCCAGTAACAAAACCATTCAAGAACGTTGTAGTACTATGGGAAGATACAGAGTCCTGCAGCACTGCACACTCATTTTGGAACTTAAGCAAACATTACCTGTGAAGTTAATCAGGAAAGAGCTCAAACACTCTCCTGACCTGGCAGGAGTAAAATAAGAATGTGACAGCACACAAAATTAGGGAAAACTATATTAAATCATATGGATGGTTTCCAAGAACAGAAGAGTCCACATGATTACTAAATCAGCCATTGCCATCTTTAGCCATGACCATTGTGTAGGTTTGCTCATGCTTGTCCAGGCTCTGACTAATGCAGGTGTTTCTAATAGCAGCTTTTAAGAATTCATGCATCCGTTTACATAGCTTTTGGAGTTCTGAACCAAAGTTATGCATTTTAATAAATGAGCTATGAAATTTAGAAGGGAGATTCATATGAACGAAGTTGAAAATTCAGTAAGACTTCTTGCAATAGATCAGACCTGTATTATGAATTGCAGCAGTTCTTTTTAGTTTCTTTAAAAATGTTGAAAACTATTCTGGGTTTGATTCATCATAATCGCATCCACACTGTTCCTAAGGGCTGCTTTATTAAGAACTCCTCTGGCTGTAGAATCCTGCTTGAGCTCAGGCCTTAACCCCTGAAGGCACTTCCATAGTGCATCAGACATGTACGCTGTATGTGAGATGGAGTGGTCTAGGGCATAATGCCTGTCCCAACAGCTCTTGCAACCTGCCTGCCAAGGCCCTTCTAGCATTCTATTTTCCTTGATCCATCTGCACTATGCAGATGCACTATCTTTATCAACAAGACAATCATAGAAGGGAGAACCTAAAAAGCCCTGTGGGATTTTCCACTTTGATTTCTGCATTTTTCCACTGCATTACTAGGGCCTGTCAGTGCTTTGTTCCTGATTAGTCGGGCAGCTAACAGAATACCACTGCTATCTCTGTACTTCTCCATGCTTTTCTGTACTGTATTGTGTTCTTGCCTTGTCAGTGTATTTTTTATCTGTACAATTGTTTCTTTGGTTGAATTCAATATGTTTTTTTTTTTAAATGACAGCAAAACCGGTAATTTGGTGTACTTCCATATTACTCCATCAATCACTGGAAGAGGACATTGACACAGTGTTAGGTTTTTTTAAGTAAAACCAAGCTGGTTCTATAATTTTGTTGTGTACTATTTTTCACTATTCCCATTGGACTGGGAAAATTGAGATTTCATAGGCCTAATCTTCTCAGCTAATGTTATGAGCTAAAGCTAAGTAGTATTTGTTGCAAAGAAGTTCATTTTGCATTCAGATCATTGTTCTGTTTGGCATAGATGTAACAGATAAAGTACATTAATTGAAAGTGTTGGGGTTTTTTTCACTGTATGACTCAAGTTCTGTTTAGATGATTACTAGTTAACTATATTTCAAAGATTATGTTTCTTTTTTTTAATGAGAAGACAGGTAAATTTTTGACCCAGTATCTATAGTTGAAAGAGTGTCAAGTAATACAAAGAAGAAATATGTAAGAATTGTGCAAGATGATATGAAGGGAGGAGATAACTGGAGAGAGAAACAGAGAATTTACAAAAGATCAGAACAGAAAGAACTTCTGCTTTGGCCAGGATTAGGTCTGTGACCGTCAGATATGAATTAATTTGTTAGATGGATTAAAGGCAATGTGAAGGCTGAAAGGTAAATGGGTAAGGTGAAGTCAGAAGACTGTTCTCTGGAAGTTAATGACAGTACTATAACATGCTGGAGAAGGGCAGCAAGTTTATAAACAAAAAAGAAGCTGAGGGGTTGTAATTAGTAGTAGTAGCAGTATTTAAAGAAAAGGAGTTACAACATATGTGTTGTCACTGTTTTGGGAAATAAGGAAAGCTGCTAGAGGGACAGGATTGCTGGGTGTGTGACACCATGGATGAAGGCTGAAGGGAAGTGGGCAGCTGCAGATTGACGCATTCACAGTAACCGTAGATTCCCTGCAGGGTCAAAAGCCAATAAACAGGAAAGGAGAATACATGAAGAAATGGGTGCTGTCACTGGACTGAGGCTGATTCACATTCACAAAAATTGTCTGTTCTGCAGAGAATTTGAAGCGCTGAAGGGTTTGAGTAATATGTTATTATGTAGAAGAGCGATGAGACAGGAATTCTGTTTAGGAAATCCAGATGAAGAAGACAGAGATACTAAGTAGGTAGTGCAGATGTTGTAGGCAAGACCACAAGCTTAGTGGAGAGGAGCAACCTGATATTTGGATGTTCTTCAGCTATGCTCCTGAAAGCACGGGAAGGAACTCTGCATACTCTATATATACACCATTAATGAGTGTGAGTTTTGTATGATGGATCCTTATTCATAGCTTTATAAAGTAGACTTTCTAGTCTTTTCAAATTCTCCCCAGGTAAGAATTTTTAAATGCTCCTAAAATTTTTTACATGATCTTTCTGAGACCATTACTACAGATAAAAGCAGAACTTTTTTATGAAATAGCATACACTTCTCAGAACTGTAGTTTCATCTTTCTCCTGTATCATTCTATAACAATACTTATTTCTTGATTAAACTTGTGCACTAAATACAGCTGCTTTGGATCTGCCCAGTGAGAAGTTTAATTCCCTTGATACAGCTGATTACATTAACTTAGAATTGTATAAAGTCTATGAGTGGGATTTGCATTTTCTTATGAAAATATTATGATAACTAGCTAAAATAGTTTTCTGATACAAATGTTATTACATTTATAAATGGATTCTATGTGCCTTAACACCAAACCTTAAAATACTTTTCATTCTTTTCCGTGATGAACATAGACCACTTACTTCTACCAAATGTTTCCAGCTCCTTACATAATGTTGATATTTTAAAAAAAACTTCCATTCTCATTCATGATTATTTTCTTAAATAAATGCTGTTGAAAAACTAACAACTTTTTTCAAAGCCTATATAACTATCATAGTCCATACATCTGTCATAATAAATATTGAAAAATGAATAAAATTTGTGAGTTTTTCATAAGAGTGCATTGTCCAGTGATAGGTATCTAAAAGATCTGTATTCTTATACAAACAGATTTGGTAGTTACAGACCCCTGGTCATGGAAAGCTCAGATATCTCTACTCCTTCACAACACCAGGGGCTGGAGTGGAAGCCACAAACTGCTGTGGAAACACACTGTGGCATAGAGTTTTGGGTAGATTTTGTCCCCTGCGATCCGTATGGTGTTCTACATGCATAGCCAACTTACTCGGCCGTTGCAAAGAACGTAGAGGGACTACACTTACTGAACAAAGATTATTCTTCATGAGTAATATTCTTGCCTGTCGTTTTTTGGATAAGAAGCAATTTTTAAAATGTGTTGTCAGAAATCCATCCCTTATGCAATAAAAAACTCAAAAGCTGTGCCTGATGACATACAAGATGTCCAGATCTGCATTGGCTCCTTCTCTGCAATCTGTTTACAAAAGTTAAAAAATGCAGCAGAATGAGTTGATTTGTAAAGGTGCTTTTTTGAATGCTAAATCATATCCGCAAAACTGAAACACTAAAATTTGTTTTGTTTCACTACACAAGAGTCTTCTGAAACAAGTTTCAATTTAAACTGAAACATAAGATTAACACATACAGAACAGAAGAATAATTTACATAGTCCATTTTTCCCACTCTCAATGGAAAGAATTCTATGAGTTAAGGAAATAATATATTTATTTGTGATTCCTATAGTAGTTTGTATTATTAGCAAAAAAAAAACCACAAAAAAACCCCAACAAAACCAACTGAAAATTACATGTGCAATTACTGTTTTTTCCAGTAGCATTCATACTAACCTGTCATGTGGAATTTTTTATCTAATGAAAATCCCTTTCAAAAGAGTTTTGAATTTACATAAATACTAATTACTGATACATTTTGAATTTTAAAAATGTTTAGGCCAGATATTTTGAAGTTGTATTTTATCCTGAATGAGTAATCTGCTTTTTAGAGATGCAGTGTACCTCATTTACCATTGATTTAATGTGAGCTAAAAGGCTTAGCATATCTGAAAACTAATTCAATAATTTTATGCTTCTCTTGAGATCTCTTTAAGCCTAGAGGGAGTTGGAAATTCCCAAATAATTCTTAGGAAATACTGCAAAAGAAATAACTTCTTCTGTCTCAGGTTTGCAGAAATTCCAACTAATGGAGTGTAGAGAGTCATATATCTGCTCCCTCTAACCACTATTACCTGTTTTAGTTTTGTTAGCATGGCTATGAATTTCTGTAACTATATGGCAGTTGAGCTCACTCCATTATTTTTAGTGGGATTTAGTAGTTTGCCTTTGAAGAACAGTCTTCCTCTTCCCTCCAACATCCTACAAGGCTAACGTTTGGGGACAGAAAGACCATGCATCCACCAAGGTACATGGCATGTGAAACCTCACAGGGTTAACTCATCGAGATTTCTCAAGGAAACAGCTGCTGATGTGCTATGCTTGTTGCCTGTCATGCTGATTAATAGTGCCTTGGTATTTCCTTAAATGTCCCTTGCTGTCTGTGTTTTTCTGTAGTCACAGTTGGAATCAGAGCTCACTCACTGCTTCTGTTTTCTGTTTGTCAGCACAGAGAGCCTCCTCTGCACCCAGTGCTTATGAGCTGCACCAGTACAAGTAAAATAATAATAATTCTGGTTACCTAACAGTGTTAAACAACTATGAAATTTTTTTAAAAGATTTTAAGCGTGGACCGAAACAAGTTTAAGAGTTCCTAAGACTTTCTGTTCTGTTTCAATTTCTTGTCCAAGGAGAGTGTTTGCAGGCAAACGTTAAGCTTTGGAAAAATGCCTTTAGTTGCAGTACACTCCAGCCAGCCCCTTCTGGTGGCCAAGCTAGCGTCTGCGCATGGGCTCTGCTTCTCTGCCTGACTGTGTCAGTTGTCCCCAAATTCACGCTAGCATTGCTAATCTGTAGCACTGTGTCACAGGAAAAACATGCTCTAAATTTCTTTTTCATTATTTGTTACATTTGTGTCCACCTCTGAGCCATAAAGGAAAATTCTCTTTATTATCTAAGCAGTAATGTAATTACTGGTCGGTGAGGGGGTTTTTTGTTTGGTTGGGTTTTTTTTAAATGTTGCATGACATAGTGCTATTAGTGTTTTTATGGAGTAATGATGATGAAAGAGGAAACTGCATTCCAGTGGCAGGTCACCTCTAGGTTAAGAGAGGAAAAAATATGCATTCTCTGTCTCGATTGCCTACGGTGGAAGCAATGGTATCTAAATATTCAACTCCAGCGTTTTGTACTGAGCAGTAATCTGAAATACATCTGATATAAGACCCAGCCCAAGAAGTAAATAGCAGGGTAAAATGCAAAATTATTTACACAAAGATAAAAGTATATGTGGAGGTAAACAAGTTATAGACCACAGCCTATAGACAAATATAAGTTCTTTGTCCTGCTTGAGCCTTAAAGTTTACATTATTACATCTGCCAATATTCATATGCAACTATCACGGTTTTGTGAGCTTTATGATATCTAGAGAAGTTTCACAAGAAATGATATACAAGTCAGTAATACATTTTTCTTCTATAAGCAATTGCCATATATTTTCACCGTACTCTTTCACAAATACAGAAAAATGCTAACACAGGGGCCAACACAGTATTGACATAATGAGAAACATGATTTTTTTTTTTTAAGGTAGATAACCTTTCTAATGTTTCAGAGAAACTTCTTAGAGAATTCCATCAATAGAAAATTATAATTTCTACATATCTGGCATTGTATAATTTAATGCTGTCTTCACTTGACACACTTAAAGTACATACATAGTAATGGCAAAGGTTTCCTATGTGATCCAAGCTATTGATAAAATAATTTCTATTTTGCTCCGTTAGCTCAGGATGCTCTTGCTAGTTTGTGAATGTCCATGCTTTTCCTTGTCATTAATGAAAATATTCACAAAGGTGAAAACAATTATATTAGTCTCATTAAGGTAGTTTTCAAGTTCTAGGCATGTGGACTGAATTAGGGAAGAGTATTTTTGTATTTCTGGACCAGAAAGTAAATGGGTTATACTTGACTGGGCACCAAAATGATCTTCAGAGAGCAGTCTTAGGCTGAAAATATAAAGATCATGAATAAACTTTCAGAGGAAAAAGAACCTCACTTCAGGTGGTTTAGGTTTGATTTTATCCCTACCAGAAGAAATCTCTGCTGTAAAGGTGAAATACCATGAAACACTTTACTCTTTTCTGAAGGTGCAAAAGCTTGAATTCTCACAGATCTAGTTCAGATTAATCACGTGTTCTGGTGGTTGTCTGAATCAAATTCCTCCAAAAATGCAGATGTGAACTTGAAAAAAAAAAGAGCTTCTATGCAGAATGTGCAGTTTGGTGTTAGAAATGAGTTCAAGGAGCCTGTCTCGCAGCCTTCTATGATTTTCATCTCCATCTGGGCCTACAGGGACAGCTCCATTGATTCAGTAGAATTATGCCTTTTTGAGTTGTTATTTATTTGGTGGAGCATTAGTATGTATCTGTTTGAAAAAATACGTATCAGCTAATTCTGTTTGATGAATGAGTAAGGAAAGACTCTTGTGAATGTTTAATGTACCTGAATATCTGGTGCCTCTGTATCTTCGTGAATGACAATATTCTAGTTTTGAGAAAGATAACATTTGAATCAGCTTAGTTTCTGTTTTATATACTATTACCTTCTCCAGAAGCAATATTAATTAAAAAAATGTAATTTAGCTACATTAATATTTAGTGCTTTCCAGCTCTAAATGTTTCCTTTCTTAAACTGAAATTTCATTTCTTATAAGAAGAAATTTAAACAAGCTAAAATTGATATTTACAAAAATAACCACTCTGATTAGATTAAAATCAGAATTTCTCAATTTGCCTGTGGAAACATATTAATGTAATGGATTCTTTTCTGAATTGGATGACAGACAGATTGATGTGTCAACAGAGAAAAGTTATAACCATTAATGTGTCTCTCATTGTTTGACAGTGATTTACTACTGTCCAATAAGTCTGTTAGCTTAACTTTGAGATTGAGTTATTCATCAGAGTGCATTACACTACAAGCATTTTTTGCTGTGATACACAGACTGGTAAAATGGCCTCCCAGGACTGCTCCAGCAGAGGTATTGCACCCTGAAAGACATTATCAGACAGCCCCCCTCCTTGTGCACGGTACCCTGAAGTCACTGACACCATCAGTCACACACGCAGTTCTCTTACAGGAGACAGTCTGTAACTTAGTTTTTAGTTTTGAAGTTCAAGAAGAGTAGCTTTCTTTTTTGAACCTCAAAGCTGAATTTTCTTTTTTATGCTTTCTTTTTTAGGCCTGAATGGCAATTTTTCGTCTTAAAGGGAAAATTCTGATGAATACCCAAATTCTGTAAAAACAGAAAATGACTAATATGTGCACAATCAAAGCATCTGTGATCTTGGAGATCTACCCATTTAACTAATGGGTAGCTCAAGATTTGAAATAGTACAATTTTAGAACTTATAATCTGAATTTAAATATAAATTCCTATGTTCTTATATCCAAAAGTTTAGCTAAGGCAATGGAAAGCCTTGAGATCCTAAATCATTGAATCATCTGACAAAATCCTTTTTCCTTTCAGCTGTTTGATAGTCATAGCATTAATTTTCCATTGTGTTGTCAATGAATTTTCAGAATTTATTGCAGCAGAATATTGTCATTTACCATTGATAAGTGTTGTATTTCCAATTTTAAATACGTATATCTTTATTTATGATCTGATAAACCAACTTTCCTGTTGATTTTTATAAAAACAGAATCTGGTCCTTCATAAATGATTAGCTTAATTATCCATTCATTCACCTTTGTCACTCTTACTAAAATAGTTTACAAGCAATGAGGGCTGCACTAAAAAGTAAAGATTGGAATCTACATAGCAGTCATCAGAGTAGGAGGATGGTTGTCTGTTCCTGGTGTAACAATGAAGTGGGGCAAGTGCTATTTTTGAACATTCAAAATTAATAATTTTAAAGACATTTAAACACCTTCAAGAGGAAAGAGTGATTTTGATCAGAATGGAAATGCTGCAATTCTGTCATGTTTTTCTTCTATTATTTTGGTAGAAATAATTTATCCAGATTAATATAATAATTCTCAGTATATTTTGTGTGTCTGTGCTTTGCTTTCTCTGAGCTAGGCTTGGCTAGCCACCACTTTTTTCACTTCACTTGGAAAACCATTGTGTCCTCGGGTCTTTTTTCAGTTATGTGGTAATTTTCATAGCAGTTTTCTGTAATCTGTGTTGGCATTAGTAAAGGACACCCCTATGTCCCTGACCCTCTTGGCTTGAATACATGCTGATAATTATACTTCTATATAGAAGTAAACTTAATAGTACAATACATATAAAGTTAATACTGACTTAACTCTTATTTTCTGTATCTTCCTCTGTTGCCTGTTCTTGAAAACTCTTGATATTTTTTAACATATTAAATTGGTATTTGAACGAAATACATCAAGCCATCATTTCCATGGCAGTGTTTTACACATACAACTTTACAGAGATGCTATATTGGTGTGTTTCATTTCTACATACAATTAGACATCAATCAGTTCTTGTTGATTTATATGGTCAGCAGCAGTTTATAATTCTGAGACAGGTTAGCACAAAGTTGGAATATCCATTGAATTTTCAGGGAGGGTAGGGATGTTGAATGCTTGTCATTAAAAGACCTTAAAAAATAGCAAAATAGTATATTAAAACTATGTATGCTTTAAATTAATAATTTCTATTTGGAGGGAGAATTTTTTAAAATGTCCTCAGGACCCTTAGTTGCAGAAAAGAGTGTTAACTGTGGCTGAAACTGTCATATGTAAAAATGTTTTAGTGTTAGCTAAAGCTGACCTGATGTCAACTCGCAAATGTGAGTAATACAAGAAGTGTGGGATACAAAATTATTTCATGTTCAAGTTCTTAATTTCCTTGCAAAAGATGACTGGGTTTGTCTGTCACAAAAAAAATGGCAACGTGACATATTGTGTTTGGACTCGCTCACCCACTTTCTGAGCAAGTATAGAGAGAGGAGTAAACAAGTTTCACACAATTGCACAAGGTCAGTCCACAAGGATGAACTAAGGATACTGAAATGTCTAAGATAACTCAGAACTGAGTGAAATGGGTGTCAGGTTGCTTATCACGGTGGTCAACATTTATCATTGGTCATTCGTTTAATGCGCTACATTTTCTACTTTTCATATTCTCCCTTTATTGGCATTGCATAGCGTGAGGAGCAGTATCAGTATTACTAGCATAGCCTAAGAAAATTCTGGAGGCTAAAAACTTGTTTGTCATCAAAAGACCCAGCATTAGTTACTATGACAAATAAAACATGGATTGAAGAAGAAATTGAAGAAGTTTACCTCACACATAAATGAGTCTATTGTAATTCAGCCACCCCATCTGTTAGAGAAAAATTGAAAGTTTACAATAGAACATATGTGACTTGAGGAGTGTGTTTCTCCTTTAATATGCCCAAGTGTTAGAAAAATAATCATATTATGTTGTAGTTGTCATAGTAACTCCTGGGTTTTTTATTAAATACAATGTATTATATGAAGACTATTAGGTGATAGCATCATTTTCCAAATTAATGAAATTATTTGGGAAAATATGTATCATTTCAGGACATTGTGAACATTCTTAAGCTGCTTTGATTGTCCGTTGAGAAATGTTTCAACTAAGCATTGGGAATTCCCTTCAGTAGCAGTTCATCTGTGTTATAGGTCCAGAATCATACTGTACATTGTAGCAACATTGCATGTTGTACCTCAAACCTTAATTTCATTCACCACCCTCAGAACAACATTCATTCAGTGCTAGCGAACATGGCAGTTAAATGTCTATTCCAATCTAAAATCTGCTGGAATTTGTTTTTTCCTTTTTGCATAATTTATGTTATGACTGTTGGATTCCTAAATCATAACACTAGAATACTTGGCCTAGAGAAAACAAAAACAAAAAAGTAATGCAGTTATTTTTTTTCTTTCCTACTAAGCTACATTTGATGTGGTGTTTGTTTTTTTAAAATTATTCACTCATTCCGGAGTTAAGACTCAGGTGATAGTACTACATAAAAAAATAATTAAAAATAGGAATTCAGATATTCTACGTCCTTGACATGAAATACTGAGATCTGAACTAATGTATTTCCAACACATTCTTCGTTTGCCATATTCCTTGTATTTTGCTTACATGCCAATTGATCTTCTTCAGATTTATTTTATTCTTCTAAAATGTATTAATGCAAGCAAAAGCTGCTGATCAGTTTTGCTTGGAAGAAACGTACTGTATGGAAATTTCCCCACAAAATGGAACATATTTTGTCTGTCTAGAGATGTGCACCAAATTCTCTTTGGACAGTTTGTTTTCTGCAGAGCTAAATAATGTGAAACATATCAGTCTAGGCTGATTTAGCGCCACTGTAAGCAACTTAGTGTAGTTCAAACTGAGATCACTTAGATAGCCCTTTTTCTGCTTGCCTGCAGCGCGTGAGTGGGAGAGCCAGTGCTGCATGGATTGACATTAGAGCAGGGGCGTAGGTGTCAGAGGTACCCGAAATGGTTCTGCAAGAGCACTAGCATGGTATGGGACAACCCAGCAGTCAAGGATAAATTAGGACTGGACACAGGGAATCGTTTGTGCTGTATGTAGTGTTTTCTCACTGATCCAGTTACATGTAACTTCATTCTTTAGATGTGACCTTATAGAAGGTAGTTTGGGAAGGAGGGGGGGTTATTTTCCTTTTTTCCTGACTGATTCTTTTATCAGGAGCATTTCTAAAAAGAATCTTGAGGAGGTCCTATTCCCAGTTCTGTTGCAGTTGTCATGTTGTAAAAAGACAACCTTTAAGCTGCTTTGGCCCAGATTAACTTTTAAGTATTGAACTGGGGTGTCTAATTTAGGTGCTTAACTGTTATAGGTCTCCTCTACAGTCAATGAAGGAAGACAAACATCTCCAGGAGCCCCTTTGAATCATAAAATTGGCAGTCTGGATGTGCTTGTCTTTTCTACTGTCCTTAAAGGAATGGAAGATTCTAACTTAGTTGCTTCATTTAGATGTCTAAAACTAGGTGAGATGTACCCAGTCCCTTGTAGTTTAGTTTTACACGTCTTTAGAACAGTAATGATACTTGGGTATGTTTCAAAAGTGATGCAGAACCAAATATATCAAAGTTTGTGCTATAGTTGTTAACAGCTGTGGAGTTAGACATAAGTGCTACTGCAATACCCTAAGTTTTCCCGTAGTGTGTTAACAGACCATTTCTAAAAATATTAAACATTTGATAGATATTTATTGTCAAGATCTTTTGGCTTAAACCTCTTCATTTATTTATTTTTTTTATATTAGTGTCCTGCCAAATCTTTTCCTTTTCCTTTCTCTACTTTCTGTAGACTTTAAAACTATTGCCTGGGGGCTTTTCAAGGGAAACAGAATTTTTTTATAAAATACCAGCAAAAGGGTAAATTTTGGCATTAAATTAAAAGACAATACATCTCTTTTTTGCTGTTAAATTAATTATCATCAAAGGTTTCATTAACAGCAGATTTCTTATCAGCAAATTCAACAACAAATTTGGAAACTGGACAATTTTCTCCCATTATCAAAAAAGAAAACATTTTATGGCCCATTTTTTCTCACTTTGTCCTTTCTAGAAGACTGACTACAGCATGCAGAGTGGGATTCAAAAGTCCTCAAATCTCCTTCTGCCTTCTTTGTTTTAACCAAAGCTGGAAGATGTATCAAAATACAATCTATATGTTAGTCTGCTTCTGTCTAAAAATCAGCTTCTGTATATCATTGGTACAGAAACATTGAGTTTAGGATGATGTGTCCATTTTAAATAAAATTGTTTTTTCAATAATTACCTAACAATTGTCGCTCTATCTGCTAAACCTTCCTTGATGTTTAGGTGAAATTACTTTAAATAACCTTATTTGGCTGAGTTTAGAACATTTGCCTGCTAAAATTTCAGCTCAGCTTAGTTTTACTGGAATATTTGGGCTGTTCAGTGTTTTAGCCATTTAATGAAAAAAACCCCACCAGAAACTACAACCTCTTCTTGTTCTGCTTCTGTTATGAATTTCTATTGTCCCCTTTTTTGGGGTCATTTCAAAGACCAGAACTTCTGCACAAGTTATGAGAGTGAGTTACAAATCATGTATCAGGTCTGAATTGCAGTGTAGCTGTATGTTACTACTACTGCTATGTGTAAGCAGAGAAACATCAGCTAGATTGAGGAAAAAGAGCAACAATCATGTTTTATTTTTCTGATTTAATAATTAAAGAAGGTCTTGATAAATTTTTTTGTGAAATGTGGGAGCCAGTAACTGTTGAAGATGTTGGAATATAGGTAGTTTAAAAGATTGAAATATTGATATAATAACACTTTTTTTCCCTGTCATGATAACTGTCACGTGATCTTTGGTGCAGTTTTAGATGTATCCAGGGATGTATTTTTGGGTTTGTTCTCTTTTTGAAAGGGGATTCAGTGGTCATACTAAGGAGAGATGTTTGCTTTGCACGGAGGGTCAGTACTGGTGTAGGGTACTTGCTAAGCTTCTTATAATGCCTTTGGAAGGGGGCTACCTTGTGAGATTTAACTGATTCATTTGTTTTAATTTCATACAGAGATAACATGGCAGCGTTGCTTATACAACTCAGGGTACACAGTAAGATGGGGTGGAGATGCTGCCTTATTCATTGCACAGGGACTGATGCAAGGGGTCTATGAGGTTTGTGGGCTGTAATTATCCCTAGTAATTTAAGAATCCATTTACCTTCTGTGGATGGAGATACAGTTTAATCAAATACGGTGGTAAATCAGCCTTTATTAGGCACATTCTGTAGGCTATTATGTAGGTGTTAACATTTAAAATGCTTCTGTATTAAAACTCTTCCCAGGTGAACAGGCACAGGTTTCAATTGTAAAAAAGAATTTTGCAGTAATGAGCAACAAATTGTTTTTTCTTTAGAAATTGTACTATTTTGAACAAAGACTCTTGATACTTAGAATCCCAGGTTATGATTTCTAGATATTGTGGTCACTATGTAAACCAACTGGATGCATTTGAAAATTAGTAGCTGCAGACTCATTTGTTCAATGACTAACCAAAACATTTAAAAGCTAAAAAGTTGCAGTTATTTATTTTTCTATTAAGATGGCGGTTTCCAGATTTGCCCTTAATTACTTCAAGTGAAGGGATGCAACCCCAGATCCCTTTGTAGATCTTTGGCCATGTGTGTTTGAACTCCATTTCCATTTATATGAGCTGAGCTCTAGGTTTGGAAACCTCTGCATTAACGTTATAATTCTCTTTGGGATTTTAAATAGAAATGTTTCATGGGATTTCTCTTTATTATTGATTGTATAGCAGACATTAGCCCTATTGCATTTGCAAAGTAGCTCAACTTCCACAGCAACATACATTTTGGTCTGTACGAAAAAGAGAGATCTGCAGTAGAGAGGTAGTTTTATAGACAAGCAGCAAAGATACAATTGCTGAATTGGTGTTTATGGATTACTGTGTTAATCATACTAATTTTTGGTCTGCCATTATCACTAAAAGCATACTTTTCTAAGGTCTTTGAATCCAAATGTAAGTGTATCTGTCCTCTCAAAGACTGGGAATGTACAGTAGTGATCTCAGGTACCAGGCATAGCTGTTTCATGGCAGCTACTGTTGCTGTTAACAGGATATGCCCGTTACAAATTTCAAAAGTTTATATATAGGTATTTCTGGTCATTTTGGCTGGAATGTTAACTGTTGGGAATTTGATACCTTTCTGACTTAGAATAGTTTTACTACCCATATTTTGAGGGTAGGGAATAGAAAGGTCCTTCAAGTCTTTTGAGGATGTCTGTAACAGCTCAGAGTTTAGTACTGATGTTCCAGTTCCCAAGCCACTATAACTAAATCAGCTTTTGGTTTTAAAACTTATGCTGTCTATTTTTGGGGGGAGCAGAGAGATGCAACCAGGTCTGGTTTTATGCTGTATTTTGAATTATAAAAATTAGCAATCAGGCCTTTTTTTAAAGACTGTTTTCTGAAGTTACTTGAACAAGCTGCATTTATTTGTTAACTATCAGGGAGGCTCATGTTGGGAAGTGAAAAGCATGAAACAAATTTTAGCAACTGTTCTAATTCTGCAGAATTTAACAGTGGTATTAAGTACTGTTTCAGAAGAGCTTAAATTTTTGCTCTCTTAGCACTGACTATTACATGTTTGGGAGCAAAAAAGCACCCAGTCCTGGCTTCTGTGAAATTTATAAGCACTGCTTCTATAGATACTGCTCTTGAGAACAGGATGTCTACAGTTCGGAGCTTGGAAGTTAGGACTTAAGTTAGGACTTCTTTCTGCCCTGCTATGGAATTTGAGGTTTCTGTGTATGAGCTGGAGGCTCTGCCAGTCCCTGTGCAGCTTTCACATGGCACAGGACCCTTAGACCTATGAGGGTGAATCAGAATGGGTAAGACAGTACCATTCCTAAAATCTGTAAATTCTGCCAGAGCCTTAGTTTCCTTGCAAATTATTCAGTCTTTGAAGACAGGATTATACCTGTTTACATGAATAGTAAATCTGGCCTGAAGTATACCAGCATGCATTTACTGTAGACTTCTGTGTTTAGTGACTTAAAATAATATTTGATATGCTCTGTTAGCCTCTGGTTATAGTAAGGGCACCTGTTCAGTAAGTCAGATGAACTGGGTTGAGCTATTTCTAGTTCACTGGACACAAAAGACATGGAAAGTTATAAATGGCAGCCCACAGTTACGATAATGAATGTGAGCACACCCAGAGAAAAAAAGTGGAATAAAGATTGACAGCAGGTTTGAGAGGTGCGTTTAATTTTCATATGATCTATTTTAAATTAAATTATGAGTGCAATATGAGCAGGATTTCTTCTCAAAAGCTAAAGGTAATCATCAATGCTGGTAGGTTTATCTATTGCACGCTGACTGTCTGCCATCTACATGTATGGTAATTGTGAGTTTGGCTTACTCTTAAATCTTGAGAAAATAATAGAAATGGAAATAATACCAGCTGGCCTTTTTGTTCCAAAGAATCAAAAACAAAAGAAGAAGCAGATTCAATCGTGCTGATAGTTGCTTGCTTTCTGGGCAAAAAGCAGCATCTAATTTCCATTTATATGTCCCTCACAGGGATAATGTTTTCAAGCTTCACCGTATAAAAAGAGTCAAAATAGTTTCTCAGTTAATAAGTACCACTATTAGGTTTCTTGTGTAAAAATGAGAGCTTTTAACATCGATAATCTGGTGTCCTGCTAGAGTTTGCCCAGGGAGGGGGGCAGCAGTGCATTTGATGTTGCAACTTGAAAGGCAGATGGTCATGTGGCCCAGGTGTTCTGAGTTAGCGTATAGAGGCAATAGGGTGCAAAATGTATACAGTTGGCTAATAAATGCTTCACTCCTGCCATTCATGAATTAAAGGAAAAGGCTTGTTTTAGTCAAGTCTTTCTCTCCTCCTTTTAATGCTGATACTATCAGTGATAGTCCAAATGGAAATGGCAGGTATTTCAAAGACTGGGAGTCAGCCTTTATGTATTATTATCTGGAAGTGAATCAGTGATTTTGTGTAATAAATAGTTTATTCCTGCAGTAAATATTAGAATTAGTATCTTTGTTGCATATATTTATTTAAATTACCAACTTTTGAGTAGTTCAAACAGTTTTGTTCTTTAGAAGTAAATGGCCAATGTGAATAAACTCAGGTGTCCTGAATGAATGAAACATTTACTGATCTTCATGATTGCTAGTTACAGGCACCAGCTAACACTGGAAATAGCATTAAAGAGTGTTAAATAAGCGGGCTATGGATATCATAAAATAAAGACAGTGACATGGAATTTAGTTCTTTCTGACAAGCTAACAAAGGATTTAAGCTATGAATTTTAAGGTTCTTAAAAGATAATAATAATAAAACACAAGTCAAATAGCCAGCCATCACGTTTATAAAACAAACAATTTTTATCAGCTGCTAGCCTGTAAACGAAAAACACATTTGGTGGACAGTGCCGATTCTGTAGAAGTGTAATAAAGGAAGACCCTTCCATTAAAGTATTATCAAAATTTAAATGGTCCATCAAATAACTTACTGATCATATCTGCTGCATGAGAATATTGCATCCAATCCACTTATTCTACAGCGGTCCAGGTCCAAGTGTCTATGTCCACAGGCTCCTACCATTTCACCATAGGATAGTCTTGTCTTGTCATTATATGATTCCACATGTGACCTGCAAAGGTACGCCAAAAAGTGCATCCAGATCATAAAGGAGAAAAGGGTGTATTCCCTGAAAACATTAGCAAATTTAAGAGGAAAAATAAACCTCTTCAACAGGTAGTTCAATTCCAAGCTCTGAAGTACTGAAATAATGATTTGTAGGTACTTAGGAAAATTCACAGGTCAAAAAAATAATTAATTGTTTCCCTTGGATTTCTCATGAAACGGAAACAAAAAAGATACATTTAATTTACTTTGTTTCATACCAGAATTTAACAGATAATATCAACAAAAAAGGTAATAGTTTTAGCAATCACATATAATCAATTGCAACAGGTAACAAGTTTGGTTAGCTTTTCATTCTTTTTCTAAATGCATAGAATTTTTAACTCTCTTTATATACACACTAGAAGTGAAATAAAAAGTAGATAGGGAGAAACTTTTCTAGAAGACCGATAGGCAACTCTTTCCCCATATTCAGAGCCACTTAATTAAGTCAGTAGCAAAGCCTGTTTAATACAGTGGGAATGATCAGGTTCATCCCTTGAGATTTGTTTCCCTTCCCACCTTTGTAACTATTTCCAGCTTTATCTACCCTCATTTCATTGAACAAATAAAATGGATAGAAGTAATCTAAATCCACCAAAAGATCATCATAAAGAGAAATTTAAAGTACTGGTTTATAAATGACCAAGAACATGAACTATAACATAGCAGTAAAAAGTGCTGACATGATGTCATCTGAAAATGTAAAATAAGAAGAAATTGCTAGTGGATATCTCATTCTGGTACAAGGTCTTAAAATTTTTCCTAATGTGGTTAAATTAGATGAAACCATGGCCACTTTTTTTTCTTGAGTTGAAAAAGTTCCCTCTCATAGCAATGGATTAAAATCAGCCTTCTTAGGGGACACTGCGTAAGTTGTGGAGGGAAAAAAGCAGAATTGCTACAGCACCTTGAAAGCCAATTCTGGCAGTACAACCAAAAGTTAGCTAGTATCCTAAGTACTGGAATTCACTCTGTATCCCATCCTATCTGAGAGTAAGGTGATTCTCAGCTGCTTTGTTTTGATTAATGCACTGGATTCTGTGTATTTTGCCTATTTTAATTAGTAGTCGTTGCAATTTTATAGTCTAAATTGCTCATAAAATCTTGTATTGAAAGTCCAAAGATTTTACACGCAAGACTCAAATTCCCTCCCACTACCAATCTTCAATCATGGTGTAGGCTGTTTTAGGATCTTCTTTTGTATCTTGTAAAACATATCTTTCAGGTGCTTCCATATTATGTTATTGGTTCTGTGGAGATTTTGGTTCTTTATAGCTTTCAACCATCCTAACATATTTGCAGGATTCGGCACTAAAAAAATTCAATAACTTTTTTTTGTTGATCTTCTAATTATTTCTTCCTTCAGGTGCAATACAAATAGAGTAAGCAGCAGATTAAGGCATTTCTGAAAGCTCTGATCCGCTGCCATCATCCTCAGGAATGTTATGCATGCATTTTTTCATAACAAAAAAAAAAACAAACAAAAAAGACTGAATATGTGTTACTTTTTCTTTCATATTTCATGAAAAATCTTTTTTATATGGTACTGGTATAGTCCCAAAGAAAGCCTCTGCCTACTGTCTCTAAACCTATTCTGTTAACAGTCTTTTCTCTGTGGCATAATGTTTGTTGGAGGAGAGATAAGGAAGAGAAAGCTTTTTTTAAAGATTGTTTATTGTAAAGGAAAAACAAAGCAGTAAAACAGAACACATAAAAAATGAAAATTGCTATATAGTTTAATGAATATTTTGTAAAAATCATTTTCTATTCTCCTACAAATTCATGATAGCAGCGCTGCTGGCTGCTTGTACATGATTTATCATGTCAGATTATATTGCAGCAAGCAGACTATATACCCTTTGACCTTGAAGACTCTTACTGTACTGCTATAAATTTTGGTTTCTTAAAAGCGGGGAGTGAAAATGCTCCCTTTCATTTAGACAGTTACTGAGCTTAAATACCTAGCAAAATGAAATTTTGTTCTTTTTATTCTGCTTTGTGTTAGCAGATGATATTTTGTCATTCTGAATTTATGTGGAAAAATATTTGGAATTTTTTGCATCTCTGTCTTGATGTGTACGTCTACAGCTAAGTGTTATTTTCAGCACAAATATGTGGCCCATGTTAACAGAGCTTTTTCCATGCCAGTGTTTGCTGAGCTGTGAAAAATCTGAAGTTCTCAGTGCAGCTTCTTTCAGAACCTGTTTTTTTAGTATTTCAGCTTCAGCTTTGTGACAAACAAAGAATTGCTATGTGATGAAAACCTGGAAAGATACCTTGTGAAACAGGGAAGCCTGATTTCTTGCAAAGGTGTATCTTACATTCACATTACGTTCAGAAAACAGAAGACCTGGAACCAGAGTTTCCCTTATGCCCAGTACTTCTCCTTTGCCCACCAACCCATGAGATGGTGTCAGCAGGCTCCAACAGCCCCTAGCTACTGGCTGGAGAAGGCACCACCGTGCTGCAGTGGGTGAGCAGCTGGCATGTGCTCACTGGCCAGAGAAAATAAACTGTTCAGTGAAAGAGAACTATAATATTGAACTCTCAAGCTTTCCTTCTGTAGTGACAGTGGTTTTCCTCTCAAGCTGCTGATTTTCATAGTTCTTGAACTTTGTATCTTTGAGACCTCTAATGCTTGGCAAATTGAAGTTGATGAGTGGATCCGAAAGTCTTGGTGTTGGGGAAAGGGCTGTGTTGTTTCTAAAATAAGGAAAAAAATAATAAGACTGTATAAAAATGCATTGTGTTTAGTAAAAAAAGTAAATTTGTGATGTAGTCGAAACGGAGCCTAAGTAGGCAGTTCCCACTTTTTGTTTTTTTCCTATAGAAAAGTGTATTTTGGTCTTTAAAACCTTCAAAACCATACTTTGCAGAACCACATCCTGCACAGAAAATATAAAAATTACATCTGTTGAACAAATACCTGTTTTATACATATTCTGTTAAATAAAGGGTTCAGCACCATGAAGTTTTCATGTCCTGTTCTTTAATCTGATTCTTAAATTCTTCCATCTATGTAATTAAGCTTGCTCTGCTCTCAGCCTGTTTAGTCCCAAGCAGCTTAGGTTAATGTATGCCTCATCCACTGATGAACCAAAATTTCACGGCCACTTTATTTTGCTTTGTGGTAAAAATATTTAAGAGCCTCTTCAACTAAGAATAAAAATAAATAAGTTATACATATCTCTATTGAGTGAGTAAATTGTGCCCTAGAGCAAGGAGTGAAACTCCAGCTACAGGAGCGCTGCCTTTGATCCGTGGGTATAAATCCTGTGCAGACGTGGTAATGGGAAGAATCGTGTAATAATATAGTGGTTGTATCTTTAGTGTAAATTAATGGTTTGGTTTTGCAAAAGTGTACAGAATATTTCCACAGCAGAAGCACATATGAAAAAGGCAGCGACAGTTAGTTATGCAGTTCAACTAATTTTCTCAATACTGAATTGGAGGAACCTTCTGTAAAGGAAAAAGAAATTTCAATGTCTATGTCACATCTATCGCATTTGGGGTACCAAAATGAGGACCAAATAATGGCAACTGAATGAAATAATTTTTTGGAATTGAACCCCATAAGAACTGCGTATGTAATTATGATAATGTCTTTTACATACCAATTGACCTGGACAGCATTTAAAAATATAAGCAGGAAGTTTCCACTCTTTATCCTGGGAAGATGAAGAAATATAGAGCTCTAACTTTTTGTTACACCCTGAGGAAGTCTATGTTGATTAAAAAGATTCACACATGGCCTGAGTTTAATCCACTAACTTCACTATCAACCATTTCTATTTTTGCTTAACAAATATTAGGACAAAACATGTAAAGTACTGTAATACTTACCAAGTATTATAATGGGGTTCACTTAACAGAGAATCTTGCATACCATAAATTGCAGTAAAATAAAAAGTAAGACTTATCTGTCACTTCTGTAAGTGGCAACTAAAGATACCTTTATAAATGTAATGGTGTTAGGGAACTCTCCTGGTTTTTAATTTACTTTCAATAATTCATTAGCATACACTTTAACCTTAATCGCCAGTCCCCACGGGATTCATATGCTGTGCCAAAACAGATTTCTCATAGGCAAAATTAATTTTCTACAAATAACTTCTCTATTTTTCCTAATTCAGGAGCACCAGAAGGTAGCACAGCTTTGGAGATTTGATCTCGATACATAAGATTTCAGCACTCATTTTAGCCGGCATTCTTGTGTATTAAATTTTCTTTTTTAGACTGCTAAATATTGGGTGTGACTTGCAGGAGGATATGATTCATTTTGATGGAACAGCTTCTAGGTATCTGTATTGGTGCTTATTAATTACTTTAGCAGAAGTGTTTTGTTCCTTCGGTTCCTCTTGAGGATTAAATACCACATAACATATGTTAGATTTTGGCAATCTTATGTTTACAGAAGTTTAAAAAATATTTTGAGCAGTTGTGCATGAAATTATTTAATATCCCTCATGAGAGGAAATGCTAACAATGTTAAACTCAAATACAACTGCTTTCTATGAATACTCTTTTCATATCTCATGAGAAAGTGCTGAATGGAATATGAAATTTCCACACTTCTTTGAGCTCTGGAAAATGGAGCCAACAACAATACCTGAAAACAAATATTAAGAGAGGAAAATGTAATACTGAAAACGGTTGAAAATAACACATAGTGGCCCAGTTACAGTCCCTAAGTAGGAAAAAAAGTAAATTCGTTTCAGAAGTACATCTAAGTTAAATATTTAAGAGCCAGATTGTAGTACAGAAGTACAAATAGATTGAGAACATAGCAAGTTCTTTCCTTATGTTTTCCTTAGTTTTATGTCATTATAGAGACGATGACTAACAGAAGCTAATTCCTAAACTAAACTGAAATGGCCTCTGAAGGAGAATTAGGAATTGCATTTCTCTGTCTTCTCTCTCATAATTACTCTATACAAACAGTAGGGGCTAGTCTTGAGCCACCAGGCTGGCAGAGGTGGTGCACTTACCTGGCAGTAAGGGGTGCCGCACTTGTGCAGCAGCTTGATGAACTCACCTCACCTGAGAGCTTATGCAGTGCTGGCCATCATTCCTACCTTAGTTGTTCCCACATGATAGACAGCTGCTACCTTTCCTTTGCCTTCCACAACTGGCATAGTACTGTCTTCTGGAGAAGAGAATTGTCTCCATCTGTATCAAACTTTGGAATCACACCTTGTTTTTCCTTTCACCTACTGTTAGTTCTACTGCTATTTTGTAGGGGACAAAAGGGGCTAAAAACAGAAAAGTGTTCTTGTCTCCCCTCTACTCGCACCTGGATTCCTAGATACTTAGCTGATCCCATCACCCCCAAGACTGATGATTTCCCTTCCCAACATTCCTTAATAATTTGGAAAGTCAAATATACAGGTGAGTAATTAGCATCCTCCTGCTAGCAGCAGTTTACATATGCTTAATTGCTTTGGCTTCATTTCATGCTTTCTGCTGCTGTATTTCAGGTGAGTTTGCAATGCTTCCATGCTCCCCTATTTCCTCCATCCAAAACACCCAAGTACGAGACATTTTTGGAGCCTACCTTTTTCTGCATTAGTTTTTTTCACAAAATCATTTTACTTAGAAAGGCAATAATAATTTTTGAGTGTTATTTTCTTTTTTACATATAACTAAAGAAGAACGTTACTTGTCATTGCCAGCTAAGATTCACTTACTCATTTAAACCCAGTGGTGAACTTCTAGAGGAAGAGACTGCCTGACCATGGGCCTTTTCACCGAGACTTTTATTACCTTTTCCTTAATCTGCCTCATTCATTCCTATGTATGAGGTGGTTCAGAGCATGCACAGAGTAAACATCCACCTTTTTTTACTCACAGACCTACCTCGGACTACTTTTTTGAGACTGGAATGGGACTTGTGGACAGAGAGCTTCATCACAGAAAGAGAAAGAGCTTAGAGGCTCTTCACAGGAGAGGTGGCCCTGTAATGCTGATTGACTGGTGACACACTGAACGAGGATGGGTGAAAAAGTAAGTGAAAACATTCCACTTCTAAAGCCTCTTGCCCTTCTCAAGAAACTCCCTTTCCCATTCCTTTCTTCTTGTGTTTTCTCTGAGCAGCAAACTCATCTACCGGCTCCCAAGTCTCTTTCCCCCTTTATTCCACCTGATTACTTCTCTGTCACTGCCTCAGAGGTGAATGTTGTCCATATGGCTTAAAACTTTAATGACTCTCTAGATGTCTGTTTCTGAACTGTGTCATTACCGAGCCAAGCAGCATATTTCAGTGGAAGCTACTGAAATGCACAATGTTATTGGTGCCTGTACCCCTGAATGTTAAACCCACACCTATGCGTCTCAACAGGAAAGATGGTTTCTAAGTAGTGTTTAACATGGAAATCAGTGGACTGTATTTGTGGAATTCACTATTGGCAACATTGCTCTCCTGTTCTAAGCTGCTGAAATTACCTATGTGATCTTAAGCAAAAAAGGGGTCACGAGCAAGCGTAATGTATACTTTTGACTTTGTATAGGACTGAAACGGCCTTTCTAAATTAAATACTTCCCTATGGAGGAGTGACTTTGCTCAGTAGATTTGAACATTGTACTGATCTGTCACGGTAAGCCCCTCCCTTCCCAAATTCTTATGGTATGTGTAATTCACCTTGTGTCTCTTCATAGCTTTTTGTTGCAGGAGTAGCAGTGTCAGATCTATAAAGATCTCTAAATATGAAAGCTTAAATTGAAATCTTTATTTGGTTATATCCTGACTAATACCTGCTGCTTAATAGCAGTGTTGCTGCTGGTTGTACTATCAGTGTAAGAAGATTAATTTCTACTCTTAGGTGACTATGTAAGTTGTCAAGAATCTATCTGAATATTCTGTGTTGTTTAAAATAATTCAAAATTGGAAAACCAGAGTTGCAGAAAACTGGCAGTACCTGAGTGGACTTCTCTATAGCTTTTGACATTAAACACTTAGGGCACAAAGATCTGCTGTACATTTTCTGTGTGACATTTTCCAAAATTGCTTCAGATCATTGTATCCATTGTTTATCATTACAATGTAATCACAAGGAGCTGCAAGGATTTATTTAATTTGAATTGCAGGAGTGAGATCATTGTAAAAATTGCTCTAAAATTTAAAGTATTTTCACTTTTTTTGGTGCCATTCATCAATTTCTTCTTATGAATCTGATCCTTTTTTACATTGCTACAACACTTCAGCTGTGCAGTCTTTCAACCAAGTCTTTAGAGAGGAAAAAAGAAAATGGCAAAAACAAAACATCATGTAACTTTACATTTTGAGCATGCTTTCAGTCATTTAACACAAGAGTTTCATTTTTCTGACTGTACAGCAAGACCTATGATAAAATGAGTGATAAAATAGACTTCAAATTTTTATCTTATTGCTAAATAATTAGATCAAACTGTTATTGAAATCAAAGACAACATTAGAGTTGGTACTTGAGAAGAAAATGGGTAAGTGGATGTATCTCAAATTAAAGAAGTAACATATTCAGAAGTCGCAGTGTAAGGCAGAAAATACCCTACTACTGGTTATTATATGAATGAAAGACAGTGGCTGAGAACATGCTGGGGGCTACATCAGCTTTCATGAGGCCTCTCAGTGCTATGAGAAAGTCCCCAGTAGTGCCGGCAGCTGCAGGGTCACACTAAGATTTGCAGAAGTTTTCCCAGGTGAAACTGCTGTCAAAAATGTCCCTTACTTCTGTGTCTCCTGCATCTTTTGGCAGTGTGGCTTATAAGACTCATACCGGCTTGCTGTAAAGGGAAAAACATTTCTTCCCCTAATCTCTCTGTGAGTCTGTGTGAGTTTTCTTGAGTAAATATTGTCCTTTTTCTCTCTATAATGCACATATAGCAATTCCTTTGTGTTGTCTTCATGTTTTTTGGAATGATATAGCTGAGAGTGTTGGATTTCCTGTATACAAGCTTGGATGAAGTTATTTTCTAATTTAGGGCTTTTTTGCTTTTGTTCTTTGGCCTTCAGAAGGAAAATAATTTGTAGACAAACATGTGCACCTGGTGCTAAAACAATAGGTACTAATACTTTTATAAAGAGGGTGGAACTGGAACCCTCATACACTAGGTTTCCAGGAAAGCAGTCAGCCATGAATTGCTCTACGCCAACAAAATAACTGTTTTGTTTTGTTGTTTGCGCTTATGATGACTGTGGAAAGCTTTTCCTTTTTTTTGCACTGAGTTTAAATACAAACAGAACACATAAATAGTATTACAGTTTTTAAATGCCGGTAAAGGCAATAGCTAAAGACAATCATAAGTGAATAAAATTATTTTTTTCCCAAAATAAAATTCCAGTATTTTACAAGAAAGTAAAGGTGAATGCCCTTTTTTATTCTGCTAGAAAGAGCAAAGTCTTCTGAATTTTGTATCAAATAGACTAGTATTGTGGAAGTAGCTGAGATATAATTCTGTGATCGGTACCATTATGCATTTGTCAAAAAAATTTGAAGCACATTACATTAGCACATTAACACAGTCTAGCCACTGCAGTTGCAGGTCTTCCATTTTTATGCATTGAAATAAAGTTCAAGGTGAATGTCATCAGACCTTATAATTTATTTTAGATATTCTGGATATGATATCTAATATTTTCGCACCAAAACTTGAATGTTGATTTCATTTGTTTTCTGCATGCACTTTTCTATCTTATCTATCTAACTCCAGCTGAAGTCTTACTCAAAAGCTGAATGGTGGTGAAACCCTAGTTGGATATTATTTAGAATATTTGCTTATGTTTTCATTTTTCTTTCTTCTTGAGCTATAGAACAATTATTCTCAAAACGTAATCAGAAAAGACTGAAAGAAAATCCACAAAAAGGTACAAAAACACCAAGAGAGACATATGATGAGTGGGTGGGTTTTCTTTCGAGTCCATCTGTAATACATTTTTTTAAAAAATTGACATCCCACAAATATTTGCTAGAGGGAAGGATTGGGTCTGAGATGTTCAGAGAAGATAGTTAATGGAATTGTGACAATTTATACCAACTGGGATATGTTTCTAATAACTATGTATTGAAATCTCAAGAGATTAGTATGTAAGAAAGTACTAGCACCTTGAGCAAAATAAGTGAATAATAAAAGGCAAAAAAAGGGACAGGTAGAATTAATTCCTTCATCCAATGAAGTATTTCAACTTACATTTAACTAAACTTAGTGAACCACTACATAGGGTTTTTTTAAAGGAAAATATTCCAGATATTAAGAACATGCTACAGTTCTAAAAGAAATACATTCCTGTATGTGAATAGGCTTCAAACTCCATCTGACTATATCTCCATGACACATCCTTTTTAATTTTATTCTGTTACCACTTACGTTTTGGAATTACTTTCCAAGATAGTAGTAATTGGTACTAAAAAGATAATGCTATGAACAGAGTTTGTATATTTTCTTCTTTACAGTTGAAACAGAATAAAGTGAAATGGGATTGTGCTAAATGTGTGTTGAGAAAATTTAAAAGTGCTACTTATAAAGAGGTTCTTTTCAAACTCTGAGAGACTCAATGAGACCATATTACAAAGGCATAAAATGTAAATTTGGAAGTTTTCTTCCTGTGCCTACCATGTCCTATCATGTTCCAACAGTAAAATAGAAGGTGTTTAAGGGGATCTAAGGAATATTCAGGGGTCTTCTAAAGCTGAAAATATCTTCCCAAATTATCACCCATAGTAGGCCCTCTGCAATTCTGTAAAAGTGAAATGTAGCTACTCTCGCTCCACCTGTCAGAGCTGGACTGTCTCATGTGTAGGCGTGATAGTGCTATTGGGATCTGTTGCTGAAATAATTTCTTAGGAGGGATGGGTTGTTATTATTCCTACATGTCAAGAAGAGGCCCCTAATGCCTTCGCAGCCCTCAGTCCAGGCTTCAGCCACTTGCTGGAGCCAACACGGTAAGGTCTATGCCCTGTGAAATAAGACTAGATGCTTTAAGGAAAAGGAGGACTAGTGGGTTTTAATGAGGGATGAAGAAGCCACAGTGAAGAAAAACAGATGTATGGAAATCAGGGAACACTGAATTAGAAAGGAATACTACGTAAGAGACCTCAGACAGAGGTGTGAAGTAAAGGAAGAGAATAAAGTATGTATTCTGGGACTTCTACCAGCTGTGAACAAGGAATAAGAAAGGGGAAAGCTGGAATAAAAACTTGAAATGGACTTGCTACTAGGAGGACACCAGAGTTTCTCAAGGGCAAAAGTCAGGGTAGAAACACGTTTCTGTGTGATCAAGGCAGGAACAGGATGGTCAGTTATGGGAAACAGATTTCAGCCAGGATGAGAAAATTGATCCAGAAAGCATGAGTGGGGATTAATTTTGTTTGGCTGTGGGTAAACCAAATCAATTCATAAAGACTTGATTGTGGGTTGAATTGATGCTGATGGTGCATGCACTAAGTAGTGTTGAGTTACAGGAGGAGGTATTTGAATATGTATGTCAGCGTGAGGGGAATTGACTTTGACTGTGGAGGACAAAGTGACTGAGAATTGATTTTTATTGTGGAAGGAAATTGATCCAGAGAGAGAGGGAAAATCAGTTTGATTTGTGTGTAAGGAAAGTTCCGACAATGGTAGAGAACTGATGACAGAAGAAATGGACTTTGAATTTGGTCATGACATGATTTTTGAACATGATATTTGTAGCAGTTGATAAGTGTCCTGCATGAGATAAGATTATATGTTCTGTTCTGTGAGGTGGCACTAGTAAACTTCCAATCAGAAGATCGGTAATTCATATTGAGCCAACACTACTAATTTTCGGAAAGCAGCATTGACCAAAAATCAGAAAAAAAAGAAAAAAGAAAAACAAAACAAACAAAAAACCCCCACATGCACTAGAGTGCTAATATAAAGACAATGAATGTGTCTGAGAGCTGTAGTGCTGGAGTTTAGCTTTCCAGTAGTGGAATAAGGAGCAGAATAATGGTTTTATCTTTTGCTCATTCAAGACTAATAGAGTTCTGGCATAAAAATGAATAGGAACTGTATCTTGAATCATTTCAGTATATTCATACTCTTAGTTGTACTCATGATTGTGTTTAACAATATGTATACCCATTAAACATTGCTGTCCCTCTAAATCGTCCCGTCTGTCTGAGTGTGGAAGCCTATTAAGTGAGGAAGTGAGCCTCATTCCATGTAATGTGAGACCTGTATGTGGTGGTTTAGCTCACCAAGTGGAATGAAGATTTTAAAGAAAATTAACTAGAGCTGGTTAAATCCAGAGGTAATTGTCTTTGAAAGTCTTGATTCTGCTTCTGATTTATTAGAATAATAAAGACTAGCTGTGCTGTTTGAACTATCTTGATTTGCATCCAGGAAGCTTAAATGTTGATTGGGACAAGGCAAAAGTAGAACTGAAACAGGAAAACACATGAGCCAATAGACGTATTCATTGTTATCCTTCTAAGCAATAATAAGAAAGCTGGTGTACTTGACAAACTAAAATATTCAGAGGTATATTTAACAGTTGATAAAGTAAACTGTTGAAAATTGACTCACTCAATTTGACGAATTATCAAATATCTCAGATTTAATTGAGATAAAACCATGTAACTGAGATTGGCCTTCAGAGAGGGTAGTTATGAACACCTCTAATATTCTAGTCTGTAAAAGATCAGTTTTAATTTATTTTTACACCTTTAAAAAGCTGATATGCTGATTTATTTAACATTTCTGTTGACATTCCCAATCAAAGGGAGGTCAGTTTAGTCAGGGCTAAAAAATTCAAAAAGAAAAAAAATAATTTAAGCAACTTTACTACACTGCCAACCATTGTGTTGCTTTATGTTGCACAGCCTTCACTGGCACCTGGCAGAAAGCAAACTCCAAGGCAATCACAGTATGTCATTTCAAAGCCGAAATCTAGCTGGAACCCCAAATATTAAAAAATAGCTAGACAAAATAGTTTAAAAAAATGCAGTGATGAGTCATCTAGACAAATTACACTGATTCTGTGCAGGTGGCTCATAAATACTGTCATTGTTGGAAACTTTGCTTTCCTCTTCAGTTTCTCTCACTAGTCTTGCCGTTATTTTTGTCTGCCAGGATTACCGTAGTTTGTTCTCAGAGAATTGGCTTGCAATAAAATATATTTTGAAGTATAATGGCAAAAAATGTAGGACTCTTAAATACTTAAGTGCATATTTAGTGATTCAAAGTCAAACAGCTCACAATTTTAGTTAGAGTTTCACTGTTGGCAGGTGAACTAGTTTGTCATAGGATTACACTTACCTTTTAATGGTTGAGTTCAACAGATAATAAAGATACAAGCTAGTACATGCCAGTTCCAAGTTCAGGAAACCTAAGAAGGGACTCAGAATAGGCTAGTTTTAAACAAAAAAAGATAAAATTGTAACAAGTATTATGAGAAAGGAAGACATTCTTTTCATATAGGTTTTCTTTCATTAGGTAATATATGCAATGTAACAGGAAATACATAGGACGTAAAAAATCACAAAAACGTCAGTATAAGATTTTTCCCAGACTTTAGAGGTTTGTGTGTTACATAGTATTTTATAAATATTAGGTACTTAATTGTCTGTGTGAGAAATAACTATTATTTATTGCCATTTTACATTTAAACTAAATTTGGAACTGTAGCCAAAAATATCACTCCAGGGTTTATACAGTTGTGTCCAAATCCACGCTGATGTCTTTTAACCTATGCATATATCCATTTAAAAGGGGGGTTATCTCCTGCTTGACAATTCTTAATAACACATTAGACTACTCCTGAATCCCCTTTCCATCCATTAGTCAATATATCCACAGCAACCAGCAATAACCCAACAGCAAAAAGCGTACTTAAGTTCTTTAAAATCTCCCACCTGAATTGCTGTAGCCAGGAAAAACAAATGGGCCCAAATATGTGTGGCTACATTTTTAAAACTGCTGAGAACCTGCAGCTTCATCAAAAGATGCTGGATATCAGCACTTAACAATTTAGTCCACCAAATTAAAAATATTAACTGTGTGAATTCATAAAGACTACAGTAATCTGTGTCAGGGTGGCATTTTACCAGGAATCCATCCTCGGTTTGGGATGTTTTTCATGCCGTTGCAACTAGTTATTTTTGTGGCTACTTGTCCCATGTGTTGCTTGGTGGGGTAGCTGGCCCTGGTGGGGTCTAGCTGGCTTGTGCTGTTGGGGATGCATTGGCTCTAGAGCCAGCAGCAGTCATCTGAGCAGCTGTGAGATGCTTTGGGATCTTCCCAGAAGCAAGAGAGATCAATGGTTATGTTTTTTTAAGACATGGTTTTGAGTGAAGTGCATGCTACTTAGCCCAGATCTCTTGCACAATCCTGAGACTTGTTCACATGTTGAAGAGTGTCATCCCAAGGAGTGTAGACAGAGCTTAGGAAAAAAAGCAGGGCTGATATTTTTCCAAGATGGGTGAATCTATAGCCTTTTATATGTTTGTAGATGGTAGCTGTGAGCTTGCATTTTTGGCTCTGGTTCTCAGAGGACATTAGTTCCTAATAAAAAATAATTAAATTAAAAACATGGCCAGAGACCCTGCTTCATATGTTTTTGTCCCAGTGCTGTCTTCCTTGCTATAACCTCCCCCAGCACTTGAGTTTCTCTCCTTCCTCAGTCCTCCCTGGTCCAGAATATCCCCACTCCTACCCATTTTACTTTAACAGTAGAGCAGGATTCAGTGGGACTCTGATTGTTTCTGAGCTCTTATATGCCTCAGTTGCCTGGTTATTTCTGGTTGAAGACATTCCTGCTGTGGGGAAATTTGGCTTTCTTTCCATCTCTCCATTTCATGATAGTTCTAGAGTAATTGTTCTCTCTGAAGTGGCTCATATTTAGTTAGAACTGGCCAGTGGCTTCAATTGTATCAGGGCCTGGAGGAGGAGAAAGGACAGACAGACATGATTACCACATGACATTTGTGAAACCAAGCTAAAGCCCAGAGCAGGGCATTATTTAGTACAGGTGTAGAGTGAGAAAGATGAGAAGGAAGGTCAACTGAGCTTTGGATAGGAAGAAGATTGGCAGATGATGTGATATTTTATCAGAATAGCCTCAGATTGTAGAGGTAAATACAGGACATATGTTTTGGGGTACAGAATTTTTAGTGACCCATATTTTGCAAGAGTTGAATTTACTTTAAAATATGTACTTCATTTGAATAAATCCTGATGTTAGAATACAGTGCTTACAGAAATGCAGAAGTGGAGGCTCATGCTGAAAGGGTTTACAGAACTCTTACCTTTTTACTGTTGCTTGATATTATATAAGAAGTTTGTTTCAAAGTCGTAGAACTGATATTTTCCTGGAAATAAGTCTGTAATAAAATCCTTTATTAACTGTTCATAGTTATGCAGAAAAAACCAAGTATATTAAATAAGAATATATGCTGGGTTGGGGGTTACTTTTTTGTACAGTTTTAAATTGAGCAGTCTGAGCATTTTAACAATCTTCCTATGGCTATATGACACCTTAATAATGCTATTTAAAAGGTTTGAATTGTTATTTTTGATGCCGCGTCTAGAAACATGGATGTCTACCTCCCTCTCTGCCGCTCTCTATTTCTCTCTCTGTAAACATATCCCTAGTTTCCCAGCAGGTTCAAACACAGATGGCTGCCTTATTGCGACAGAAGCAAAAATGCTACATTAATGTTTAAAGAGATTAAAAATCCTCTTGGCAGCAGTGGCATATGTTACCAGTTAATTGTAGCACTGGAAGCTTCCCTGCTGTTTTAAAACATGGACTCATTTTACTTGCTTTCTGCAGAGCAGTATGAAATGTCAAATTTGTTGGTATAAGTTTTGAATCCAGTCTGACAAAAATGAGTCATAAAGACAATGTTGTTGTCCTATCTAACATAGTTTTTGAATCCAAATAATGTTCCACTCCTATGCCAGCTCTGGCAGAAAGCTGGCTCCCTACTCTAACCCAAGGATCATGTGCATACTTTATGATTTCAACAGAGGGTGTTTGCGTTTGGAAGGCAATTTTTAGCTTTTCACCTGCATTATTTCAGATCATTGTCATGTTGGCCAAAGCAGGCTGCTTGTTTAAATTACTTTTAGGATGCAACACTAGCTTTTTCTGGCACAACCTGCAGTTGGAAACAGAATAGTAAAACCTACCCTGTGATAGTCTGCTAGCAATGAACGGTTTTGTTGTGTTGAAGACATTTTTAACTGCCGTGGTCAGGTGATTAGCACACTGCTGAGTAACATCATTCCTTCCAGATCCCTGTTCACAGATTAACAATTCTCAGTAGTGCATTGCTGACAGTGTGCAGCTACTATATGCTACTTTTTGGCTGGGGAAAGAAATAGGAAAAAAGATTGAAAAGCTGAAGACTTCTGTTATTCCTTACATTAAATTCTGTTGCCATTTTTGGAGTTTCTCCAGTTCGCCTTAAATCAGGTAGCAGCTGCCACATCAGATATACATTAGGATCAAACAAAGGATTCAGTCTTCCTAACTAGCCTTTAAACATCAAACACTATTAACAGAACACTTTTGTTTCAGAAAGGCTGATGATAAAACTTCACGTTACTACACTGAACTACTACAACTTCATGTTACTGAATCACCCTTGTGTGCATTTTGACTAGAGTTGCACAGGCATTATCAGGCTTAAGTATTCTGGAAAGTAATTGTGCCGTAAATATATTCTCATGTTGGAAAGGTAAACAAAACTTAGCATCACATATTGCCTGTGATCCTTTTTACTATTTGTTCTTTGCCATATGTGCACATTAGGTTTTACAGACAAGTAGATGTGATCTCTGCCCCTGAGGGGCTTACAGTCTAGATTAAATATCACATGGAGATGAGACATTCTTGTTGGTATTCTCAGCAGGGAAGGCCAAGGGTATGGCAGGCATGAACTATCTTTGCTTGTCTGAAAAACAGACCTTTCAAATCAAGGCTGAAACACGTCAATAGGAGAGAAAGCATAACTGCTTCTGATTTCTTCAGAGGGCTTCAGACTGTGCAGTACTTACCTGACATCTTCTTCTAGCACTGATATCTACATTTTAAAAAATGTGTGCAAACCCAGATGGATTTGTCTACTATTACTAAGGCACATGTCACCTGCTTGGGCAGTCAGGGGATTTCCAGATTACGGCTTTAGTCATGTTTACATCACTATTACCTGTTACAAAAAAGACAGTAATATGAAAATTAAATGTTATATTTTGGGAAAAAAAATAACTTTTGAACAGAGCCCTGCAAATTATCTTAGTTTATTACATTTTGCAGAAAGTTTAATCAAGTCAATGATTGTCAAGAAAGTGCTTTTACTAGACATTGATTTGTACTGAGGTTTTTTTAAGAGAAAGGTTCCAATTAACTTTAATAACATAATGTGAACATATTAGAAACAGTAGTTTGGTGAAAGCTTTCAAGGCTGAAAATATTATTGGTGACCAAGACGTACAAATGCCACTCACACGGAAAAGTAAGAAACAGTAGCAACTTGTTATTCCTTTTGATTTCTGCTTGGAAACCTTCAATTAGAGGTGGCTGCCCAGTACGACATTGAACATAAATAGCAGGGAGGACCATTCTGCAATAAAACATGGAATTGTGTTTCATTGTTTTGTCTGGTTTGGAAGCAGTAGCTTAAGCAGCAGATTGATACCTTGATTCATGACACCAAAGAATCTGCTAGTTGGGCTTGGGGTTCCCTTGTTATCCCTTGTAGTTTTAGTGGAGCACAGGTCAAAGACTTCACTTATGTAAAGCAGCATCTGGACTCATCTAACTTAAAAAGCGGAGAGACAACACATTAGAGATGAGACAAGCGTCCTCTTTGGCTACATGTTTCTCCCTCTTTCTCTGCTGTCCTTTGTGATAATGTTCTTAACCCATCAGTTTTGTGGATTCTGATCAGTCTCATTACTCTTAACTTCATGGTTTCTTCTATTATTTTTCCTATCCTGATTTGATTAGATCATAAATTCAGAATATAGACAGTGAAAATACATAGCTTAAGAAGTCTAATTAAAAGAGCAGCTTGTTCGCTAACATACAGAGATTTAAATTCCCCACATACCACACTGTGGATTCATGCCCTGTGTGGCTTATTGTTATAGGACCCATACAAGTCAATAGGATAATGTAGTTACTAGAGGAAATTGTCTTTCCTGAGCATAAAAGGTTCTTTACTGAGACAATTTACAGTTACGTAAATTATATTTGTATGCTAATTAATACAAACCTTTCAGGATAGACTACCAGAAATGAGCAGGAAATTTTACTTAACTCTGAAGAGTGGGCTGCTTTGGGGAATGACAAGCCTTTGAGCTAATGTTTGTCACCCTATATGTCTTGCTAATGGAAGAACCTGATCCAGTGATAACATGTTCTTGTTCCACTGAAACAGAATATGTATTCTAAATTGCAAAACAGCGATCATGTCTTTGAGGTATTTACAGTAGAGCGGACACACGAGAAACAATAATATTGACTAACTAGTAGGCATGAATAACAAATAAAATCTTTGTATATGATGGTAATATTCTGGAGCACTATATTAAGTCTTCTTTTCAATTTACAGTCAGCATTAGAATACACAAATTGTATATCATTGATCAAGTGCTTGCAGTCAAAAGTATTTTTGTAAAAATAATTTTAGATAACAGAGAGAGAAATTTTCTTGGCCCAAGCTGTAAACTACTTATTTCAACATTAATTGTATATCAAGACATGTACTTTCATAAAATATCTTGTGCCGTATCAATTTTAGGAAATTGTGTCAGGAACTCCAGCTTTTCCAAAAATTTGGGTAATAGTTTATATAATAGTAATCCAAGCAGAAATGCCAACTTCCTTTTTCCAGCATTTCAAAGTCTGAAACTTATCCATCATGAAATAATATTTTGATCATAAATCTGTCACAAGATTTGCTCCTACAGAATATATCTTTATGATGAAGCATTTAAGTTTTGTCTGACTTAGTTTAATTTTGTTCTAACTGTTCTGCTCTATTTGCAACTTTGAATCCCATTGTCTCTGAGACTATATTTTGGTGTCTTGTCTTACATGTCTTTTGTCTGCATAGTTGCTAATTTTTTTGCAGATGTCAGCATAAATCCATTGCTAATTTTTAAAACATGAAAGGCTGAGAATCAGAATAAAATTAACACATTGCATCATAATAAATACACTTACTTAAATCTAAACAAAATCACTTTAATAAGAAAATCATACTGTTTTCTTTGATATTACAAGTATGCCCAGCATGCTGTGTATTAAAAGCATTATCACATACTGTAATGTGTTGTAGTTATCCCAAGTTTTGCATATTATCTCTAACTTGGAAAATTCTGCAGGTTTTTTGAGCATATGTATGTTGTCATTGTTTGGAACCTCACTTACTATTCAGTAGGATTCTTACTGAGTTTTTCTCACTCCGATACAGCAATCAGTTGGTTTTTCTTCCTACTCAGTGTTCCGGAATCCTGATGCAACCAAGTCAAGCCCAGCTTGGGAAGTTGCTTTTTTTCAAAGGAATCCAGCATCTTTTTCATACTCAGTGCCTTCAGGAAACTTCAGGTTCAGCCTCTGGAGCTTTTTTGCTCCCTGGGATTGGGATTGGCACACTAGAGTACACAATGCTTGTAGGATTGAGCCAATCAACATTTAATAAAAGACTGAGTGCACTATGTAGCAGAATAATGAAAGCAACATTATCATCATTTATTTACTGTTAAGGATAGTGCTGCATGAATTCTTTTTCTACAGGCAGATTGAAGAACGAGATTGTTTTCTGATTGTGAGGGTACTTGAGATTTATCAGAATTTGAGATAACCTACATTGAAAGCCACTTTTGTTCCACTACTTACTGATGTTCTTTGTCAAAATGCTGAACACACACAAAACTTTACATAGGCAATTGGAAAACATTTCATAATTTTCTGTGGTACAGCGATAGACATCATTCACGCTGTTTAAATTACTGTTACGGGTGCCCTATTATTTGTTTACAGTTTTATTGGAGCAGCAAGATGAATGCAGATGTAGCAGCAGTACTAATTCCTTGGGATTCACAGATATCCTAATTAAATTATTTTCTTACTTTGTTTTCTGCAAGGGAATTTTGTACTTGAACAGGAGAGTGGTTTTATTCTTCTTTCTCCTATTTTTGAACTTCTGATAGTAACATAAAACATTAAAAAATTAGTCTTTAATTTTGAAGCTATAGTGAATCTGCTAAAGATATAAACAAGCATATTTAAATAGTTACTTTGCATTATTCATGTAACTGGAAAAAGATTCACTCTGGGTAGACAATTACTGTGTATTAACATCTTGCCTTAGGGCAGTTGAAATGGTTTTTAATGAGGTGTTACCAATCCTGAATATCTTTCATTTGCCACTTGACCCAACGATTTATTTTTTCTGGGACATCTTGACTTAAAATACTTAGCCTTGCTATAGGGATTTCACTTATCATATGCTATGCTCAGACAGAATGCTTATTGGCATTTATTAAATTAATCTATATTATTCTAAATAATGATAACTACTACCCATAGAGTGAAAATCATCAGAATTTCCTGAGTATTCAGATCCAGAGCCTAAGAATCACCCTGCTAAATTAGTATTCAGGTCATGAAAACAACTAATGAGGCTTCAGACCTATAAAAGTCCACTCAAACAAACATCTGCCAGTGTTTTAGAGGATATTCTGGCCCTGACATCAGCTGTGACCTAAAGGGCAGAGCAATATGAAGTTAACTAAGACAGTATTTGAGATAATTTGAGATCTAGAGACCATAGCAATAAAGAGAAGAAAAATGGTTCTTCCTCTAGCATGAAGATGCAAATATCTGCTGCTCAGTCACATAGCAGCAGGCTGAGTAGGAACAGGATTTCCAAAGTTGCTTTGTTTAAATGATATGGCTCAGGTACTTGCACTATACTCAAACCAGTGTGGTTGAGTACTCTGCACCTGGTTGTACTTGGCAGATAAAACGATGTTTCTGAAAGCCTTTGGCATAAACAAATCTCTCAGTGGCTACAGTGTGAATTTTCTACAGTAATTGCTCGTGTGAACACTTACGATGTGGTAAGAGTGTTTATGTCAAGGTAATCCTGGGCAGTAATTCTGTAGGATAACTGAAGCTCTGTGAATTCACACCTTACTTTGTTTCTATGAATTTTATGTGAAATAAATAAACTCCAAGAGTTAACATAGTATTGTGAGTTTGGAGCAGCAGACAAAATCGCTTTCATCAGGATTATGTCAGTATATCCTTCACACAGTTGGCTATCACGTGCATGAGAAGAGTTTGTAGACATACCTGTAGTCAGTTCTTATCTGCTCTTATCTCTGTTGTTAGCTCCATAGCACAGAGCAATGCTCACTGTAAAACTAGTTTGGATATTGGAGTATATAGCCACAGACCAACACAGAGCTTTTCTCAGGCTATTCTTACTTTATACACAGTTTAGGCATCTTTACATCCTTCCTTGCTGGCACACTGGTATTCCCATAATGACACCTACACTGCTGTGGCACCAGCCCAGAGGCCAGCATCCAGGCCATCAGCAACTGTAAATTACAGTACAGGGGTGCAATAATAAGATCCCTCAGTCTTTTACAAGACAATATGGCCCAGAATCAGTAGTCTAGAATGGGGAAAGAGTCATAACACAAATTAATTTATAAAAAAATTACAGTGATCAAGAATAAGAGGTTGACCACTGCTTTGTTTCTTGCTGGAACATATGGTGCACAAACATAATTCATCTTAGTGAGTGGGAGGAGATACAGGGTAAGAAGGAATCTTTCTGGCATATATACCAATACAATGCCAGTTACTCTGCTGGAGTCTCTTTCTCCCTGTATATGTAATCTATGTTGAATTAATTTGTAGTTGGCTGAATTTCAAACACATCAGGTTCGTTTTCACGTATGTTGATGGGATTTTCTTTTGGATCAGTTTCTTATGTTAATTAGACCTCCATTTATGCTACATTGTAATGAGCTTTAGCAACTCTGCATGTGCAAGCCTGGTGGGAAATTGGCTGGATGTGCACAATTTCAACTCTTGCTGTTGCCTGGTTTTGATAGACTATAGATCTGCCTGTTTCCCAGGTCATGGACAGTTCTCTTCTAATTTTTCAAAGGAGAGGGGGTTTTATTGAGGAATATAAAGCCCAATGTATTAACTTGCATTTTAAAGGCATTAGGTGGTTTGTTTTTTTTTAGCTGGGAGACTTCAGATCTTCAGTGGCTAAGTTAAAAAAAGTAAATGGGATGGGGTTTTTATGGTTTCCAGTCAAGCCTCTACTTGGAGGGGAAGAACTAGATATCTCAAGTAGAGTGCTCTATATTTGAGTAACAAGAGAGTAATGCAAGCAAATCTTAAATGTCTGTCCTTTTTAGTGGAGCAGAAACATGTTTTTTGAATTGGAAGGAATTTCCACATTAGCTGCTTTGCTGGTCTGTTTGATAGCTGAAGACCATCTGAGTTTTAAAAGCATTTATCACTGATATCTTTTTTTATTATTATTACTTTATTGGGAGCCAAAGGGTGCTTCAGGAACTTGAAAATCAAGACAGCCATTTGCATATCTAAACATACAGTTGCATTCTCTCTTCAGGTGGCTGTTTTTTAAAAACTTCTATTTCAGTGCCCCTGTGGAAGCATGATATGTGAAGACTGATGCACTTGCAGATTTTATAAACAGAAAGGTTTATAAAATAAAAACAGAATCCAAATTTATGCAAATATATATTTAATATACAGATCATATAAGTATATCTTTTCTGGAATGTATTGGGAGCTTTCTACTTTTTTTTTTTTATTGCTCATTGATGAGTGGTTGAAGGTGGGCCGTTCTCCTGATAATTCAGGTTGTATGACTTAAACCCAGTGAAAGCAGTGGTCAGTGGACTTTGATTCAGAGCCGTGTGACAGAAGGATTATTGGACATTCTCCCAGTTGGAGAATGTCTGTAGCTTTATATAGACATATAAGAGAACAGAGGTGGATTCCTGTGAATTCTAAGGCAACTAATGATAATTCCTCCTAAAAAGCCACTGCAGAGAAATACAGAGAGCTCCTCTTCATCTTTCCCACCACCAAGTGGTCTTGGTTAGTCAATGAGAACAGACAAGCTGTTGCTTCTTCACAACAAGGTGAAATTATTACTAAAAGAACTTTTTTTTTGCCAGTATTGCGTGTGCCACAAGCTCTTTGACACCCCTGAGTTATAAAGATAGGCTCAATCCAAAAAGCTGAGGAAGACTTGGGTATTTAAACTTTTCCTACCACAAGTGCCAGGATATGCATGACCTTTGTGGAGCAGATACGCTTCCTGTGTCTCTCTGCAAGCAGAACCATAGTAGCAGTTCATACCACACTCGGGCTATCAGCATGTCTGCATGTGATTCTGTTGGCATGCGCCAAGCTAAGCAGAGCAGCATGAGCACGGTCAGTACATGCTGAACCTCAGTGGTAACACTGGGCCCAAGCTAATGTACCCTGGCTTTTAAAAGGCTCTATTAAGTCAGTTCAGCATTGTATTAAAAATGTTCAGATGTCTTTTAGTCACCTAGCTAAGTAGGGGCAGAGCAAGCCTGTTTCTGCCTGTGAAATACCTTCTACTTACCGTCTGTTTAATACAACAAACTCAACTGAGTTTGGCACTTGAAAGCTTTTTTCTTCAGGAGCCTGAGGCAGTAGCTGTAATTGCCAGCTCATAAGCAGCTTCTTCAAAACTAAACCTTATTTATTCTTTCTTCCACACAGCACAAGTGTTAATGGTGCAGAAGTTAAGAGCAATCGCCCATTTTCCCCCTTATAAATATCTTCATTTTCCCTTATAACAGTAAAAGTTTATGTTTATAAATAGAAGTTTGTTTCAAGCAACTATCTTCCATTTCCTTTTGAAAACCAGTCTTTATTTCACCAAATATTTTTGCATAGCAAAAATACTCATATTACCTACTGAAATACCTTAAAATATTTAATATTTTCCTGCTGTGTTGTGGTGAAAAAAAATAAAAATGTAGGAAACATGGCTTAGACTGTTCCCATTTCTCAGAAGAAGTTTGCAATAAATATTCATCTTAACCTGAGGCATTGTCGTTAATATTCAAACTTGGACTTTTCAGCTTTGCATACTTCCAGAGCACTTCTTTAAGATAAGAATGGACTCTCATTCTCAACAAATTATGTACCACACAGAAATATATTTTTATATGTATAATTATCAATACAGTAATTATGAACTTCACTTTTCAAGCCTTTTGTTTACATTGTGGTCAAAATCTATCGCATTGGAACATGCCTAAAACCCTTCCTCCTCACTTAAATGAAATAATCTGTATAGAACAGATAGGCTTATGGATTTCTCAAAGGTATTTGCAAGATGTTGTCACACGTGAGTACTGAATAATTAGATTATGATGAGAATATCAGCATTGCCCATTACATAATCAGTAGTGGGGAAACTATGCCTTATATTCTGTTAAGTGTTATAATGATCATGAAACAGAAGGATGACTGCACCTGAGTTCCCCTAATAAAAAAAAAATAAAATCAATAAACAAATAAACAAAATAGTACAGAAAAGATTTGTTTATTTGCGATAAAGCTTGCATGCTTTACCACTGTGAAAATTGTAGGCTACATAAAGAATGAGCACTGGACAAATAATAAACATTGGCCTTTAATGGAGCATTTTAGGAGGCTGGGTGCTAAATGCAGTAGAAGCATTTGTTGGCTCTGAGAGCCCATCCAACTTCAGACTGTGGTCAAATACAAAGACAACTGAAATCCTAGTATTCCTGAATTTAGCTTTTTAGGAAATCAGACCCCCAATATATAATTGATTATGTCATTCCTTGGGGAAACAAAAAAGCATCCTTGCTTACAGTTAACTATATCCAGCTCTTCAGCTGTGTTGTTCTTGCAGTGTTTTAACTAACTCAATGTGAAATGGAGAAAGTGTGCAGCATTTAGTTGAATGATTTAATTTTTAGAGCAGAAAAAAATTACTAATGCTCAGAAAGTGGCAAGACAGTCATAGTGTGAACTTTCTCAACAGAACTTACTGCATACTCACACATGGTCAAGAATCTAGATAATAGAAATGTGTAAAAAAAAAAGTTTGCAAACGTGCGTTGCATCGGAGTCCAGAGAAAACAAAATATGAGTAAGTGGTCATGTATATAACTGAGCCTTACCATAAATAAATAAAACATTTAAGTACATTGGTTTAGTATGCTTAATTGTTTTGCTAAACTGACACACTAGTGACTATTGTCTTTTCACGAAGAAAACCCTGAGCATGAAGTAAGACTTCAAAGAAAAAAAATGAAAATACTGCTCTTGGCCATCTGGTTTCAAGGGACCTCACAGCCGGGTGTGATGTACTATACAACTAAACCTCTTAAATTATCTTGTTGATTGCTTGTCTGCCATCTAATCCAATAATCTCTTAAACCACCTAAGAAAGTATCGGTTCCTTTGCTATATGTACACGTATGTAGCTGTAAGCATGCATGTTCTCCTGTCCCATTCATAATCTACTCCTGTCCATAGCTGTTTTTACACATCATACTCATCTGTCTGCTTTAATGATACAGTCCAGATAGGACAGTGTTATTCCATGCCTGCCTTTTAGGAGCATCACTGAACAGATGAGGAAAAGATGCTATGTTATGAACACAGGAGCGAAGTAATAGTCCTACATATTTTCCTTTAAATAAATGTAGCTACAGATGTGCCATTGGTTTTCCACATAAGCACAAAAATCACTGGCATTGAACCATAGCAGTGACAGAGATTGGTCTCAATTGATGGGATCTTTGCCAAATTGTTACAGGACTCTTGATTCTTCTCCACCTGGCCTTTGCCATTTTCTTGCAGATTCAACCAGTTATTGAGCATTCCTATCTCTAAACTTCTTGTGGTTGCTGTGATCGTTGTGAGAATTTGGGTGCCCCAGCAATGCAGTGCCTCACTGTCTGCTGCTGGAGACCAGATTGTAAATCCCTTTTGTATTTTAAGTCTGTAGCTTACTTTAGACCACACCTGTATACATAAATTTCTCCTAGGAGGGGGAAAAAAAAAAAGAAACCACCACCAAAAAAAACGCACAAATTGTTCCAGGATCCCTTATGCTGAGGGAAGGCAAGCATATGGATCTGAGAAAAAAACAGGGCAGTGCGCACATTTACCTGTTCACCAGCTACCCCCACCCAGGAAAGAACAGAGAGAACCCCAGTTGCTTGAGGACAGTGTGTCAAGTAAATCTTCATAAACTCTCCAGCCGATAGGAACAAGCTGTGACTTACCACCATCCAGTGTAAGGGTCTGCTTGCTTTATTCTTCCAAGGATAAATTGATATATGTTTGAATAGCAGTCCTAGAAAGTACTTATAAATGGATCATGATAGCTAGTTTTCTTGCTGCCAGTTCTAATTTAAGAACCCCATAATAAAAGACCACTTCAAAAAGCTTATTCAATAATTGTAAACTTCATTGCAGGTGGAATTATACCTAAAGAGCTGATTAATTGCAGAATCTGGTCTATAGACATTACTAAGAAAAGAAGATGAGATAAATACACGTAGTGTATACTGTATATATAAAACTGTTTGAAACCCAGTAGGTTGCAAACTACTGAGGGCTGATTTAAGGCAGTTTGCTTAAATTTACTTTGGCTGTCTTGCAAAGAGATTTTAATTTCATAATCATGTATACTTTATCCAATCTACCTGTCTTCCCCTCCCCCCCCCCCCCCCCCCAATGACATTGGATGAACACACAAAGAAGCAGAATTAAAGTTTGGAAAAAATTAAATCTAGTATGTCTTACATTTCCAGTGTTTCTCTTGGCAACCTAAATATTATTTTAACTTGTAGTGTGATTATATATTGGCTCACATAGGGGAACTGCAGATCTCTGCCTGCTGAGCATCATTAAGCACTTCGGTGCTCGGTGGGAGTTTGTTCATTAGGAGGCGTGTGTTATGAATTTTACTCTGTGTGCATCTTTGTGAGAGAGAGGGAGGGAGAGCAAGGCAATGAGAAGGAAATATAAGATAAATCATTTACATGTACAAAATAGCTAAACATCAATACTCCTATTTAAAAGAAGCAGAAAAGTATTTCCCAGAAGAAAACAAGCATCAACACAAGGGCTATGAAAAAAGTCCCCTGAAACCTGTTGCTACCAGTGTTAGGAAGCTTGCATTATGTCCTCAGATTTAATCTGATTGGCAAAAATCCACCAGTATGCTATATTTTGCCTTTTGGTTATCATTTCATTTTAGGTATTTGGCTCAGTTTTTAAACCTTGATACACGTAAATGTAAAATTGTATTATAGAATTTATTTTAATAAATTACCCATACTTATAAATGAATTCTACTAGCAAGAAACAGAAGACTTAAACTGTAAAGACTTAAAATCACATTATTTTTTCAGATTTTATAATCTTAAATCAAATTTTTTTACAGCTGGGAGTAACCTATAGAAGATTATTCCTTTACTTCATTTTATGTCAATTATTAGGTATCAAAGACTGTGGGGTCACAGGGTGGGATGTTGAAGTTCCTGAAAAAGGGTATATTTTGTAAGATATGAAAATATATTTGATTTTTCACTGGAGTATTAAAAGGAAAAGAATCACTGGCTTAATCTTATATTCACATTGGCTTTATTCTAATGTTTTGTTGTTCTCTTGGCTTCTCTGATGTATCTGTTTATTCATATCTGTATGGATGTGGAGAAAAACCAGACTCACTGTTTTGCAAATGTTTTTTCCATACCAATGCTGTATACCCACTTGGCATAACTGACATCCGTAAGACTTTCAAACATACTTATTTTAACTTAATATGGTATGTAGACCTAAATAGCATTTTTGCCTTTCTACATACATTAAAAACAAAGAATCAATTATTGAAGGAGAAATGTGGAAAATGGATATTATCTGTTCCTTTAAATTATGTCTCTAAATATTTTTTCTCTATGAAAGTAGCAAGAGCTTAAGCAACTCCTGCTGTCTTGTTGTTCGACATCCACTACTGCCCATCTGCCTATTGATTGGTAGGAAACTCCAAATGGGAATTTCATCTCATTAATCATGTCACATCACAGGGATTAGGACAAAAAAAATCCTTTATGCTTCACAGCAGCCATCTAATGCCCAGTAAGACAAGTGAACGAATATGATACGGATAGAATATCTTCCCACTAATTAAAGGTCATCTGCTAAAAACTGTGAGTCAGACTTGCTCAGAATATGCAAGTCTAAGTCTGCACATACTCAAGCTTTGCAAAATGAAAGGAACAGTAAATGTGTATTTATAATTCAAATGTTAGGGTAGCTCGAGAATAAAATCCATCCATTACAGAACACTGTAGTGACAATACTTGCAATAGTGGTTCTCCCTCAATAGTTACTTGCAAAACCCAGTTCCATTGATTCTCTCTTATTCCCCCTCACATCATCATTAATACCCATCCACATGGCGTTTCCCCACCGATATGCTCTGTAATCCTCTTACAACACCACCAAAATTGTTACTGTTCTACTCATAACCCATATAATCTGCATTATAAGATACTAGGATTTTTCTAAGCCTGTTTGGTACTGTAATGAGCAAGAAAAAGCAATTAAAATTGCTAAGATGTGACTGAGCAGGTGAGGTGAGTTTTCCTTACAGTTAGGGCACTATGGCAGATGAGAGGGACACACACAGCCTTGGAAGAAAGCCAACTTATTAATGGAATTTGACCATGCAAAACTTGTTGAAATCCCTCTAGAACATCAAATGCCACATTATAATATCTTTACTGAGGTCCCTGCCATTCCCAGGAAATCTTTAATTCCCTTTTCAGAGTATGATTTTTTTCAGTAATACTTTCCAAAGCAAGATTTCTGGGATGTGTTTTGTTTTGCATTTATATTTTGCTTTGTCTCTGTAATGAAAGCTCTCGTCAGTTAAAAGCAGGTAGGTAGGTTCTGCTTTTTTTGTTGGTAAGAAACCTTCAGGGAATCAAGGTTTATTTTAACAGAACTAAACAATTAATTTTTTTTTCTATTAAGTTAATAAACAATTCTATAGTCATAGATATTTTGTCCCTGAAATCATTGCTTATGATACTGTATTTAAAACCTTACATGTCATTTTTGTCATGCTAATGACTCAAAATGAAGGTTAGGTGATAACACAGATATAGTAGCTTAAGAGACTTGCTAGTGTGATAAGGTATCATAAGTAGTCTCTCTTTTTAAAACAAGCAGAATGATACAGCACAATGCCGGTGCAAAGACTGACAAGATATGAATATGCTTATGGTTTAGTATTTGCATTTTGAAAGTTTATAAGCCTGCAATTATTTTGCACCATTTTCTAAGATTATAGCAAATGATCCTATCTCTGAGTGTGTTATTCTGAAGAGAGAAATTGCTTACCAATGTTTACAATCATTAGTTTCACAAAGATCATGACATTAGCAGAAAGATGTGAATTTTTCCGTTGACCTCCATTCTTAGAGGAAGTTCATGCTGAAGCCTACACTAAATGAGAAATAAAAGCATCCATATTTTTGAAACTTCCAAATCTCTAGGTAAAAGTCAGGGGCTGAAGACAAATATTTGACTATTAGCTGCATTATTCTGCTGAGTAGTCTTAAATATGCATCACTCTTTCCCCCCCCCCCCAGATTTGTATAATTTAATAATGAAAAGTACAGAGGTCAATGATTAAGTTAACTGTTTCTTGGCTATAGTTGAGTTAGTAGCAATTAAGAAATGGCCTGCCATTTTTGAGCCTACTGTTGATATAATGGACTGTACTGTCCACATTTGTTGTAGCTGTAGATTTAGAAAAACAAAAACAAACAAAAAACCAAAACCCATAAAAAAGCAACGCCCCTCTCAATGTTCTCAGTAGATCTCATAACTAATACCATTATTGTAAGAAAATATCAAAGCAGATACTATAAACATCTAGTTGTTGGAAGTACTTGAGTAGTCAGATACACTACTGTAAGTCACAGTTATCAAATACATATTTATTTAAATGAAAATAGAACTGCTCACACTGAAGCAGCTCAGACAATAACATATTGGTGAATAGTTGTCCTGCTAGAGTGTTTGTGCATGCTAGTTGTCTAAACAAACAATTTATTTTAGTATAAAAACGATCTACAATGACCTCTTCAGGTTCCAAAACCAGCTGAGATGGTAATAACAACTCCTCTCTTTTATGACGTGTTTTCTATTTGTTGTATGCTTTCCCCCCATAGAGCTATATATGTATATGCATGATATTCCTCCTGTATGAATCTAGAATATATTATATATCATCGCTACCTGCTTCTCCAACATGCTTGGATGTTTGACTCCACCAGAGACCTTTTTTGAAGAGCTATTAGAATAACCGGCAGTAAAAGTATGCTTTCCCATTCTAGAGGCAAATGAAACCAACACTGCAATCAGAGCAACCGTGCCTAGCTGATATTGCTTATTCCACTGGTTTGGGAGAGTCCAGGTTTCCTCCCTGCTCTCTGCCATCTCTTTTTGTCACTTCTTTCGCCAGCCTGATTTACCTCATCTATAGCAACGCTTCAATTCCAGCTTTACTTACAAGGCATCCTGTGCTGCTTCTTGTGTCAGTCTATAAGATATTCTCTAACGAGTCCACTTACCGGATCTGGTTTACTTTCAGCTGAGTAGCTCCAAGCCTCACCTGACACCATTCCTCTTTTATTTCAATCAAACAAGCTCCACCCTCTCCTCTTTCTCTAACTGGAGCCCAGTTTACCCCTTCAATTTCAGAGTTACCAGATTACCAAGGTTTTCTGACCCTTCCTATTGTTCTGCTTTTCACCCCTCTGCATCTGTAGCGGATCAGATGACTATTAGTAATCGGGTCACTGATTTCAAAGGTGATCCATGCTCCATGTGCTTTTCTCCTATAGCTGCTTCCACCCTGGCCTGGAGAAGCTAGGAGCAGTATTACACAAGGGATTATTCATAAATGTCAGTTTCTCAGAGGTTTTCTGAGGATGAATAAGGATATGCAGGGAAAATTAAAAAATCGTACAATTTCTGTTTTTAAGCTTTTTAGGTCATGTCTATATACAGGTATACAGCTTCATGTTAAATTTCCAAACTGGCTCAGAACAAGCTGATATGTCAGTACAGCATAGCAGAGAATTACTTAGGATATTGCCAGTAGCTGCTGAGTGCATCGTTAAGGTGTTCTGGTGGGGCTAGGTAGTGTGTTGGAGAACAGAGACATAACTACACAGCAGGGATCATCCTCTGGCGCTCACATGCCATTTTCTGCGCTCTTTCTATTCTTCACAGTTGAGCCCAACAGGTTCCTAAAACAGACGGTCTTTGCAGTGTACTGTGTGATGCAGATAGATATCCTTGCAGGCTTTGAATTTTGATCTTATAAAGCTGTCAATACTGTTTACTTCCTTATGTAGTGACAGGCAATCACCTCAAGTCTGACAAATATTGAGTAATCTACTCAACCTTTTGCCATTCAGAGGGAAGCTGACAAATCTTTCTTCCTGGCTATCTTGTTTGTAACAACTTTTGTGGCCAAAGAACAGCACTTTTTCTTCAGACAGCAGAAATCTTCATCCCAAACTTCCTATGACATTCAGCGAGGAAGTCAACCCATTTGCAGGAACCCTGACCATTGCAAGTGGCATAAATTCCCATTTTTCTTTTCAAACTATTCTTTTGTGTTCATCTTACAGTAAGGGGACAACCATAAAATAGGTTTGATCCTTGAACATTATAATTTGGTACAGCATTCAGCAAAACAGATTTGAATTGAATTGTGAGACATTTCTGTTACCTGTTACACATCAATACAGTTGAAAAGTAGAGAAAGTGCCAAAACCAGCTGCTTTGATGTTAAGATAAAGACATCCTGAATCTGCCCAGCAGGATAAGGAAAACATGTTTTATGTGTTGTTTACACTCTCATTTTCTCCTTGCCAAAAAGACAGTATGTTAAAATTTATTAAACTATTTATTTTTTTTAATTTACAAATTGTCTTTGGTGTTTATAACCCTTATAACTGCTTTTTGGTTAAAGGCACGCCATGATGGTACATGGCATCATATACAGTGCATAGTGCCACACACATAAGTGTGTGGGCAAGGGCTGGGAAGTCCTCCGAGTTGTCCCATGAATGTGTGAGTCGGCGAGGGACAGTGGTACCTGCTGAGAGCCGCGGGGAAAGCATGGAGAGTAGGTGTGCTGGTGTGCAAGTGCCTTGCAGGCCAGGTAGCCGCTGGCTTCTGCAGCTGCGTTGAGCCTTGAGCGTGGAAAGGGATATACATCCAGCAGGTGGTCATGGCCCAGGCCCGCTGCCAGGAGCTGGCTCATCCCCTTGGCTCTCGCTCTGACGGCTGCAATATGCTGCCCTAAGCTTTACTGGCTCCTGCATCACACATGGGTGGGAGTAGCTGCTCAAGAGCAGCTTCCTAAGGAGCAGGAACACACTGTAGCTGATCCTAATAAAGGAGGGTAATGAAAGCTTCTAGTGCCTGAAATGTGGGTTACCAGAAGAAGCAGAATGTGGATAGTTGAGCCATCTTTCATTTTCATATCTCATTTTTCCAAGTTCACTCTGTTTTGAAAAAGGAAGAAAATTACTCGAGGATTCAGATATTCTTTTTCTTGATGCCTCTAAATGTATACATGCGTAGGTCTTCAGACTTCTACTACCTGGCCTGTATTTGGTTTTCTTCAAATTAATACACAGTTTTGGTACTATTTTAAATAAGAACAGTCCTCTTTCATTTAAATTATGGAAGAATCCAAAGAAGAGAGGATGCTAGCGAGGTGGGAGCAATCCCTCCAGATACGTGGTTCATAGCATATATTGATTTCTAGTGTTTTATCGTAAGCAAAAGTTTAACAACCATAATTTTATGAAAATGACAATTGAAGAGGACATCTGGTGAGAATTCATTTATGCCTTTTTACATTTTTAACAACCTGGCTATTTTTACTCTTCTCATCCTCTCAAAGGGAGTACAATGTAATGAAGCATGGAGCTGGAACTAGGCCACACCTCAGCTGGAAAATGTCAAATTCTATTATGCCATCCTCAAAAGCATAAATCATAGCTGCACATTTTTAAAGGTATAAAAGAGGGAGGGAACAATATAAAATATTTATCTGAATTCATGCAATGTATTTATAGTACAGAATGGTAAAATGTGGTTATTATTTATATAATATAGAAATATGCCAAAATATTGGAAGATTGAAATCTGTAATACAGTGTCTTATCTTCACTGAGGAATCCCTATGAACATCGTTCACTCTTTTGCATTTAGTTTTTCTGATTGTCAGCTAACAAACTAACCTGCTTAATGTCAGGAACTACTGGTTACTTTGTTGCTTGAAGCTCTTATTTTATATATGAAATATTTTTAATGGTCTTATTTTTTTAAAAAAACATAGTTGACTACTAAAATATCCAGGGTTCCACATTTCAATTTTTTTAATATTTATTTGTACATCTGACTCACTTTTTCCCATGTTTCATTGGTTAAATTATGTACAGGAAGGAAGTGTCTGTCTCTTTGGCAAACAGCAATACCATAGTTCATAACTATTGAAATGAATAAACAGCATTTACTGAGCACTTAGGAGGAGGACGGAAGATTGTTAAACTCACTTGCTCATTCCCACTGTTCTTGTTTTCTTCAATATTTCTTTTTATTCCAAGAGGATTAAATTGTCTAAGTCTGACTCTACTCACAATAAGTTTGTCTTTCTGGATGTATTCTATACCTCTCAATTATTCAACACAATTTTCTAAATGTTTTTTATATGTTATGACATCCATACATGTGACTAGATGACAGTTATGTGAACTACTGATAGGCTACAAGAGCATGTGATTACATACCTTTGTGAGATTTCTTTTTTTATCTGCCATTCAGCCTGTAGTAGATGAGGACCTTGGGCTCAGTATTTAAAATACAAGCTTGTACAATATAAGGCTACTGGCCTCTTTGAACTCCTTTGTCTAGCCATGTTCCAAAATATATATCAGGCTGATTACACTGATTATAGATTATGGTATATTTACTGTATAGCAAATAGGCTACATTCATCATTATGTAAGTGACTAAAGGTGGCACAAACCCAAACTCAATCTCATTGATACCACCTGAAATTTCTTATTATACTAAAACAGTTTTGTGCAAACCTCGTTATTTATTATCTTGTAAATATATTCTTAATTTGAACTACAACTTCCATACTTCTACAGTTTTTGAGATCCTGGATAAAGCTGTTCAGAGACAAGTCAGTTGAAAACCATCTCTAAGAGCCGTTAGCAGAACAGAATTGCATGTATTTTCAGGGGCACATTTTGTTCTGTGCAGATTCTTCTATCTTGCATGCAATGGTCTTATCACAACATCCTCAAGTATATGAATACCACATCTGGTATATTATTTCTTCTTATGTCCTTTATCCAGTGAGAACTTGTGCAGTTGAACTTTAAGTTTCAAGAAGAGGATTTATTTCTGACTTAGATTGGGGGCAGGGTGTCAGGATGTTGTCTAATGAATATCCATATTGTTACTGTTATGTGTATCTGTGATACATAAGACATGTAAACCTGGAATAGTGTGGTGTAGTTGTAGCGCTCTTCAGTTCCTAAAGACGTTTTTTCTCTTGGACCTGGCTCAATACAGCCAATTTTCAGTTGTTTAGTGGAAGCTAAACTGCCACTGTGTCAGAGGAGCAGAGGTGCCAATTATATCTACTGCTTTGACCAACGTTCCTAGCATCATGGACCCAGACCAAAGAGTAGTCTGAAGATAAGGGACAAACATTTGAATCTGATACAAATCTTACTTAAACCCAGATTGGAAAGTGGAGGATGGGTTGAGCATTCTACTGAGCCTGTTTTGCTGAGGACATGCATTACAGAATTTAGCATCTTGCTGGTGTTTCCCAGATGCTGAAAGCATGTGTCCCTGTATCGCGTTGCTGGAGGCTATCCAAGAAGTGATATTGTCACATCAATAGATTAATTTGAAATTCTTAATCTTGTATTTGAAGGTGAAAGCAGTGCAGACTGTTTCCTCAGAACTGTCTCAGATAACCCTTGGATGGGATGGGGCAAGAAGGCAAAATGAATTTGCTCTACTCATTGATATACGTATCAACTCATATATATATATATATATATATATATATATATATAAAAATTACATGAACTGTTCATTTTCTTTGCTGAGAAGGCCGTGTACTTTTTTACTACCTTTTAGAGAAAGATCTTGAACTAAATAATGTTAATGCTATTTAACTTCATTATGTTTCATATGTTTCCAGCTTATGTCTAAACAGTGTTCTTCTGCAGTAGATGTTCTAGTGTTAGACATTTAAAATCTTATCTGCTGTTCTGTTCTCACTGATTTAATCTCCTTGGATTTAAATAGGCTGCCTGAAGTACTGCAGAATGGATCAAAAGAGGTGCACTCAGCTAATTTAAAAGGAGGTTAAGAAGCTATTCTTAAGAGTTATTCTTAAGAGTTCTTAAGCTATTCTTAAAAGTTCAAGAAGCTATTCTTAGGCTGAAGGGTGGCAAGGAGTAGTTGAAGATTGAAAGCTGAAGGCAAATGGTTTAAGAATATTATGGTTTGTCATGTACAGTATCAGCAGCGATTCCTTTTCCTTCTTAACTATTTCTTCATGCATACCGCATGTATCCACTTTAGCTTGGGCAACACAGCTGTGGGTGACAGTCACTCTGTAAAACAGATAAGGAATCAATCTAGCTGTAAAAAAATGCTGAGGAATTTGGAGAAGGAAAAAGAAAAAAGTCAGGGCAGTCCCCTGACAAAGCCGAGCCATCCCAGCTGCACCTCTGCAGCAAGGGACGCAGGTCGGGACAGCAGAGGAAAGCACTGTCAGCAGGTACTTTGGAAGGTGGAAGCCTGAGCTGCCTTCATCTCTGCCATAAAATCCAACCTGCCTGTGACAGGGAGCTCAGGCTGGCAGACAATGTCTTTCCTTTCCCTCCAGGTATTCTTTTAAGTGTTAGGACAGGAGCAGTGTTCCCTGTTGCCTAGCATGGTCCTGGCATCAGTTACTGCTTCTCAAGACACAGGAGGGCAAAGAGCACCACTGCAGAAAAGAACTAGCACACTTCTCAGCCAGCTTTTAGCAGTCAGTAAAGTGTTAATGTTCAGTGTCTTTTGCTCAGCCCTAGATAGACGTGCTACTGCTAATTTTCAGCTATCCTCTAACACTTAGTTTAGAACTCGGCAGAAACCGGGGTTTTTAGTGTTTGAGTAGACATTTGGCAACTTGTGAAGTGTCAGATGAGTACTGGTGAAATTGAGAACTAGGGTGAACATTTCTGTCAGGGAAGGAAGAATTTTCACAGCAGAAAGCACTCTCTAACCTGAGACTGGAGCTACCTGAAATAAAGTAGCTTTAAACTAGTCTATTCCAATTACATTAAAAGCCAAATCCCTGCACTGCTGACACTTTACAGATTCAAGCAGCAAATATTGAAATCTAGCTTCAAGGGACTAGCTGCACGCTTGAGACTTAATCAATATAAACCAAATACGGTAAAGTTTTAAAACATGGCCAAAGCATAATATACCATGAGAGAATATGGCTGAAAAGTCCTATCTGAAAGTGCCAGCAAGGCAGAGGGACCAGTGTCTAGGTTTCAGCAGAGCTGACTTCTCCATTGGTCTGGAAGTTCCTGCTCTGGAGAGGAGCCACATCCTCATGTCATCCTGGGTGTCCAGTCTAACACCAAGGCTTCGAAAGTAAAAGGCACGTGAGGGTCCTTCTGGGTTGTTTCCTCGGGTGCAGTTTCCATGCAGAGCCCCTGCTGCGGTGTGTTATGCTGCAGAGAAAGGCATAGGTGCAAGTGCTCAGTTTTCCTGCTTTTTTTAACGCCATTGGGACATAATCATTTCCCTATAGATTCTCATCTAAACGATAAAAGACTTGGTAAATCTAAAATGTTATTCACTGAACTATTGTTATGGAATTTCCCTATTAGATTTATCACTGCTTCTATTAATTCAATTTAGTCTATTAATTTACCCTCTATTAATTTATCACAGCTTTCTGGGTTGTTTTTTTTTTGCCCTCAATCTGCAAAGTGCTCAATGTTGACAGTGACGGAAACCTCACAGGAAGCATTGACAAGGTTTGAAAAATAATTCTGGAGCCCGTGTGTTGCTAAGGAAGTTTCATCAGTAGAACCAATGATTTGAGATTGTTTTCTCAGCAGCACATGAGATAAATGAGAACTATTTCCAGATTCAGTAATTTTGAAATCTGAAGGAAAGATCTTATCAGTTTGCTGGCCACCCTGAATAGAATACATCAAGAAAGATTAATAGGAAACAGGGATACCTGGTTTGTTTTATAGCAAAAAAAGCCCTGCAAAAATATTTTAAGTAGTTTCTACCTACTTCATTTTGCATTAAATATAAAATCTAAGCATTATTTTATATAACTAGCTTTTCATCATACACTGCTAGGATAAGCAAATTGTTTTATGAGAAGAAAAATTGATGACATTTATCAAATCATAAAAGGAGACCTGAGGTCTGAAATGCTGGAATACTTAATGCATGCTTGGGTATCTTCCAAATTTTTCCCAGTGGATAAAGGAATCTCTCAGGAACTCTTTATTTACACAATTTTAACCTAAGATGCAGCTGTAATAGATGTATAAGGGAATTTTCTTTTCCACCAGCTGCAAAATTTTACTGTTGTGAGATTCACCATACTCAAATACATGACAAATATATTTAACAGACTAATAAATGCAAATAACGTGAACCCAAAAGCCTATGTCTAAATACAAATGTCAGCCTTTGTTTGTTGAGGCTCTTCCCTGTCTATAGCAAACCTTGATTATTAACTATGAAGTATTCCGCTTCCATAGTAGTAGGACTGGGACCGTGGAGAAATAGCGGCAGGTGATATTTTACTGTAGTTGCAGCATGCTTGAACCATCCAAGGGGAATACATGACACATATCTGTGTAGCTCAATTTAATGTGCCTGGTTAGACAAGCGCAAATGTTCACGTGCAATGTATGTGCAGCATGTAGATATTTGTGTTACAGTATACTACACAGTATGTATTTAGAAGCTAACAGGAGTGTATGAAATCTTTTAAATAGATCCTTAAAATGTGTAGAATACTTTTTAAACAGAAAAAAAAAAATCTGCATTTTTTCAAGATGATCCATTTAACTAAGCTACCACTAAACAAAAGCATATTTAGGTAATGATAGTTGTTGAATAATGACATCTGTTCTTCAATGATGAATCTATAATTTTTATTAGAATTATAATCTTATTTAATTTTAATTTCAAATCTTGTGTGTATACAATACTATCAGTCATAATCCTATTGTAGTAGTAATTAATTTGGTGTGTTATTCAGCAAACAGAGATTTTAAAAGTACATCTGACTGAGTTACAAATAAAACCTCTCCAGGTTAAAAGTGTTCCCTTCATATCATGTGGATCTGGTTTGAAGATTTCTGATGAAGGAAGGACAGAGCTATTTTTTCCTTTGCCAATAAAAATAATCACATCTATTTTGGGATTTTCAACACAATCTACGTTTCTAATTCTCAGACAGTGACTATGACTCACTGAATATATTTCTAAAGTCTGAGCTTCAAGAACATAAAGATATTGGCCAGCTCTTCAGCTGGTGTAAATCAGCATAACTTCTCTGATCTTTGTTAAGCTGGCCTTGTGCAAGATCTCTCTCATGCTTTTAGGCATTTCTGTTTTCTGGTGCTTTGATTTTCCTTTCCTTTTTCTCACCTCTCTGGAACAGTTTCAGACTGTCAATCCATGAACGTCTGAGTTATTCTGGGGGCCAACTCATTTGTTACTGACTCTTTTTCCCCATGGGACAATATGATGTAGGTTCTAAGTGTTGGTTTGCTTTCATATAGGATAGTTAATCTGATCAAAGCACTCCAAATGTGCTATATGCAAACAAATTCCTATAAATCACAAAACAGGACTTAATCTGTGTCCTCCTTTAGTTTTTTTCTACTCCTGTAGTGTAGGTGTGTTTGTCTCATACACATTTCTGTCATGTGGTATCTATTTCCGTATTTAAACGTGTATTTTATTTCATATTAATGGACTTGGTGTATAAATTCTTATATATAAACTAATCTATCAAAAACTAAATAGGAAGGTTATGATAATTAGCTTGATAATAGGTGGATGGTTCCTCTTCTTGGTTGCAAAAGAAATGCCATGCGTTGGAGCTACAGCCAATCCTTGGCCAACAAATTTCAGTAACTCCTTCCTACGTAAAAATTATCTCTGTGTGTGCGCACGTGCACATGTGTATTTTGGAATCAGTCAGTTTGTTTAGGCACCGATATCACATCCTGTTATGAGGAAGCAGCAACTTCAATTGTGTCTTGATGCAACAAATACACAATTTTGGAAAAGTTTCAATAATAGTCACCAGTGGATTATCAGGCAACGCTTCCCTAAAGGCATGCAGCCTGGCCAGAGGATTTGAAGGTTTTGATAAGTCCACCATCTGTGAAGAAATCGAACCACTTCATTACATTCTTACAAGAATTTGCCTTTTCCTCTGCAATAGTAAGCTTAACTTTAAGTGAAGTTTAAATACTATTGTTAAAAGATTGTAGCACACCTTTCTTTTATGAATATGCACTTGTGCTTTATGAGTGTGCAACTTGGGGTACAGATCCTGCTCTGAATACATTTCTAACCATCCTCTTTTATTTCTGTTCCAAACCCAACATACAATATTTTGGTAGCTTGTGTGGCAGTGGGTGGGGGTGTCCCCAGATTTCTTTTTTGTCAGGTATTGTTATATAAAGAAAAAATAATGTAAGGTAAAAAGTAGATGCCTTTAGAAAGGTAACAATAAATCATTCAAAGTCTGTCAGTTCTCTGCACAGGCTGCTAGAAGAATAGATTTAATGGATCTACATACAACAGAGCTCTTCTATATTGCTTAAGTTTTTTCATCTGACAGAGTATTGCATCACTTGGAACAAGCCGTATATCGTGGGTAGACTTTCTCTACTGAAGAGATACTGATTTCTGACAAGGAGTACTTTGATTGTGGGGGAGTCCATGAGTATCTTCTCTATGAGTGCTTCTTGATATATATTTTGAGACACAAAGCCTAAGAATACAGCACAGAATATGATAATGCAGAATATAGAAAAAAGCTGTTGGTTACCATTTGTATTTTTAGTCTGCTCATTTCAGGAGAATGCCAAAAGCAAACTTCAGCAGTCATATCCAACTGTATTATTCCTCATGACAATATAAAATAGTGAGACAATTTCACAAACTAGATTATGAATCATAGTTTATATTGCTGCATAAAATTGCTAAAATTTTATAGAAAACTGTGTTGTGGATCATGACTTAATGTAAAAACTCCAAGCTATTTTTTTTTTCCGCTTTGTCTGTTTAAGCTACTGGGCAAGTTGTTGCATGAATAAATTTATTTTCTTCTTCTGAAACTGTGTAATATTAAATGCTGTGTTGTTGGCATAAAATATAAGTTGATCAGACAGACAAAGATTATTATTCTGACAACAGCGTACACAAGGGTATCATTGTACATTGAATTTCAGCGTGTAATATGGTATAAATCTTCATGAGAGACTCAACTTTTATTGGCGGCACAGAAGGTGCTTTTCCTTATTAAATACGGGAGATGGTCCCAGGGGATTTCTTTAAAATATCTTTATCCATTTTTTTCATCTAGTCTCCGGTCCGTGGAAGGCTGACAGACACAGCCGGGTAAGCATTTCTCTTTTGAATGCTTGGCTATAGATACAGTCATGCTTTAGAACTTCAGCCCCTATAATGTTTTGCCTCAGCAGAACCCATCAGATCCCACACAAGCTCCGCCTTTCCCATTCCATGAATGGATGTCTGTGTGCCCTGTCCATAGCCTGTGGGGACAAAAAAAATGCCTTAATTCTGTGAAATATTACCAATGAATCACTAAAATGACAGTGGTTTGGATTCTGCACTTCTGTCATTTCTTGCTATCACTGACTATTGTCATCCTCTCATTGCAACTGCTGAGGCTTTATTTTCAGGGCATGGGGACACCAACAAGCACTCTTACTTCTGGACACTGCACAAAATGAAGGGACAAGGGCACAGAGTAAGACACTCTGTTCATGAATTTAAGCTATATGTATTATTCTCCTGGCCAATGGAAGTATATCATCTCTTTAGTGGACATAAGTAATTAGATTTTCATCAACTGTCCATTGGGGCACTTAGCCCACCCTCCTAAATCAGGAAGACCAAAGAGGCCATGGAACAAAAAGGCAATTCAAACTCACCGTTGTTTCCCAGCCTGATTGTGGACCATAATCTTCTTTCCTTGGATAAGCACTGCATGCGACTAAAATGAGCTCAGGAACTTCAGGCTCAGCTGAAATCTCACTGCCACGTGTCAAAGCAGGAAGCAACCCAAAACATGTAAATTTGTTTCCTTCAGCTCCTGCCCCTTCTGGGCCCTTTTATCAAGCATGACAATAATCCACAGCTGCTACATGGTACACACCACTGGAGAGGTGCCCTTCTTACCAATGTTCTTACCAATGTTTCTTCAGAGGAACCCATGTCTAGACTGAACCTGGTGCTGCCAATCAGCCCTGGTGAGATGGCTCCTGGCCCCTGCAAGGCTCTCACTGTCTTCCAAGCATCTCGACCACTCCTGATGATATGGACACTGGAGCTGCATGGAAGAAGCACATGGGGAGGGCTTTGGGTGATAAGGTAGCATTTCTCTGCAAGCTGTTGTATAGACAGTGATCCATATGAAGCTCAAATGCATTTCACTGAAAATAAAACCCAAAGGGCTTGAAAAAATATCTATTTAAGTGAGTGTTGTTCTCTACCTTCACTGTGAAGTTTGTGGTCCCCTCATTTGACTTCATTGTCTCTAAGTCCAGAAAGACTTTTAGCGATTCTGCTGTTCTAAACATGGGGTTTGTATTTACACAATCTGTCCATTGGTTCATTTTTGTTTTCCCTGTTGTATCTTGCCATTTCCTAGTGCTTTTATATGTTCGAACATTTTTGTACATCTGTGTTTCATTGCTTCCCAAAAAATGTTGTTTCTAATACGACAGAGGTTTATACACATGCTTAGGCTTTTGTTTCGGATAGACCCATTCAGACAAACAGTCCTCTTCATTGTACAGACTTAAGTGTTCAGATAGATTATAGTTTTAACAAAACCATCTAAAATATGTGTGCTGTATGTAGATAAGGTGGTCACCCTAGTCCAGCTTCACAAAGAATATTAGCAGTGCCATGCCAATTAGTGAAGCGCCTAGTTTTCAAACTGAAGCTTAAAATTAGACGTTATGTGTGGGGGAATCTAGTGTAAAAGCTTTTGTAGCAGAAAGCGTGCTAAGTTGGCCAAGCTGACAGGAACTACTAAGGACAATAATATACAAACCATAACTCCTTGCTCCTATTAATACTGAATTAAATACCAATGTATTCACTGAAATTGGAAGAGTAGACCCATCCTGGGTATAAACCTTAGTCACTCAACTACAGAGTGATGGTTATGCTTATATTGAGTCAGTGGAGGTCTTAAAAAGAGATCTCCGCTTCCTCCACCTTTATTAGTCAGCTAATAGTATTAATCAGTTGGGAAGACTGTGGGCACAGAGGTGTACTGCATTTTGAACTAATGAAATTACAGTCCTCCATGGATTTGTATATTGCATTAAACAAGTCACTTATTTAATCTTTATTTCATCTTCCTTTCCCCATTTGTGAATGAGATGTATCTTTCATGTGATGGTCTTTGTAGACCCACACCCACCTCCCTCCCCCTGCATACTTTATGTATACATCTGTGCCACATAACATCATCCCACAGAATGGGTAAGGTCCTTGGGTATGAAGGCAGAGCTCAGATCTGTTGGGTGAATCCTTTCTTTAGATCAGACAAGTTCAGGGCTCATTAATAGATTACCAAACTTTTAATTCTTTTTTTTTTCTTTCCAAAATTTATGTTCCTAACTATGAAAACTTGTTGGTTGTGATATTTCAGACCCTTTTAGAGCCCATATGAAAAGAATTGCTGCTAAATTTGGATTTACTAGATATTTTACAATTAACAGCATCGAAGTCTTCCCAGCTGCCTAAAATTCTCTTTTTTATCCTGGTACTTTCTGTTATAGCTTTATAGCTTGATGCAGTTCGACTACACAGTATTTTTTATACCAGTACCATCCATAAAACCTATATGCATCACCTTTATAGCATAAGTAAGAACTGTGGAATTATTATGGTTAAAGTACACATTATTAGTGTTGTCTTGCTGCTGCTGGTTTGTGTATTATGTTGGGAGAGTAACAGGTCTAAGGACAAAATAATACTCTTTTCACCATCAATAGGAACATCAAATTGCATGTATTGCTTTCAAAATTAGCTATCACATGTAAAGTTATATTGCATTTAGTTAAATACTAAAAGTAAAAGTGCATTTTTAGGTGCTCTTCAAATGAGGTGCTTATGAATTTCCCAGTATTGCTCTGAGCTTATGAAATTCTAGTGGCAATCCATGCAACGAGGACGAGAATGTGGCACACACATGCACATGTACACGTACACTTACGGTCAATTTAAAAAATGCACTAAACATAACTTGAAGGGCTAATCACCTTTACAGTTCACAAAATATTTTTTCACCTGTGTTTGAATGCATAGTGATGTGAGAAAAATGTTTCGATGGGGATATAGTAAACTATTCATCTGTTAGTTTAAAGTGGATATGTCTTATTCACTGCTGATTTTAATCTGCAGAAACATTAAACTATGTCAACTGACTCAGTCTTAATTCTCACATATACCATAGGAAAGATATGTTTTGGTACATGGTTTTCACAGCCTAATTTCCCACTGTTTTCTCCAGTTAGAAGTGTGTAAATATTTTTTAAAAAGTGGAGTTACGACTAGCTATAAGATTTGGTACGTTTTGGTTTCCTGTGTCTGCCTTTTACTATAATAACTTTTAAACAACTGTTTGCTTTTTAACAGAGTTGGGTTTTTTTGTTTTTAGCTAATATTTGTTTATTGTCTTAATTTTTCACTGGCTGTGAAACTGACTGCATCCCAACATCCAGGCGGTAGTGATTCTGAAATAATCTGCATGGATTTCCAAAAAGAGTGCCGCAAACACAAAGCAGACATCGGCATACAGCAAGGAAAGGCTGAACTCTAAGCACTGCTTTAAAACTTTCCAGCTCTACTTGGTGTAACTGTGTCATGATCCGTATCACTTCACTTCTTAACACATCCTTTTCCTTCTTTTCTCTACACATTTTCTTCGCTCCTTCAGCTGCCCATCCTCTTCAGCCTTTAGGCAAGACACTTTATGCCATTTCTTTGTTCTTTGCCAGTGCCTGGATACATCAGTTCTAACAGTATTTACCAACTTTCTTGAATTTACTTACAGTTTATTCATAGCTAGTTTCTTCTTGCAAAGTTTTTACACTTCGAAATTGCAGACCAGAAACACAACTGTTTTTTCAGACTTCTCCAAATGAACAATAACAGAACTGTGAAAAGGCTAAACTTTGAATTTCACCTGTTTCTGGAAATTATACCTACTGTAACCTAAGACACTGTTTCAGTAACAGTACTGCCTTCTCTGAATGTTCATCCTCTGATTGGATTTTTACAAAACCATGCAAGTAGTCTTCACTACATGCATTTGTTGTGTTCTCTATACCCCACGGGAAGGACAGTAGAGCCAGCAGAATTCACGAGAATTAAGGAGGACCATTTCTTGTGCAAACACTGATCCAACTGGAATGCTTCAAAAATTTGATCCAGGAGGAGAAATGATCACTGAGGCTGCTCTGCTTCAGGTTGTCTGTAACTCAGAATAATAGCTCTTGAGTTATTAGTTGGTTATGTTTGGCATTCATCTTCTGAAGTTACTGCCAAAGGCATATAGACAGAATAAAGTATAACACCACGTTGATAAATATGTGTCATTTCCCTCTGTCTTTCCCCAGAATTGTATAAAATGGAAAGGCATAATTGGAATGTTAGTAAGTATAATAGATCAGAATTTATTTTGGTTTTTTTCCAGCTTGAACGTTTGGAACATCAGACTTCAACCTGGAGTGAGTGACTTTCATGTCTGATTTACAAATCTTTCAGATGAAGAACGTAGTGCAGAAGCAAAATAAATGCTTACTTGGCTGTGATTTTTCAGTTATGAGAACTTATCAGATTAGGAAAAATACAGATGAGAAAGGAGGCTGTGCCTGTGAATGGAATGAGTTTGTCATCTCATAAACTGTGCATCTTCCATTGGCCAGCTGGTGGGATGAGGAGTCCTGTGAGGTCTCATGTGTCTCTTACATGCCTCTCACGTTCCCTGTGCCACTACAATGTTTGTGGCTTTTAGCTTATTCTATTATCTGATATACAAAATCTGAGCATGTGATAGCATAAGGAAAAAAAATGGCAGAGTTACTGTGTGTAGCAATCGCATTTCTAAGTTAAATTTCAGATGGTAAAGGAATTCACAATAAAACATTACTTCCAGTTTATAATTCAGTGTTCCTGGTTTTCTCTAAGGGGCAAAAGATCTAAGATGCAAATTTGATGTGCATTCTTCTTTTTGTCTCTGAGTGAGCATCTTTATGAAACACTCAGATCTGACAGAGGCACGGTTAATAGCTGGCAGATAGGGGCTGGAAAGCTTTTCTGCCTGTCTTCCACCATGCATTAAATCATAGTGCTGTGCCTTTATTTTAGCCTATTAAAACCAGAATTAAGAATTTCTTCAACCCTTTTCAACTCACAGTGCAATGTGTGATAAACTATAGTTAAACAAGAGCAATTACTAAACAATTTTTGCTAATTAGAAGATGGTTTGCCAAATACGTTATCTCATTTTTTTTCCCTTACTGTATTTTCCAAGAGCAATTAAAAAATGGCCATAAAGATTACTGGCTACTGTTGAGGAAGACTTAATGGAAAGCGCTGTGGTAGTTGCACTGAGATAATATGTACAAATAGAGATGGCAGAAGATAAGAATGGCCATACTGTGTCAAACCGAAAGGCATGGAGCCCATGCTCTCCCCAGGAATACGCCAAGGGAGGAATAGGATCAAAGATGCATCAAGGCTATACATTTCTGTGTCTAGAAATCCATGAGGATGTCCATGAGGATGTCTTAAGCCAAAGGCTGTGTCTCTGTGCTTCATCACCCTAGACAGATTTTTGGGTTTTGTTTGTTGTTTTGTTTTTTTTCTTGCCTGAATTTGTGGCATTGCGCTTTGGTCAGATGTAAGCTAACACCCCAGCAATAGCTCTCCAGCTGAGAGCCCACAGTAGAAAGGATGCCTTCCTTCTATTGCTTTACTCTGATACCTGATACTTTAATTTGATAGCCGTCATTTCTTGTATTAAATGCTGAATAGTCATTCTCTTGTCATTTTCTTTGTGGCATTAATCATTATATGGACCTCTGTCTCATGAATTCTTGATAATTTCTTTTACAGATTGCAGAGTCTTGATTTATTTATCTGTTGCTTATGCAGGTGTCCTGGTTTGAGCAACACAGGACTAATTTATCTTCTAATGCTTGGGAAAACTGCACTTTTAGAAGACCCTAGTGTCTGAATTTGTGAAAATATTTACTTCATAGCCAGCTATGGTGTGTGAGTTTCAAGGTCTCGGTGTTCTTCAAGCTCGCCAGGTGCAGGGATGAGGAGGAACAAGACCTGGGCACGTGACCAAAGCTGGCCAACAGGATTATTTCATACCATGAATGTCACATTCAATAGAAATAAGAAAGTTTGCTGCAAAGTGCTCTCTCTCGCCCTTAATGGCTGCCATCCTGAGAACTTCTTGGCCCAGTGCCGGAGCCCTGAGCCCTTCCCTTACTCCTGAAGCCGTAGCGCTCGCAGTGTCTGACATTTGCTGTCCACTGCTGGGAGTGCACAGCTTCCTACTGATAGAATTGGCTGAGTATAATCCTTGTATATTTTATATTGGTATTGGGACCAATATTGGTTCTTTAGTGTTAATAATGTTAATTGTCTACTCTTATTCTATTAAATCTGTTTATATTTCAGCCCCTGGGTTTCCTTGTTTTTCCTCATTCCCCTTCCTGGATGGAGAGGGGTCATCAGGTGATAAAATAATTGTCTAAATGATAATAAATTGTTGTGGGTTTCTCAAACCATAACAGCAGATTATTCAGTGCAACTTCAAAAGCTTAGAATTAAAAGTAAGTTTTTCTCATGTGAAATGATACTTGATTTGCAGTCATTAATTTGTTCTTGTAGATTAATGTAATGCTTCATTAGCAAGTAAGACACAACTGCAGTTACAAATATTTTATGACATTTTTCAATTGTCTATTGTTATTTTATTCTCTGGCAATAAAATCTCCAAATAAATTATTCCCATGCTTTTGACTTCATTTTCATTTCACACGTGGTCACTGATGTAGATGCATAAGTCTTTGAGCAGGCGGTAGGAATAGATGACCTCCTGAGACCTCGTCAAACTGAATTATTCTACGAGTTGATAAAATCTATAATAAGTAGTTTTCTTCAGTGATAGAAGAAACATATAAGTGTAATTATAAACATGTAAACTTGTTCTTTAAAAGGCATGCAAAAGATACCACAGATTTTCTGCGAAGACTAAACTTGGGAATTTTCATTTGAGCATCCCTCTATAGGGAACAAGCTCTCTAACACAGCAAGCAGGATACTGAACATTTCTGTGTTCCATTTAATCCTACAGCCCAGTTGGCTAGCGGCAGCAGGCTGGTGGCCAAGCAGCGTTTGTGCTTTAGTGCCGCTGTGAAACCATGGAATGGGTTTCTGGTGTCCTTTACCCACCCCACCTCCCCCAAAAAGGGTGTCAGGCTGATTTCTTTTTTTCCTAGCTGGTGAAAGGTGCTGACATTATTTGTGAAACATGGAAGTGACACAGGTTAGTTGTACGTTTTAAGTAAAAGCCTAAGCATCAGTAGACAAAATGAAAAATAATGTTATTTGTCTCCCTCTGGCCGTGTATAGTTCAAATAAATAACTGGTCCAGTATTTTAATATTACTAAATATAAGGCAGAAAAAGGGACTTGCCCTAAATCACACAACATGTAAGAAGGAGCACTGACAGATCACATCACATCTGATTGAGCAAACAAATCAAGAAAGAGTTGGGAGTGCTGAGGAATGTGGTGGAGGAGGAGCAAGAAGAATAAAATTCTGGGAGCTGTGCTGTGTCAGTAATTGGGAAAGAGGTGGCTGCGAGGATGTTTTAATCCACTGGTCTTTGACTGGGCTGAAGGTGGGAAAAGAGGGGTAGCAAGGACTGAGGAAACTTGATTGTCAACACCACAGGGAGAAATACCCACAAAAAGCCAGACTCGGTGAGGGACAGGGGCTGAAAGGCAGAGTAGATATGGAGCTGGGAAACTCAAAGGAACACAAAAGCAACCTGGTAGTAAACAAAGTGGGAGCCAGAAACAGATCAAACCAACAGCAGCTGACCACAATCACCCTTATTTTCCTGGAGTCACTTTACGGACAAAAGCAAGGGATGGTGATTTCCTTCAGGCCTGAAGATGAAAGATGCTTTTGGGAGGCAGAGCATGGAGGGTGAGATCGCTCTGCTTTTCTGTCCTGTTCCCACAGACATGCAGCAGAGAGTTTGCTCATGGTGATGCCAGAAGCTTTGGACTGAGGATCTGCAGTGTTACAGAACCAACTGTATTCAAAATTTCAGGGAAGGTCCCGGGTGTCAAATGCCTGAGTTTGATGAGAAAGACCCTGACCCCCCTCAGGTCTAAACAAGAGAAGCAGGCTTAAAAACAAAGGATCCTCTATGGTGCTTCCAAATGTCCAACAGCAGTTTATCACTGGATTAGAGTTTATAAGAAATAAGTAGCAAATTGTGCAAACTTCAGGTTTACCACACTATTAGAAGTGAAATAAGTTTCAGGAGTGAAAATAATATTTTACAAAAAAATCCTCAAACTTCAAACAATGGTGTCACCAAAGAACAAATACCGATATATTTGTATATGCAGGAAGATGACGCCCAAAGTCTTTCCAAAATTACTTCTAGCTCTGTGTAAATCAGGAAGATATATGCATATGCCCATGAATTGTTTAACTGTAGAAATGTCCTTTTTTCCTATATAGCAGATGCACAAAGGGAATGGGAATGTTTTATAACGTAGACTTTTAAATAATAAATAAACAGCTTACATTCTCAGTTTTGATTTTGCATACTGTGTAATACTGAAGTATACAAATTTTTTTTAGAAATAATTATTTTTCCCTTTTTAAAAATAATGTAAAACCTCAAGAATATGATAAAACATCACAGTTGGTTTCTAAATACTTTGCATCTTAATATGGTTGAAGTTAAGGCAGTAAGTAATTTCGGAGTTTTTCCCTTGAGCTGCGTAGTTCTTTTCATATGTAATTATTCTCCGAGTGCATTAGATAATGCTATGGTTCCCACAGCTGTATACACATCTATAAATCATTAATGAGGCAGTTAACTGAAACAAAACTATAAAAGATTTGCATTACCCGGCAGAACCCAGCCTTAATTGACTTCCAGTTATTTACAATTAATTTTTCCATTTGGAATAATGATTGCAAGCAACTTAGGGTTTTTTTATTACGCAGGAATTAGATGCTGACTATTCATCATAAGTTTTTACAGCAGGACTCTGTCAGTGGACAGTAATGAGCTTGAGGTAATCTTATTTTTACATGCACGTATACACATACACCCCCCCAGACACACACATTGGCAGAGGAGACGGGGTGGGAGAGGGCGTTTGTAGTAAAATGGACGCAGGAGTCAGCGCTAACTTTTTTTTTCTGTTAATCACATACCTCAGTTTAACAACAATTAATTTCTTTTCTGTATAGCATCTAGCTGAAAGGCAACACAATGAATAAAGCAGTTCTAGATAGAATAAACTGCATGCATGAAGAGTGAGTAAATATTTATTTCTATCTTTCTATCTTACAAGACTTCTTTAAGATAGAAACCAGAGAATAAATGATGTAAAGACTGTCAAGTAAATATTAATCCATTACACTATTTAAAAAATTACTTTTATAGAAATATAGCATGCAAAGTAAATCCTCATTAACTTGTCATTGTTTGAGTAAGCCACGGAACTCAAGTCTGTGCCTCAGACTCTGGACATACACAACTAAAAGATCTGCTCTCTGCCATATAAGCATAACTCTCATTGACATTAATGGGCTGAGGATGTGTTCATCAGGAAGGGATGTCACGTTCAAATTCCTAATAAAACTTAAGTCAAAAATAACCAGAGCCCATTTGCAGCAGCTGATGTTATCTTCATTATCTTTCAATCTTCAATTATGAAAATGCCTAAGCAGATAGATCCTGTCAGTTGTAACTCCTGGTCAGTTCTCTGTTTCTATATCACAGCTATAAAATAACTAAAATGTTATGTATTGGGATGCGCTATACTGGAACCACTGTCGCTGGAAATCAGTCATTCCCTGAGACTGAGCAAATGATACATTTAATTATTTCCACTTGCTACCCTTATTGGGTACAAGATACATAAAATAAATAATTGGGTTTGTTTCTTTCTCTGCCCCTCAGATATAGCTGTCATGCTGAGGAAGTAAAATTACCTGCTTTTTTTTCTTGTTTCAGAATAAATAATTTTGTTGTCCTTTGACTTATGTTTAAGACTGTCTCTTTCCTTTCATGAAAATTGGCTAGGTACGCTGCTCCAAGTGAGGAACTGAAAATAAAATCGGTGTCGTGAATGCAGAAAAGGGGAGTTGCAATGAGCATGCTGGCCTTTGATTTCTTTGTAAGTTGTGTAGACCAAAAGACATACACTGGTAAATATGGGAGAGCTTAATTCTGAGTGCTGGTAAAGCCAACAGCTGCTTTCTGCACCTTATCAATAGGTGCCAGTGAAAGGCCACTATAATTGATTGAGAAAATGTGGGCCCCATGACAATCAAACACTTGTAACCTTGAAAATCTTGCAATCTAGTGCTGAGGTAATTTTTTTCCACGTTATGTTCTGCTGAATTGTGTTACAATATGTAATGCAAAGTAACGTGACAAGACTAGACATGGGTCATTCAGTCTGTCAGGAATTCAGAGCTTGGCAAATTGGTCCTCCCTCTTCACCAGTCCATGAACTTCACAGATACTTAACTTATTCATGCTACACTAGCTACCACATTATTTTAGCTGGAAAAGCTACTGTGATGTGTGAAATCTGAGAGGCTTTTCTTTTTGAAATTGGGCTGGTACCAGATGAGCAAACAGTATTATTATTTTCATTAAGATATCACATCCTGTCAACACATAACATTGGCAATTGATTTTCAAATAATTGCGTGCTTGACAAATTGTATAGTGTAATTTAGACCATCTTTTTGCTCTGTTCATGATCCCTCTCATTGGGCTTCATTTCCTGGGGTGGGGAAGGGGCTTTTATTCTTTTTGGAAACTCAGAGCTCCAGTAACTTTTTTATGCACATAGGTGATATTGCTGACAATGATTTTTAATTTTTTTTTTCCCCCTACCGGGTGCAACTAGTTTAATAATTCTAAAACCGACAATTCCACCAAATTCCAGAAAGTATTAAACTGATCCACCCCTTCTTTCCTACATGAAGTCTGAACAGAGTCTGTTATTGCCCGTTTTCAAAACAGTGAAAAAGAAATACCGTGGCTTTGGAGTTTCTTGAGGGTTTGCTTTGAAGAAGCCAAAAATAATTTCAGTGAAAGCAGAACTTTCATTTGGTGAAAATTTCTGTTTATTTGAAAAAACATTAACTATCAAAAATATGCAATTTACTTACCAACTCTGTTATAAATCAAGAGTCTTAGTCCCGCAGTGCTTCTCATCACAAGAGCAGACTTCTCATTTTTCTGTGACTCCTTGCAGTATTATGAGCGTGGCCTGGTTTTGATTTGGTTTCAGAGCCAGCATCTGTGAATCAGGTCTGCAAATTAAACACAACTGCTTTTCTCTTTTTCCTTTTTTTTTTTTTTTCTCTGAGTTAGTAGGAGCTGAACATAATAAATATTAGAAGAACTAAAGAATTACAGTCAGGGTGTGAGGAATTAATTTTTTCCTTTGGAATGGAATCTCAGTATTAAACTACCAGGAAAAAGCCATGAAAGGAATCAGTGGTTTTTCCACTGCTTTGCACATTGTAGAGTGATTTCAACATGTGTAATATAGGTGTCAAATGCTAATAAATCAGCTGTCAAATGCTATCAATTGCTTACTTTGCCCAGGTGTAAATGATCATGTAAAACGCAAAGCACTGATCTGACACCAAAAATCTCTGAGTACCACTTCTGTCTTCACCAGTTTTATAGAACTACTTTAAAAAAAAATCCAATAGGGAGTTTATTCCTCGTTATTTAAGTTACTAGGGGTTTTTGTCTGTTTTCTTACTTCTTGGGATGTGGTTCGTCTCCCCTCCCCAACTGATACCAAGGGAGAGAATGCAACAATTTATATGGAATTGCTTTGGACTAGTCTTCAAAGAAAAATATGTTTTGTAATAATATTACAAATGATAAAGCACTTTTCCTGCCAAAACATCTCTGTAAGTGCCCCAGCATCATCAACTGATGGCAGCACAGCTCTGGGAATAAACAGACTTTCAGCTAATGGCAGGCATCATCAGGGGAAACAGGAAACAGGTATTTCTTCCTGATACAGAATGAAACATATGATTAAAGTTAAATGCCAAATCCTACTGGCACTGGAGCGAATTAAAGTTTATTCTTCATTTCTGTTTATTCTTTCTTCTCTTTTTAGCTAATTCATCTTGTTTCATTTAATGCCAATGTTTTTCTCCTTTCTATTTGGCCACTTTGGTGGAAGGGGACACACACATTTCATTATAGGCATGTGGCCTTTTGGTAATAAGATCAAAGCTTTAGGCAAAGCCCAGATCCTAAAACGTGAACAATGCAGGCACTCCATGCCTGTATGCAACCCTCCAAAGGTAGGGGTCAGCGTACTGTGACCCCAACCACTTCTTTGCCTCTCCAGCAGGAAGCTGCTGGCACAGTCCAAAAGGCATCTGCACCCTGGTGCCATGCATACGTGCATGGGATATATTGTGACACTCAACTGCTTAATGCATAATGTTTACATAAGGCTGTATACTTCGAAAGCACTCATAGTAACTTTAATATTAGATGTATTGTACTGCAATGCTTATTATGAAGGAACTATGATGCAAACTTTATTATGATGAAACCATGTCTTCACCTAACAATTCAAAATGACTAAGTTTCTATCCACTGTCTTATTTCAGACTTTCTTGTGAAAAATAAATACGTCTGTCTCACTGTTGGCTGACTGAAGCCCACGATGATTAATTAGAGCTGGGTTCATTCTATATAGTTCAGTATAAACTTGCCAGTTCTCTGGCTGTTTCATCTCCACCATCTCTCTGACTGGCCAAAATTTAGTCTAGAATACTGGGCACTTGCTCTGTTACCAGGAGCAGCAGGTGTAAGCATGGCCTAACCTGTCTGAGATATTGTTGTTTTTAAAGATAATGACCTTAAACATAGAGGCTGTCCCAGTTGTGCTGGCACAGAGCTGGATTGCACTTAGAGGTAAGATCTGCAGTTAGTCAGGCAGCTACACTAGTCACAGAACACAAATCGGGCAGCCCTCATCGCTTTGAGAGAGCATGAAGGTGAGCAATTACAGTTTAGGGACAGCAAAACCTTCTCCTTTTTCCCTCAACTAACCCCTCTTGTAGACAGGCAAAGCAAAGAACTGCTACATAGCAAAAGGGATCTACTACTCTGTGAACACACATTCCAATGTTGTTTTTGAAAAAGCAGTGCATACATTGTCAAACATGCAAAGTCAACTGTCTTTTTTAAAAGTTTAAATATTATAAAAGAGCCAATTTGTTAAGTATCAGTTCTCATAAAAGCATTTTAATATATAGTATACTTTCATAATTTTGGATTATGTCAACAAAATCACATAATGAAGACAGTAAAATCTTACTGTACTTCTAACTTTAATTCAGAATAACGGGAATTCTTCTTTATTTTCAAAGATACGCTCCAAAAAGAGTATGTGCCCCTACCTTAGATTACCACACTCCAGTGTTCATGCAAAGGATGATAAGATGCCAGCGTTAGCGTTAGCTGGCCAACAGAAGCAGAAATGGATGACGGGCTAATGGAAAGGGAGCAAGCTGCAGCAGCTGAGCTGTGCTGACACTGAATTGGCTCGTTTCAATTGATTTCTTTGATGTACAAATATAAAACTGTAGTAATTCATAATTAATCTATAAATTCATCATTTTAAAAATACTTTTTTCTCCCTTTCTATCCCAGCTTCAAATCATCAAAGATGCCCTTATTTGCAGACAGAACTAAAGTCAAAATATTTATTAATAGTGATTTTAGAAGTGCCTAAACATTTGTAGTATGTATAGCAAATGCTGATAGCACATGACCTGGCTTTAAACAAGCCTCTGTAAATTCCTTTCTGTCTCCGTCCCTCCTCATCCCAGCAAGGAACAGCAGCACAGGCAGGACGCTGCGGTGCCACAGCAGGAAGAAGCAGTGGGAAAGTGGGAAGTCTTGATCTCAGTATTGCTGCCAAAGGTAACAGCCGCGGGCTGGCGAGGCTGTGAATTATCACGCCTGTAGTTTAGGGCTAAGTCTGTGCACATGCGCACACCTACGCACCCAAGCAGTTGCGGAGAGCAGCTGAGGCCATGAAGGAAATTCATAACAATTTGCGTTAGCCCACATTTTGTCATGTTACCAAAAATATTCTGTAAATAAATATATTAATGGGCCACTTACTTGTAGATAGCAATTACTTAAACCAGCATTCAGCTTTTAATGCACAGCCATGCATTTCTAAAGGAGAGTGTTCTCACTGTGTATTACTATAGATCCAGACTTTAAATTGAGATTGGTCACTATTGATTCTGTTAGAGTTTATTATGATAGCAGTCTGCATTACACAAGATTCATAAAATTGCTGAAATACATCGTCCATTAACCTGCCTGTGTTTAGCCAAGATCACCTTGTGTCCAGCTAACACCAACTTTATTGGCATAATGCCATTTCAAAGGCAATTTACAAACAAGGAGATGCTTTGTAGGAAACCGGAGCTGCCACAGATGCAGACGGGCTGCGGGTGCCGCACCTCAACCTCGGCAGTGCCCTTCCCGGCCTGCAAACGCCCATCCCCAGCTGGGCTTCCTGCAGCCCATATACACTGCATCAAAATGGGTTTTCAGTGTCCCTCTGCTCTGCCACTTTTAGGAGGTGCTGAGGACAAAGGCACAGCCAAAGTCCTGCTCTTCTCTGGCATTCTCATTTGGAAAAAACCCAAAAGCCAAGATCTCAAAGAGGTGATGCCCCTCTTGGGCTACCAGCACTGTAGCCAGCGGGGGCTGTTCAGCTCACTGCCTCAAATGAGAAGGAGCACGGTGAAGGCTGAATTGCCTACTGCCCGGCTCTATTGCACCCAGGCTGGCGGGTACGGGTTCTCCAAAACTCTCCTCCTGAGATTGTTTCAGTGTTTAAAAGACAAGATGAACAAGGAGGGTGAGAACTGTAGCCAAATGTGAAATTGTGTCCATGAGAAATTAAAAAAAAACCTCACCATTGCCTGTCTTTGCTGTGCTGTACCACCAGGCAGGAATGACATCGTGGGGCTATGCAGCTTTCTGAAAGCAGCACATGCTGACCTGTACTGGACACGGAACCACAGAGGACAGGGAAGGTTACTTTCCTGCTCTTTATAGCCTACTTTTAGATATGAAAGACAATTAATTCTTCCCTTAGTCTTGTCTTCTCTGAGTAAAAAATCCCATCTCCTTCTGTCTCTAAATGACACAATCAACATAAGATATGACATGAAAGCAATTTCCTCATTTTCTTGCCTTTTGTGCTCAGTTGCAGTGCCTGGAACTAGACAAAGTCTACACTGAGGCTTTGTGCACTGCACAGAGGAAAAAGAGAATCACATGCCATGTCAGACCTAATCCCCGAATGTCTGTGTGGCGGGTAGGCAAAGGCCGTACTCCGAAACACAGCGCCACAGTGTGCCACTGGTGCCGGCTCCCTGGTGGGAAACGGCTCCTGGGCTCTACAGTCACCATCCCATGTTCCATACTGCAGCATTCAGAAACAGCCACATAACAGTTTTTGGGTCAGACCCCTATGCAGGAGGGTGTCATTTGGAATATTCCTGAGGAGAAGATAGGAGGTAAAATTAAATTTAAAAAAAAAAAAAAGAAATCTGCACTTTTATATGAACTGTTCAATCATAATTGGCCAAACCCATTGCTTGTTCTGGCTTTAATAGTTTTTTCTCTGACAGAAAAACGTTAGTTACAAATGTGCTTGTTAGGTTGAGCTAACACATAAAAAGCTCAGTGTCTTGGTTTGTCAATATTTATCAGGAGCTACTCAGTAAGGACTTATGAACAGATTCAGTGTCTGAAGTTTATCACTTTCCTAAATCTCATTTGCCAGTACTTTGACATTTAAAACTATTCTGGGAAGGGCAAATTAGAAATCAATGACATGCTCATCAACCCAGTATCAATGCAGCCCTAAGAAATGTAGATCAGCCATTGATGGGGGAAAAAAAAAAAGGCTAAAATTGCCTTTATGGAGACTAAAAAAAAAATGCAAAAATGCTTCCACTTCAAAGACTGAAATATTTAGTTACTTTAAGTCTTTCTAAAATGCATCAAAGAGTGCTCTTCAAAACCTGCAATTCACAGGAGCAACACCAGAGTTCGGTCAATCAGTCAGAGATGCTGCAGTACCCCACGGACTGTTTCAAGTCCTTTTTTAAAATAAGATTTAGAAATAAGGTCCAACCCTCATTTCAGAGAATCCTGCTGCAACAGTAACTAAAATTAATCAATAGTCAAAGGTAGAATTTAAGTTCAGGTGCTGCAGTGTTTTACTCACACATGAGCTTTTATCAAGAGTGTGGGAGTATTCACAATTCCTAATGCTCCTATTTCTTCATATCATTCAATTTTTGATTGTTTAATCAACACCAGAGTGATTAATATAGTTATTAGAATACTTGCAATAAAACAAACATGGAATAAACCATGTTTGTACATGGAAAGACTATTCTGATAACTAGTTTGATCACCTGTAAAACAGAAGCCAGCATGTTTTCTTGAACTGACACCTGGTTAAGCTAAAAGATTTCTTTTAGGAATGAAAAATTAAATGATTTTTTTCTGCTGTATTACACAGCATAGCTTGAAGCTACACTTTGAAAGTTACCACAAGTCTGTTAACCAGAAAAAAAATCTAGTGATAAAAATAAATGAAATTTTGAACACTAGACATATACAGATAGTAGTATACATAATCATAGGAAATATATTCCCCACAGATCTATTTAAAGTTTTTGTTTGTTTTTAAGTAACAGTGAATTAATACAGAGTATGTGTGTGTAAACATAAGTATGTATAAACATAAGTATGTGTATACAAACACGAGTTTGTAAGTAAATAAGCATTGTGCCTTTGACCCATGAACAGAAGTGAAGAGTGAACAGGTGATTACTTAATTCCACTTGACTCAAACCAACTTTCAGTCACATATTTTGAGAAAGGAATGTTTCAGTTGCAAAATTCAGAATTTGGAACATACAATAATTAGGAAAATGTTTAATACCAACCCACCCTCTTTATTATGTAATTTCTTCAAGTATTTTTAATAGTGCAAAATATTGTTTTGCATTAGTACAGTAACTATGGGAATTCACAGTCAAAAAAAAAAATCTTAAAAGATTTCCAAAGTCAAACAAAAAAATTTTTAATACTGTATTTTTAGCAAGAACATTTTTAACAAAGAATGTGTACTTTAACTTAATATGGTACAACAGAGAAACCATACTTAAAAGTTTCCATTATCTAACACTCTACTGCATATTCATTTTTTCATCTTAAAAGACCAAAAGCCAAGCTGAACTGAGCATAAAAAAAAGCATCAATTGTAATCCTCATATTACGTCAGCTATTAGGGTTTAGCTCACACTTTTGAATTGGTCATCTAATGAAAGGACAATTTTTACATCATTCTTTTAAAAAATGTACACACATTTCTTTTTAAAACGTAATATATATCGAGTATCTGCTTCAGTAAACAAAGCTTAATTTATAAACACAATCGAAACAGCTCCATGTTGAACAGTTTCAGTGATAAACTGGACTTGTATGATGTACAGCCAGTGAGGATCTTTGTGGCTTAAAATCATTGTGCCATTGCTATACAGTAATAGCTACCTCCTTAGAAAAAAAAAAAAAGTTCTTTTTTTGGGGGGAAGGGGAAATAATTCCTGTATGTGCTTAAAAATACTAAAACTCCTTTCTATCTCCGGGGACCTAAAAATGATCTGTTGCAACAGGCTTGGTTTGGTATGGTAAGCTTGTAAAAAGTCTCAATATTTCTTAATGACAATACGGCAGTTTTCGATGCAGCAACAGTAAATTGCTTGAAATTGTCCTTCAAGTTTCATGCTACAAATCCTGTTCTTCACACAGTACTGAAGGCATCAAAGGTTGGAAGGGACGTTTTTCATGAACTATATAGTCTTCAAATAGTGATCATTATACATTTTTCAGCAATAGGTGTTTCCTTCAGTACATAATAGTAGGTTTGATGTATGTTCTGTTTTCTGGAGGGAAAAAAAAAAAAGAAGTAGTTACACATTTTATAATTAATTGAAACAGGTGGGTTTCCTTATTTGTTTGTGGACTTTTTTTTTTTCTCACACCAAATTATCAGATCTGCAGAAGTGATATAAACTATCCATCACGTGAGTACACTTTACCTTGGAAAAAGAGGCACCTGATGGCAAAGCCCTGCAAAGCCCTGGGGAGGTGAATGTTACGCAGAGAAATGAGCCGGTCTCAGTGCACTAACCACCTTCCAACCCGGTGGTACAGCTGTGGACACTCAGCTGGGCTAAAAAACCCCAGCCTTGGTTCTAATGGTGCTTGCCAACCAGCATCTGCTCAGTGGAGACTTTAAATATTTTTATTTGAATTTTCTTCCTTTATGACATTTGCTTTTTAATTGAACACTCATTTTGCTTCTTTTTTTCAGAAGGCAGCCTGTGTTGTATTGGATGCCTCCGTAAGCTAGACTGAGTAACACAGCATCAGCTTTACAACATACCATTATTACATGCACAAAACCTTCTAGGGAACAGTGTGTTAAAACAAAATTGCATTGCATTAAAAAATGTAATAGAAGTAAATCAATATCTGTTCTTTGGAAAATGGTTCTTTCATTCAGAATCTGCCACATTTCTTTGAAAATTATTTTTCTTTATATAGGAAAACAAGTAGAAAGCCACTTATTTCCTTCATAAAAATATTCCTAGCTATAGTACCTATCAACTGTGATTTTTCACATTAAGCCCAGAGAAAAAATAAGTATTAAAATGCCCACAGAAACTAAAGCTAACAAGAATCCATATTCTTGTTCATTATACAATGAATCATGAATCCACCCAGCTAAACCCGCAAGTACTGATCTTGAAGATGATAGCAAAATGATAATATTGAGAAGCATTTTGTATAATGTTGACATCTATCCCATTACTGTTTTACATATGCCAATACTGAACACTCATAAGGAAAGAACAAGTATTGACCTGCTAACTGACACTGATCCTTGGAGCAATCTCAAAGTTTGCCACATTTCAATTTCAAAATGCATTTCAGCTATAATATGAGTGATTTATCATTTAGCAGTAGCTGTCAAAGTAACCTCCTAGATAAAACAAAAACATCTGGAACCATAAACAGAGGAGAGCAGTAGCTGAATTTTAATCCAAATCCGACATGTTCACTTCATTAGGAACAGGAAACAGCTAATTAGTAATTGAATGTTTCATGGTTTTAAGGAGGCTCAGACTCTCCAAACAGAGATGATTTAATATGTATTTTGGATGTAAACAAGAATAAAGATCGGAAGAGCCAGGGACATAACATCTCTGGAGGAACGTCTGGGAGCATGGGAACCTCCAAAGAAGTGACTAAAATTAGTGTCAGGCCTTTGGCTGATTAAAATTGTCTTAAACTTAGCAGGGCAAATATTAAAGCCTGGGGAGGGATAAGCAGAAATGCAAATATGGAACACTGTGGGTTTTGCTTGGTTTTTTTTTTATTTTTTTTCTCCTTCTGATTATTAGGAAGTTGCACATGACTTCTTCCCATTGCAGGCTGTAGGTGATCTAGCCTATGATGTTAAAGTTGTACTTCTAAAAAAGGTAGCTACTGACAGAATCTGCAGGTTTGGCTGCCCTGAAAAAAATCATATGAATAGCCTTAATAGACAGTCCAAAAGGCTGAAGTTCTGCCATAGTGTGCTTCTTGTGAGCCAGTAACACACCAGTTCTGCGTGCTGCACAGAAGCACCCAAAGCATTACATGTCCTGGGCCCCTAACGTCCACGCGCCTACTCTCTTGGAGTAGCCAGGTGTACAAAGGTATCTATCTTCTTGCCTAACCACCTATACGGGGTGGGATTTACAGGTGTGCTTGGTCCATATAATATCAATGGAAGTCAGCAGAAATTAGGTACATAACTCGCTACTTAAATGGCCACTGGGCATCAGCTGCATCTTCTGATACGTTTGATGCTTGATATTTGTACAAAGACAGTAAGACAGTGACCACGTATGTGCGCACATCTACAGTGTGGCATTTGGCGACAAGGACTGTCTGCAAGAGGAGGGGAGGAATCCAGACATGCATTCAAGGGAAGAGCTGATTTATCAAAAATGGGATCAGTAAGGATCAGTAATATTACTTTTTTTAATCCTTGACATTTTTATTGTATTTTTAAAATTGTTTTTCAAACTAAGGTAAGAGGTGGTCATTGAGAGTACTGCGGGCTAATGGACTGACTGTTTAAACTTTGAAACGGGTTTCAATTTTCCCTTCCTATTCCCTTTATTTCTCAGGGGAAGATCAATGGAGGTATTTGGAATATCTGTAAGAGGGAAAGTAAATGCCAAAGCTCAAGCACAGTGTAGCCACCCAGGAGATATTATTGATCAGTAAACAGAAAGCGCATAGTTAAATATTTCCTTTTTTAGAAAGCTCTCAATAATTCTCCAGAAATTAAAATACTTTTTTGTTGCTGTGCAATAAACTTAACTCCATGGCATTAACAACGTCATACAGCAACCACCTATGAGGAATTAAAGTGTTAGGAGCATCTGTGCTACCACTTATACATGAAAGACAATGCAATGTTGTCAAATTCATCTTTTTGAAGAATATTCACCGTCCCCTCAGTGCAGCTGACTGCAAGCTACATACCATTTTACAGCATTTTACTGTATTATATAGCAAAGATTTGAATAAATCTGTGTGCAATAAATGTATTCTTTTATTAGGTTTATCCCTTAATCAACTATTCATTTATGTGGGCTTCATTCTATTAAAAAATGAAATTATACAAAGGTGAGCAAAAGCATAGATTTACAGTAGTTTAAAGCCTAATCTCATTCTCTAGGGGTAATATTGACAATATAAAAACTGTATAAATGATATTCCCTAACACTAAAATATGCTTATGAGCCCCCTGTGCATGTTATACTGCTTTACAACCTACAGTGAAATGCATGACTGGCTTAATAAGCAAGACATTTAGAAAGGATTTTTTTTCCCTTCACAACGTATAAGACAAGTAAAGATCTCACAGTTTCTCAGTGAGCCAGAGCCTGTGTTAATAATCGTAATTTTCCCTCAGGATGGTGTTGTCTTCCCCGAATTGTTAGTCCAGGGTATATATTCATCTCTTGCGCTCTCTTTTAGCAACAATATCATCGTTCATCTTTTTCTTTCAAAGTTTTAATGTGTGTATAAAGGACAAATTCAAAAGCAATAATTATAATCTGCATATTTTTTCACATTATTCTTTTTCATTTCTTTCTTTTTTCCAGCCTATTCAGCAGCTCTGAATTTTCTGAATCCTTTATAAGGCTTTGTTTGTAATGTCTTTGTTTTAAGTCAGTAATTCAGCTGTATTTTCATAAAACTACTTTAAAACAAAATTTCCACGTGTACTCTCACAACTTGCATAAAGAAACATGCCCTGGTAATGCTGGTGTGCAAATCCAGTCCAGGAAGGGGAGCAATGTGACGCAGCCGGCTAGCTGCGATTAACCAACACAGCTACAGTTTGGGATTGTTCAGGTAACTTTAGCACGCTGTAAACTGGAGGAGAAAATCATTGGAGGAAGTAAATTTGGGATCTGCTACAGTAACTGTAAATTATTTATGCAATTTAAAAAATAAAACCCAGCACTACATGTTGCAGAGAATATGGGTAGCAGAGATGAAATAATAAACTGAAATCCCACTTTGCCAATTTAGATGAAGGAGGAGTTGCGTGAGCTTCTAAAATGAAGGTTAGGTAGAGCTGAGATGTGGCTGTGTTTCTGCAGACAGAAGAGCGGCAGGAGGGACGAGGGCAGCCAGGTGCCAGACCTGGGTGCTCTTGGAGGCTTTGTACAACTCCTGCTTGAGGGGTTGAATCAAAGAGTCTTATGCTATACTGCAAGTATGCTGGATAGGAACTGATCTCTCCACCCTTCCTAGGCTATGTAAACAGAGTCAGCGTTTCAGTTAGATGAGAGGCAAGCCAAGCTTTGGATGCAATGACACATGGAAAATACAATGCCATAACAATAAATCTAACTTGCAAAGCTGGGGCTAATTAGTCTGAACCAGTCTCTTATTTTGCAGAAAGAAAGAACAAGAAAAATCAGAGAACAGTTTGCATTAGCTTCTACTGTGGATGAAATCCCTCAAAAAGTCCTCTTTCCCTACACCTCTTTGCAAACAGAAGTGCTGACTGGCCTGGAGGGAAGCTGCATCCAGGCCCCTGCTAGTAGGATAAGGACGACAGCAATTATGAAAAACACAGAAAAGGATCGCTTCACTACCATGAAAAAACAAGACCTGGCCTGCAGCCAGTTCTCATGTTTTTGGGCTAGTCATTCAGCTGAATGACAACAGTAAGACTGACTTCTTTGCCTGTTTATTAGTTGTCCACCAAAATTTTTCCCTTCCACTTACCTGTGAATATTTTCCAAACTGAGCAGTGAAAGAGAAAAAATAAGACACCGTGAGCAGGGCTTGGTTTCCTCTCCACTCATGGAATAATGTGAACAATAAATGCCGCTTCTGAGAGCAGCAGTACTAATGAAGTTTGGCTTGCTTTCTTTTAATCTCTCACTCTTTCATATCGCCTCTTTTCCACCCCTGCAGATGTGTGATCTCTGATGGCTAATGCTGGCTGTGCTGACGAGCCTCCCTCCGGGGGAGCGGTACCAGACCTCTCCTCCCTGCGGGTCCTCGTTCCCACAGCAGGCAGGACCGTGGCACCTGACCCTTCAGCACGGCACACTCACGGAGGTGCTGCATTTGGGGTTTCATCCCCACTGATTTCGTGCTTAGGACTACTGAGTCGACTCTGTACAATATTCCCACATCTATGTTAGTAGACCCAAGAACTTGTACAGAAAATAAGATTTCTAATGCGTAACAATAGTCAAGGACAAGAATATGTTGACTGAAAACAAACTATGCAGATGCTGGATTGCCATTGTCAGTTTGAGTCGACAGGGAGGTAACATAGTGGTTCCCGCCTAGGAAATATTCAAGCCTACTGACACTGAATTATTGAATAAATGTTTTAGCCCTTTGTAAGAATAGAAAGGTATGGACCTTCACACTCAACAGTCTCCTGGGGAGACCTTTCCTCACCTTCTGTTTCCAGTAAATCACAAAATCTCAGCTTCCTCCCTCATATGTGTGTGTGCATGTGCTTACAGAGAGAGAGAGATATTCAGAAAAACACTGCGTATCAAAAGTAGAAATAACACCGAGACTAAGACCAGCAATACTGTTATCTGTTAAAGCCCTGCATTTTTATCACCAGCAGGCAAGCCACATAGTCAGTTAGCGCAGTAATCTCATGGCTAGTTACTAAAGAGGACCCTTTCCTTGGTTAGCAGCTAATGAGATGGCTTTCAGCAGCGCATGGCCAGCGTGTGCCTGGATATTACAGTCTCATAACTGCACACTAACTTCAAAAGAGTTTTTCTAGAAACACTGCAATATGACACAGCACAAGGTAACTGCTAGAGCTTTAACAATTCAGAGCATCCAGAGCAGGACACGCGCTAGGGACAGAGCATAGCTTGGACAGAAGGAAGCAGAAAAAGCCTAGGACTCAAACAAAGAAAACAGCAAAGAACTTGCTCACAAGGAAAATTCCAGGCCTCTGTTTAGTTTAATCCCAAGAGTTTCTAAATCACACGATTCTGGTCTTTTCTTATGTAAAACTGTAAGTGCTTGAACACTGTCATTTCCAAGATGTTGAATTTGTCTCTTACAATTGTAGACTACTATGAAATTCCTTAGCGTGGTTCTTTTCAGAGGATAGCAGCTTTTGGAGGTATAATTTGATACAGTAATAAAGTTGTTGATACCTCTTAAAAACACTGTTCTTCTCTTTTCTGTTCCCCTTGCGCCTTTTTTACCATAGGCTGCCTTTGAAAACTGACTGGTTATATCAGAATATTGAAAAAAATATAGCCCAGTTTTCTAAATAATAAAACCCAAAATATGTTCCAAACTTCAACAATCTTTCATCTTTGGCAAACAGATAAAAATAAAAAGTTATTCATGGTTAGTGAGAGTTTTTGTGCTAAATCTCTGCCAGATTATTTCACAAACAAAAGCAGCAGCAGCCCTGGGTCACCCTCCTGTTGCAGGTACAGTGAACCACGCTTCCCCTGAACCATGTTTCCACGTCAGGAAAGTCTGCCTATGCTGCTGCCTCCTTCTTGAAATGTAGAGTCTTTTATTTTTTGTAAATTGTTATCATCAAGTATTATGGTAACATCTATTTTTTAAAATTTTAAGATAACATTGCTTTGCTGATTGTTCCAATATCCCCTAACAATGAAATATAGTAATACAAAAGTTAACTAAGGTATAAACATGCAAAAGGAGAAGTCTCCCTGCGATCATAAAATGATGTTATTTTCTGTTCAGCAGTTCATGTTACTGCTGTTCATGCTAATTAATTAAAGGAGCTGTTGCTGTAATGTGCAAACAGGGAATCTGAGAAACTGAGAGGGCTTTTAGGTCTTGGAGTGAAGTTAAGTCAATCTGGGCGCGGGCAATCAAATGTAATGAAATCACTTGTCAGTGCTAAGCTTGCAAAAACTGTGAAGTTTGACTAGGGAGTAAAAGGATTATAATTAGATTTCCAATAGGATAATAACTAAATGGCAGAAAGCAGTAAAGAGAAAATATTACTTTGTTAGCTAATGGTGCTGCTGTTCAGTTTTAGTTTTTATCAGCACACTTGTAGTTGTGCTAATTTAATTTGCTTTTATCAGCAAAAATGCACTACTCGAATGGTACTTGAATGTCATTTGCAAAAATCATTGATCTGAAGGTGCACTTAATGACACCCAGTATGTTTATTTTATGTGAAACAGAGATTGGTTGATAAAATGGTTGATGCACTATCTTGCTGGCCCACAAGTGAGTTATGGAAGCAAGACCAGAAGGGTATCTGTGTGCGTGCATCACCCTCTCCCGCACCACTCAGCTATGCAGGGGGCTTCGTGACTACAGCTATTATTACTTTTCTATCTTGTCAGCTAAAAAGCTTCTCTCCGATCAAGCTATGCTGGACTAGAAGATCAGGTATATGGAGGATGGAGGTATCAGACTGTAAAGTTCAAAAAAGTTTTAAGTCTCGTCTGCACAAAATTTCTGTTCAATTAATATACAAAGCATAGACAAAATGCGTCAACTAAATGGGTAAGATTTATAATGCAGATCAGAAGCCCACTATATGAACAGCTTGTGTTAATAAAATCATTTTAAGAAATGAGCATAAAATATGATATGACTTAATCACTGTGAAAGGTGTCCATGCAATATTTTTGTAATTTTCCTTTAAACCATCTTAAGGAGATACTGGCAGTGAAACTAATTGAATTTCAAAGGAGAGGCACTGTGTGAATGATAGATTTCTGTCCAGCAGAGCTATTGACAACAGCAAAAGAAAGGTCTGCATTGATGCTAATGCTTTTTTCTGTGCAATAGAGAGAGATTCTGGAAGCTTGGAAACAGCTTTGTGTTAGGGATATGTGTTTTGACCTTTCCTCCTCCCAGGGCCCAAAAACCAAAAGCAGCAAATGAAGGGGGCAATGAGGGAGTGTGCTCAAATTGTTAAAGACAGCGGTGTGATAGTAGCTGTCAAGTACAAAAACTGTAATCAAAGGAAGAGACAATAAAAAGATATTACAGTATCAGCATAAAAAAAAAATGAAAGAGGTGGTGCTACAGGACAGAAACACTTTGAAATCTAAACAAGCTCTATAGAGAGCTCTTCAGAAACCTTTTTATCAGCTGGGAGTGCTTAGTGAAAAACCAGCTAAACTCATCACACCTTTACATTTGAACAGGATTACTGCACCAAAACTGTCCCAGAAGTCAGTGTACTGTGGTGAAGACAAGAGATGCTTTGCCATTGAGAAGTATAGGACAGGTTTATAATGCCTATTGCACAAGTAATGTTCTGCTTTCACAGAGGGGCATCAAGCTCAGAGATACTGAACGCAGTGGATAGCCAGTTCTCCCTTTGTTCAGGCTCTTAACCTGAACAAAAACTTCATGATCCAAAGCCTGGTAAAACTATGGAACGATGTAGTTGGAATCAGATTTAAAAAACAAACAAACAAACAAAAAAACCCCAACCAAAACAAACCAACCTGAAATTAAAGTCATAAAATCACAAGGTTTTCTTGTATATCAGTAGACTACAGGAAGTGTAAGAAAGTTCTCTTAATTCCTTGTAGTAAGTAAATGGTTGTTGGAAGTGGCTATGCATCACTTTCCCCACAGTTATTTATAATCATTTTTGATGGGAAGACACATTTGAGCCAACTGCAACTTTTTTTCTTCAATTGAAAATTGAAATTAACTTCCTTTTACTACTAGATTCTGTCCAGATGCACCTTGGACTCTCAGAATCTTTTTGGAAGAGCACTGAGCACTCATCTCTGCAGGTGTCATAAATAGATCAGAAACGTTAGGAGTATTTTGCTTGTCAAATTTAAATACATGTGTTCCAAGTGCTTATCCAATATTTTGACTATTTCTGGCAGTAACAATTTTCCATTTGCAATATTTACAGCACAGCTCTAATCATATGTGTACATACATACACACATATGTTATATGGATATATATGCATTACAATAAAGCTGTGATTCTCCTTCTTTGTAATACATAGCATATGAACCTAAAATCACAAAAAGGGACAGCAGTAAAAATATTTGAAAGCTTTCCTGTATAGATGACAGATGGACGGCAGATACATACCAGAGGTATGCAAAGTCTTTAACAGTTGAGAAATGCTGGAAGTTATGTTTGTATCTATAACCGTACTGCAGTCCTTCTTCTGTCTACACAGAAGGGGACTGTCTTTACTTACTTCAACTCATGGGGTTTTTTTGCACATTACCATTACATGATTCAGTAGAAAGGGTGGAAGTGCTCTAAGCAGCAGCAGTTATATTGAAACAGGCACCTGTCTCCAGGCTGCTATAGTAGCAAGCACAGAACTGAATGGTGTGTAATGAACACGGAACAGGACTGAAGGGAGAAAAAGGTTCGTTTTATGGAAAACCAACACTACAAAACTAGATTTTCTCCAAAGTCAGAGAATTTCCATGTTCAAATTGCTCAGACCAAATTTTATCACAGGTGACTATGGATTTTCTGCGTGTCTCAAATAGGCTTCCAATGGTAATGGAAATAACCCTTAAGATCGCTGTATCTTGGCTCCCCTAAATGATGATTACACAACTCCCTTACTTCAGAGGCCTATAGGCAGAATGCATTTATTATTCTTCAGGAAGCACTCCAGACAACCATGAATGTTCTGTATTTACAAACAGTCACTGAATAGTGAGGAAAATATATAATTGCTCGTAACTGAACATGACTTTCCTTTTCCATCTACAGTTTATGTATTTTTTGAAAACACCTATGATCTTGATAGGCAGGTAAGGATCAGAGGTAAAATATTTTAAAAAGATAAATCATTTGTAAAATCACTTTTGAACTAAGTGCATATATCTGAGAGCTAATAGGAGTTTTCCACACCTCTACTTAAACAAATTTAATTTCTGGTTCTGTAAAGTACTGATCTTACAAAGGTTTTCTATATTGAACAGGAAAACAAAATGAAGTTGTGTAACTTACATTTATCTTAAACCAGGAAAACAGAGACAAAAAACTATTCTGCATTTCATTTAATTTTTAATATGGCTCACGATAAACATGTCTGTGATGGGATGCGGTACGTACTGCACCTTGCATTGCTGCACTGTCATGTTGGGTTCCGTTGTGTTCTATTTCCATATCTGGGATTCCAGCATCTGAAAGACGTGACACTGACGATTAATGCATTGCCCTTTGTCCTTCTCTCATGCATCTTTAGAAAAATATTTATGGCAAACTAGGGTGATCTTCAAGTTACACGGTCTTGCATAAAACATTTGGTCTCCATAGGACTTTCAGTAGTAAATCGTTTCCAAAATGTGCAAACATTACTGGTCTCACAGTGAATTATTTTTAATGTGCTTCACATTTGTCTGATGATCAGATAATAACCAACACATGATATTAATATATCTGTAAAATTCTCTCGGAGAATGAGGGCATCTGACATACGAAAAATAAAAGTTGAAATTTAAACTGTGATAATATTAAACTACGTTGACTCTCCTAGCCATACACCTGCAAAGTACAGACTTAAAGAATATAGCCGATGCCAGTCAACATGTTTGTGTGTGTGTGCGTATCAGTTTGTATGAGTGCATGTTATAGATAAGGACTGTGAAAGCTGCATTTACAAGACTCAGCTCAGGATGTTGTAAGCACGCATTATCACCCGAGACAAAATTACATATGTGATATTATGTGAAACATTTCCAGATTTCTGAGAAGAGCTTTCCAAAATGGACTGTGCTTTTTCCCAAGTTGAGAAAGAGTCTCATAATGATATGCACTTTTGAACTACTTAATTTCATATTGATAATACCTCTGTATGCACAGTCCTTCAGGGTGGGGGTGGGGCTCGTACACCCCAGGGTGTTATGATAACAGATGCCATTATCCACCTTGTGCCAACAAGGATTAGCATGAAGGGTATGTGATTTGAATCCATGGCACCTCGAATCCTGGAGAAACATCTGCTTCTCTTATAATACAGCACTTAGAAATTACAGCAGGAAAAAAAACCACACCTGAAAGGGAGCTGCATATACAATTTTGAAGTTTTTCTGTGTAGAAGCCTCTTCTGGACTTTCTCAAATACAGAACAACTCTACTGTCGCTTTCTCAGATCAATTCTGTTGGAATGTCAGTTTCTATTGCAAAGATGACATTTTGCTGGTCACTCTAAAGCCTGACTGAAGTCTATGTCAGAGCAGGGCAACCCACTAAAGCAGTCCATACACAGAAGAGTAACATGAGCGATATCTTAGTAATATATGTGTAAATGAAATATATGTGATGTATGCATATATAGCCCTATAAATATATATGAGCAAATAAATAATATTTTCATGTATACAATTTTTTCTCATAAAATTACAAGTGACTGCTGTTACATAGGGTTTCCCTTATTCAGACTCCTGTTTTGAAGGGAAGTTCAGGGCACTGATCTATTAATCTAAAAAGGTTCTTTCTTTTCAAACCTTTTAGAGTACATATTGTATATAGGTAAAATGACAAAGTCACCTGTAACTAATAACAGCATCTGTTAAATGAGACAGAGCGTCAGAGTTAAATGAAAAATATTCAGAATAGCCCTTCACATTTTGTTGTCATAGAATTGTACCTGCAATTAAATTGTGGATTAAGATGCTAATGAGCTACCTGATTTGCATGTGCAATCAGATTAGCATGTAAATATCAGCTTCTTGCAGGCACTAACATATATATGACTACCTGAGTGTGCCTGCAAATCAAAACGTTAGCAGCCAGGCCCACAATAGCAGATGTAAAGATCTGTTAATCACATTGCTGGCATGTTGGTACCCTTTAATTTGTGGCTTCCAGAACTGCTGAGTACTCCTAACTGTTCTGCAAGCAGCAGGTGCTTACCAGCAACGGCAGAATCTGGGTGAATGACCTTACAAAACATCAGGATTTTAAGGTTTTTCTGACATTCATCTCAAGGTGCTGATTATGTCTGTGGGATCTGATCTGGGCATTTTTCTGATCCAGTGGAGGTGGTGGAAAAGGTTTCTGCTGGCTCTGCCCACCCACTCTCCCTTTGGTCATTGTCCCTTATCCCGGTGCAACTGCAAGCTGTATATCCATGCCTGAATCACCACCGTTCGCTGTCAGTACATCAGAAAAGCCAGCCAGTTCCTGGTTACAGTGATATGCTGGACTATAAAACCCAGCAGATGAGAATGCCTCTGAAAGATGTTGCTCTCGTACTTAAAGAGTTTATATCTCTTAGGTGCTCTAGATAAATCACAACTTGCAGTCCATTGCAGAGTGTTGCGATGGCAGTTCACGTAGACAGGCTTGCCCTAACTTTAAAAAACAGTTTGGGTAGCCCTCACAACTGAGAACTCAAGACAAGCGAAACTCATTATTTTTGCTCAGCAGTTCAGGCAGTTTTTTGCAGTCTGCTTATGTTATTACAGTTCAGTTGCAAGCAGCACCCAAAGTAGGCTGCACAAAGTTAAGGTACAGGGTACAGGACATATAAACGCGGCAGAGACTGAATGTAACTCTGATTCATGTGCCTCTGCAGAGACTTTGGGGTAGGGATGCACAGACTAAACCGTAACTACAGAACCTGAAATTAATCAAAACTCAACTAGGTTCAGTGTTAAAGATTCAAACCAAAGCTCTAAACTTTGGCCAGAACCATATTAAGCAGGAGAGGCAAATCCTCCCACTACCCAAAACATAATCACCCTGTTAAGGAGATTAACTGATTTGCTTTTGTTTCACAAGAATATTTGGGAAGTATTCAAAACCTAGTCAGCTCTGAAAGCTGATACATATTTAACAAACTTAATAGGTCCTGAGGCTGAGCAAACTTCAGCCAAACAGCTTTTAAAATGAAGCTCAGCAGTTCTAAAAATGAATCTGCTGGGAGAGAAGAGTTCAGAGAACCTTACAGGAACCAAATTTCACATTGTCTTAGCTGGCACTGTAACAGATTTCTCTGGTAATATATTCAGCATTTCTTGTCATGTCTGTGTAAACGGCTCTGTCTGTTTCTCTAGTTGCAGACTTATTTATTTTTTTAATTCATGACCCAGAGCACATGGCCTGAAATAGATTTTTAATTATTTCAGGAAAGGATTGTTGGTTTTTATTCTGGAATTTGCTTTGTGCATCATCTTACTCTTTTTCACTCAATTAAACATCATTTTAAGCTAACTGTGAAAGGCCAACTAAGACATTACCATTTAACATCCTGAGACCGTCACCTGATGTAGCCTGTTTAAGCGCCTGTTCCACTTGTTCTCTTCTCTTTGACTCAAATTCCAAAGCTTCCTGCAATTTTCTCTTTGCCTTCTTTTCTTTCTTCAAGCGTTTTTGAATTGTTGCTGAAATGTAAATATATTGTAAGAATAGCTGTTAAACTACAATTAATACATAATGGCAACAGTAAATGAGTTTATGTTCAAGGGCCTAGTTCGAGCTCGAGAAAAAAAAAAAATCTGGCATGAATCTGATATAAAAACAAAACAAAAAAACCCCAAACCAAGCCATATCCTGTAGTGAAACAATGAACAATCTGAAAGGGCTTTAGATCTTGTTCAAGATCTTAAATCTTATTCTCACTCTGGAACAGCCCCATCGATTCAAGTCTTCTAACCAGAACGTTAAGAGTCTCAGAGCCAGCCTGGTGATTCACGTTACACAGACTTCACCAATTTGGACTAAATTCCAGCTACAGTTCTGCAGAGTTTGGTTGAGCAGACAGTTGGCTTAACTTAATTTCTAGCAACAGCAGCAATGTACATCCTCAAAATTAAATAAATCTCTCACCCTTCGTTCCAACCTTTTCCCTAATGCCTCCTCCACTAGCTTTATCTAGAAAGATAATCCAAACACACTGGTTATGTCTCCTGAGTGGAGGAAGTCTTCTGAATGTGTCAGACATTCAGTTTTAGTTATGCTTCCTAACATTAACAGGAAATTAAATTTATTTCTGCAGGTGAACTGTCTGTGTTCAGTGTTGGAGTAAAACTGGAGCTGCAGTTGGGTGAGTTTTGAAGCAGAATAACTGAAATACAAGAACCACTGCCCAAGACAGAAGCCAGGTGTGAGGCTATTGAGAAGCTGGGTTAAGTGGGTACATACTCAGATGAAAGATCAAATGCGTAGAGAACGGGTATGTACCGAGTAACATGAGTACTTTTGCACATCATCACTAGTGGGAGAAAAAAAAGAGGGAAAGCCAAAGAAAGGAGAGAAACAAAAAAGCGTTGGGTGTATGTTGAGAATCTCAGACAGAAATTAAAAGGGAGCTTCCCAGGTAGAAAGCATGTTGAAAACAAGCTTGTAACACTGGTAAGTAAATCAAGTATATTCTCTTCATTAGCAATTTCTCCCTCTAACTGAAGCATTCCACAAAGTGCTGTATAGTAGCTGGCTATTTGGACTAAAAATAGGTAACAGTGCTCCTGTACAGCTTTGCGTTAGATCTCAATGCACTTTACAGTCATCTCATCTTCTCTCCTTCACAGAAGGAAAACAGAAACAGTGCTTTAACAAAGATCATCCGCACGCCATTGGTACAGCTGTGTAAGATTTGGCAGAAAACAGAAGTATTCCTGACTAATCTCGGTTTTAAACCCAACTATAAATAAAGTTAAAACTATAACTAGAGAACTGTATAGTATTAATTGTAGCCAGATGATCTATGTCTTCACTGGGAAGTGCTGACATTGGCTATGATTGTATCCCCTTACCTATATAAATTCAAGCAATAAAATGCACCTTTTAAGCCTTTTCCTTTTCAAACCCTCAATTTTAATCCCATATTTAACCTTATTCTTCACCAGCACCAGGTTACCATTACTTGGGCAAGAATTACATCTGAAGCATCTACCTCTGCCAAGCAAATTCCACAAAGCAGTACTTAATCCCATGGATTCATCACCGAATCAAATAAATGGAAAAGCACGGCCCCAGAAAAAGTAGCTAAAACTAACAGACTAAAAAGAATTTGAGCTTAAACATAAATGTGCTTTTAAAATTACCATCTATTTTAGAGTCAAGTTTGTTAGTGTGTACACTCTGGCAAATACTGATCACAAGTATTGTTAAAATGAAAGTTGAATTTATACAAGCAGTATTTCGCAATGCCTTTTACTTCATTTGCTTCTCCTGTATATTAGATACTTGTGAATTTCTAATCACAAAATATCGTTAGAAAGTTTACTAAAAAATTTGGAAAAAATCTGGGAAAATCCACAGTATTTACATAACTTTTTGTGACCACTTGTTCATCCGAATTCTTATTGACTTTTACAGATCTTTCTGGATTTGTGAATGCTCCAGTCAGGGGAAAAAAAGGGATACCATTACACAGGAAATCTCTGAGACTTAACAAATTATGAATGTCAAAATATGATCTGTAGAACATAACTTTGGAAAATTGGGCAACCCATGTGAAAAAGCCTATCTCTGACTTTCTATAATAATAAAGACGTGCATGTGGTGATGACCTGAAAGATAAATAACTCTAAGGATATTGATACTGATTGAGGATATTGATTACTGGTCAAATTCTCTTTTGAGCCAGAACCCATCGAAGTCTGTGACTAGCTTAAGGTTTTTGTTGACTTAAATGTAACTCAGGAGGTGCAGTGTGCTGTCTGACTACAGGGACGTAAGTTTTGTTTTATAGAAATATAGCAGTCTCATCCACACTTAGACTGGGGTGGTGCAACATTTCTGAACACTCACTGCAATTTAACAACTTCAATAGTACTTACTGACCCTTCATAACTTGACTTAGAAGTGCCCTTCTTTGTTGCTGTCGTGGTTTGGGCTGGGCTGGCCTCTTACAGACACTTGGTGCTGTGGACAACTCTGTTCTACACACCTAATTTCAATTCAAAATCCACAGGAAGATAGCACTTGGCACCTACATTTTTTGTCTTATCTAGTTTTATCTTTCTGATTTCATGGAAGTAATCTAGAAGTAGCTTTTGGCACATAAAGTACTATTCCTCTCCGTTAGATGCAGATTTGAATTTTAAAAAGAATACTGCCTTCTTTGCAATATCACAGTGAAAAATTCAGATTTACCAATTTAATTGCCTATTATTATCAAAAGCTTCTGAACAGTCATGGGTTTGTCTTAGAAGGCCCCATATGGGGACTGCTACTGTATCTCACTTCTCCTGGTGGAAAAAAAAATTATCTAGGGTTGTTTGCTTCAGATCGCACACTTGGGTAGACAATTTCTTGTAGTTCCATGTATTTTGTTGCACTGAAGTTATCTACAAGAAAAATTAGCTGACTAGCTCCTAAACTACAGAAATGTGAGCTAGATAAGTAGTAAGGTAATGAAAAAAAATCACCTAAATACCCAAATTACAGACATACTATCTTTCTTACAGTAAGACTGATCCTCAATGCTTGGAGGACAATAGCAGAAAACAAAAGAAATTAAAGCTGTCAAATGAAGAAATCGGGCTGGGAATACACAGGCGGAGGGGTAATAATACATGTGAAAACTATGAAACTGAATCGGCTTTCCTCCACAGAACCAGCCAAAACTCTCTGCGTCCAGTTGCCCTCCAGGAAATAATCCTTCAGTCACTGTTCTGTCTGCTTACAGAAAAGTGTGCTTCATTCTGTTTTTATTAAATTTAAATCTTTCATTACCAGTGCTAGTCCACTGCTGCATTACACTGAAGTATGAATGTCAGTTAACTCCAAGTCCTCAATAGCTCCAGCTGGAAATGCCAAAGGGTTATACATTTAATAGATATCTAAACTCCATTTTTCATTCACTCACCTCTGCTTTGCAGCTCAGCTGTGAGTTGCCTTTCCAAGCTCTCTCTTAATTCTCTCTCCCTACAAAGCTCCATCTTTAACTCTTTCTTTTCCTGCTGTATCTGCTTTTCCTGGACTCTCGCATTGTCCACAGCCACTTTCAGTAGGCCCTAAAACACACACAAATGTAAGAACTGAAAATACCATTTTGTTTCAGCAGTGACCAAATTCACCCAGTTGTTTCTTTTACACCCTCTAGGAAAACAGAAAAATTAAAAGCAGGAACCTATAGACCTGGAATGCAACTGGGCATCTGAAGAAGCTAAATGTTATATATGAGCAATTTTGTGGAATGGAATCATTCAGTATAGCTTTTGCCAATTCGTCCAACTGATGTGCTTTATTAGAAACAGAGTGCCGTATCATTGCTGACCTTGGTCAACTGCAGGGAGAAGCAAAGGAGGAATAATGAGACTGGTGAATTTTAATATGACCATTATTGCCAACTATTAAGTCAAATAGACAATGTATGAAACCCCTTCACGATCGATAATGCCCAATAGTGGAAACCTAAGCATTTATATAAAAGAAATTAGAATTGCAGATACAAAATAGTTTCTGAAACTTTTTAAACTGATTGAAAAAGAAACACATTTTATCTATCATGACATAGCCTGGCTCTATAGAGAATAATTTACCTGAATGTTGGTTAATAGTGTTTCTACCGATGAAAGACCATCAGCAAAAAGAAATGGTGCCGGAAATCCAGGAGGCAAGGCCTGTCCAGCCAGTTGGACCTTATCTAAGGTTGGTTTCATTATTGGAATGGCAATTTGGACCTCTTCTGTAAAGACAGGTTTAAAAGCAACATGAGAAAGCATTGGAGATATAGGTAAATGTAATTTCTAGAAACTAGCATTCTGTTTACCTGGAAGTCAAAATACAAGCACTTTAGCAAAACTGACGTTGTTTCAGTCTGGACAGCTATGATTGTTGCTAAAGTAAGTTTGCAAAATAGTACAGAACAATAATAAATATATGAAGACTATAACATAGCTGTAATAAAGACTCTTATATCTCAAATTCTACAGAATTATACTACAGAATTATAACAGTATTACACACTTCATTAAACCTGAATGACCTTTCTTCATTCTATCATGTTTGCCATTCTGTGATGTGCATTTTTTGTTGCTATAACCTTGACAAAGTTCTAATCAAGAAATGTATCACATCTCTTTACTCCTTTAACGTTATCCTTCCCATACTCAGCAGTAAATAATCTCCACTGAGTCATCCCTCCTGCTTAGCTAGCACCAACTCCATGTTGTCAGTAAAGTGTCAGCACAGGTTTTCTTAACAAGTACCTTGCTACTGTCAGCCTTTCTAGTCACAGGCAGCAGCCAAAAATGCTTGCTGAGTTATCTCTGTCGGAGGTATAAGGAGAGCTGGGTGGCGGGGGGTCACCGGAGCGGCCGGGGAGGAGAGGGCACTCCGGCACAGGGCTCGCTCCTGCGATTTACTGCACAGAACTAGACTGATACACGCTTACAAATTGTAGAATCGGGACCTGGTAGCTTCCCGTTGTTATAGATCAAGCTGTGTACAGACAAGTGTATCCGCACAGAAACAACAACCTTAGTAATTATTTTTCAAAAATCCTTTACATTGTGATGAATCAGTACTATCACTAATGAACTCACATTTTTGAATAGGATAATTTAAACGTACTTTAGAATAGTAAATGTATCTCATTCTGTCACATCCCTGTGAGTACTTCTTTCCCACGTATTCATTTTAAACATCAAGTTGCTGAAAACCACAGAATAAAAATCTGCTAGCAGTCTTGAAAGCCAAACTCCGTACATTTCTTTTACTCTGAAATGTTAAAAAAATTACAATCTGTGTAATATTCCAGGGAAATCCAGTCTATATATATTATGTTCCTGCACTTGCAGAAATCATGAAGAATATCTTCTCAGCAATTGCTTTTCAGTAAAGCTTGCAACTAATGTATTGACCATAAGTTCATGATGCATGTGTTTTCTAAGGGCAACTGCAGAGCCAGTCCTGATAGTTTCATTTGTCAAGTGTCTTGGTCATATTAAAGCCAGGATTTACAATTAGACCATGCCATATTCAAAAGGCCTCCTACCCCCACCTCTTATTAAAAAAAAAAAAACCAAACAAAAAAAAACACCAAAAAAAACCCCAAAAAACCAAAACAACTCAGAAAGAATCTGACAACAATGAATTAAACCGCGGTATCTCTACAGCAGTACTATTACCTAGTTTAACAAACTCCAGGGGCATCTACTGAGCAGCAAACACTTTTTGCTGTGTTTCTAAAACACACCTAATGACAACAAACCAGGAGCATTAGCAGTTTTCAAGTATTCTTTGAAATCTCTGTTTAGGGAGTGTTTTGTTTTCACTGTGTAAGTTCATTAAATGGAAGATGTTCATAATGATTCTTCAGGACTAATAACAACAACAGCCAGTAACCCTTTGTAGCTATCATTTTAGAGCTCTGTTCATGCAAGTTAAATGATCCATTAAAAAAAACCCCACAACTCTGGTAACGTACTCAGACCATGGAGTTTTTTCTGATTCAGATACACCATTCCTCATATTTAAATATCAGTGGCAGAGTTTTAAAATAAACTGATAAATGGTTGCATGTGATGCTATACAGAAATAATATCTAAGCCATGGAGTCACAAAAGACTAAACAGAAGTGGCGTTTGATATAGGAAATAATACATGAAGTATGCATAACAAAACTATAGCTGCTTTAAAATCTTTAGAAATCTCTACTATTTGGAGATGAAAGTAATAACATTAAATTGGCCGAAAGGAAAATTACTATTGACTGTGAAGACAGGTTGCATGGTCTATGGTTTGTAATGTTACTGTACAGCAGATTGAAGTTTCAAAATAGTATTACTCTTCTTTAAAGAGATAGACACAGCTAAATTAGGTGCTGCTTGCTGCAGTGAGGATCAAATGCAAAAAGAATCATATTTCATCAGACCTAGTCAACACCAGGAAAATAAATAGAAATATAAGAGGTATGCAGGCAATGATTCATTTTGATAATCTGGCCCAAGAGAGACACATAGAGACAGGACACAGATCTAAGCTTCTGCCGAAAGACAAATAGGACACAGAGGGTGGGAATTGGGATGACAGTGTAGCAGAGGTCACATCGATTTTCAGCAGCAGTTTTCACACAGATGAGATAACCCTGGACTCTATTTGGCCCATTGTTCATATCCTACCTGTCCCAGAAGCAATAAATTTCCTAGTCCCAGAAAAAGGGCAGTAAAGAAGAAGGATTCTACTTATGACTTCTTATGATTAAGTTTTTGTGCTAACCAAACATGCTTTGCAGACCAAGGTCACATTGCATGTTAAAGGCTGTAATAGCTGAAAACTAGAAGCAGCATATTATGTTTTAGCGTATATGGGTGGAAACTGTCAAACCATTCATCATTTTTTTTTTCTGATTGAAATCACACTCTGCAAAGATGAATGATAAATGCATTAGAAATCTATTTCAATCCTGTAATAGGTCTTCACATCTGAATGGTGTCTACATCTTGGCCGTATTCTGAGTAAGTGCACAGTTAGGCAGAAATTTTATTAGCTAGACTGGAGAAATCATAACTGGTAAAGCAATTAAAAATGGCATATGTTGGAAGCATTTTTTGTGGATTGTATCAAATGCATCTCTTTAATAGAAAAAAACATGTTGATTTAAGCATTTTGATTTTAAAGAACACTAAAAATATAAATGCTAAAAGCTGCACTCACACTTATAGTACCACAGAATAAGCAAGAAATAAAGCTAGGACAACTACAATCTAACCAAGGACACAAACAACCTTTCTATTTACTGAAGCAAAGTGGGAACTTTTATCGAGCTTGTTTGTTAAACCTGCCATGCTTTATAATAGCATTCAGGAATCCATTTAGAGTGCAGCCTTTTTATTTTAATTTCTAGCTGGCATCCAGATGAATAGACAAAAGTAAGAATTATATTGCAGAGAAAAGAAATACACAGTAAACACTAACAATGAATGGAATATTATCCCAGGACACCACATGGAAATCTGCTAGAACCTTTCTTGTTCCTAATTCGTTATACTAAAGTATTTAATCTTCTGTCTTCTGCCTAAGTTGCAGAAATGGGGATTGGAAAATGAAGCATCAACCTACAGACTAAACGCAGCACTGGGAACACGAGTAACAGGAATTGCTCCCTGCATGACAGTGCATGGCCCAAACCAACAGGCAATTTTATTTGCCAGCTGGTTTATATTCTTTCAGAAGACATGTTTTTAAATCCATCATTCATATACCTGATACACTTGACATGTCACATCCGTCTCAAAACAAGATGGAAATATTAAAGCTACAATTTACATATTGCCGAACACTAGTTAGATCACCAAGTTATTTCTCCACACACACTTCAAAACTTCATCTATCTGGAGCTGTATAAGCATTATATGTAAACCTCACCTCAAATAGCTTATAAAATACAACTCATGCATAAAATAAATATGTGGCATATGGAGAAGAGAGTAACAATTTATACAAAATGTATAGTTATTAATCTGTTAGTTAGTAACCAAGACATTTGATCTCAGAAAGCCTTCAGCCAGCATTAATAAGACAGTTTTGAACATAGATGGCAGCTGGGTCTCTCCTTTTCCCTGCTTGTGGCACACAATTTAGAAACCTAAGGACTAAAATGGTTTATCACAGTTATAATTCTTTGAGCTTCATATTTGAGTGATGGGGATTATATTTAATGGTCCATAGTTACAAAAGAACAGCCTAGACACTGCAATGGACCTTTTTGACCTTTAATAAAACAAAACAGAGGATCTACAACACTAGCTGAGTTACATGTGCTACTCATCTCTGAAAATCAGACGATATGTTTTTATTTGAAATAGCATTATTTGTCCAAAGATCTTACAGAATCATCCAAACCAATATATCTTCATAGTGGCAAGAGGTCCCTTGACTTTCAGTTATATATCTACTTCAAATCAACAGTGACAGGCAGCATTGTCCAAACATAGGTATTTTGATAGAATTAGGGCCCAGATTCTAATTGTTGACTGCAAAAAGCAGTTTTCCTACGAAATGAGACTTCTTATTTTAATTTTAAACCTTGGCAACTTCTGTGTTGCTTAACTATAAACTAGTAGAATTTTTTTTCTTTTATAGTAAGGTAAGTATGAAAAACCTGTAATTTGAAGCATTGTTTATTTCAAGTATTTCATATCTGTAAGTCTGCAAGCTCAGGGTTATCTCTCTTCAGTGTCTTAATAACTCTGAAAATCCTCCATAAACCTCTGCCTACCTTTTTCTCCCTCACTCATTGCTTCTCTGCCAGGAGCTGAACACTTCTGTTCATCAGTCAGAATAGAGGTACCTCCTCGTAACCTGGCACCAATCAGACTTAGAAATTTACTGCTTTAACCTTGTGATTCAGGTGCCAAATTTAAAGTCACTGCTGTTTTTCTTAATTACAGTCCCTGAATGAACAGGGTCAATGAATGCAATTGGGGAGTAGCTGATTAATCCAGTGCACTAGCTTTAAATCAGACTTTATTTCATTTCCAAATGATTGCTACAACTCGATAGCACACAAGCATTTTTCACTACTGAGCTTTGCCATAAAAACTTCACTCTAAAAATAGTTTCTACTCATTATATATACATTTCCACGCAGCCTTAAAAGCTTTTGGAAACTATCACAAAACAGTAACATCAACTATGCTCTGCTTCACGGTATCCACGTCCAAGCTGGTTCTCACCTATGCACTCTGAAATCAATTGATTTTGTCCTGAAGAAGTGTTTAATAAAACCTTTTTGTTATTTTCAACAGAGGGGGAAAATGTAGAGCATGTCTGTTACATTTAGAGCAATGGGCTAGCTTAAGAAAAACTGAGTATTTGGAGTAGTAAAAAAAGAGAAAGCCAACTGTGCAAGCCAAGCATTCACCACCTTTCCATAGACCTGTTCTCAGGAATGATGAGGGTGTGTTTTCCTGAAGGATGTCATGAAGAAGACACTTAGTGTTTGAATAGGAGAAGGAGGCAAAAAGCAGAGAAATGAAAAATTTCACTAGAAAAGGCTGAAATTACAGTTTACAAATTGTCTTTATATGCGCACTCTTTATCAAGAGGTGCGTAATTATACAGCTTTGACATTTTCATCAATGTACTCTCATTAATAACACAGAAAATTATACCTATTTATAACTGCAGTGTATTTACAATATACTCTGATGTTCACACGGTACTGACGGTAAAAACACCTGAAAATATTTTATTAATTCAAACCTTAAAAAAAAAAGACCTGAGTTAGACCAGATACTAGGTTTGCAATAATAAAAAATGAAAATGAGAAGTGCAGTAATTCACTAGCTAAACATCAGAACTGAAGTGTTTCATTGCAAGTAACTTCAGTCTACAGTTCAATATGTACAGGTTATGAAAAACAAAACAACTGATGTCACCTGATTAAATTCTGTGCGTTAAGGAGAACTGTAAATACAATTAAAGCTACTAATAAATATATTAAAAGCCTTCAAAAATGCTATATTTTACATTCACAACAATTATTTACAATTTATAGTTTGTCTGTGTTACTATTATACCTGCTTTCTCCTGTGAGCTGCTCCTCAGGCAGGTTTTGGTAAGCTGGATTCCAAAACATTTAAAGTTTTTCTGTGCTTTAAGTTGCTTTTAATTTACATAGAAGCTTAAGTACTATTGATCTGCATTTTCCATATGGCAATTTAAAGTAACTAGTTACTTTCAGCTAGTAATAGTACCTTGTCGTTCCTCACAACGACAAGCAGCATTATTTCTACTGACAGCAGAGAAAAGTGAAACTGTGAACTATTCAATAAAAGGCTAGTAATAAAATTACTGTGGCGTAGAAGAAAGGAGGAAAATGAAACAAAACAAACAAAATCTTCCTCATGGCCATTATCAAGAGGTTATAAAATTTTTCTCAGCTAACTCTCCTATTAACATGCACAAAGGTTTTTTATGGTGATTTTTAAGCATCACTGTAGCCTGACTATTCTTCTGCTGAGATTTTAAACTGTCAGATGAGGATGGGTAGGAGGAACTTGCCAAGAAAAAAAAAGATTCTTCAATTTTCTTGGCGAATTCTACTTTTCCCTATTAATGTTGAGATTATTTCTTCAACTATTTTGTTGCAAATATTTATGACTCCATATGGAACAACAGATGTTGAAGGGAAGGGATAGCAGAAAAGACTTCATTTTCAGCAATTACCCTGCTACTTGTTGTCATACTGTAGGTGTTCTTAGTGCATCTATTTTACATACCACCCTGTCCTTTCACACACTGAAAAAATGTCAGTTTGGATAATTAATGTAATAACTTTAGTCCAAATAATTTCCACAATATTCATTTATGAAAAAAAAAAAAAAAATAGGACAACAGGAGGAAGAAATCAGGAAGGAAGGCGGAAGATAGGAATTGCTTTCCCAGTCCTGGAATATCTGATCAGGAATCAGTTTCTTGCAAAGCTGCATTAGGTCCTTAATACAAAATCTTTCCCTTTTTTCCTTTGAGACAGATTCCAGTGATTGCCACCAAGAGGAGAAATCATACGAGAAACAGAAAAACAAAGCTATCCAAAAAGCAGTATAATAAACAGTAAAATTATTGCAGTAGAAAGGTGAAGAAATAGTGGCTGGGTGTGATGAGGCTTAACAGGAACAAGTTGATAGTGTTCAAGCTGAAGAAATGTCTGTTAACCGAACTGTCAAGCCTACCGGCACAGGCAGCCAGAGCTGGCTGGAGAACATCGGTCCCACCACAGAGACAGTGAGATCCACTCACAGCCAGAATCGCGCCTGCTCTGCCACGTTCTCAGGCAGCACGTGCAAGCCAGCTCCTGGCCAAACACAACTGAGATTAGTGAGCATCACGTTCAGATTAATAAACCATGCTTTAGTGTGTATCCAACAACCGTGCATGGGCGACCTGGGATGGAGGGAGAGGGAGAAGGGTAATAACTCAATCCCAGCGCCACGCTAACTGCAGCTACATGGCTTCCGGACAGGAGGTAGCTCCCAGTTGGCGTAACTTGCAGAATGGGCAGCACAGGCTGGCAGCTGCCTGCAAAATAGCTGCCTGAAGGGTGAGGCGCACTGTCACGGGCAAGCTCTGCTAACGCCATGTATGTCTGTAAATGCAGTACTCAAGAACTCACAAGCAAAACCCTGTACCCAAAACCAGGCCTCTGTGCCTCCACAGTTACACAATCTCTTTCATGTCCCACTCATCGCAATAAAAATATACAATGTGCTTTTAATTAATTTTCACCATCTTCTCCCTTTATTGCAGTATTAGGTAGTATAACCAATAATTTGAAACAGATCTCTCTAGAAAGATTCCATTTTTCCTATTCACAAAACACACACAACGCTATAAATGCTTCCAGATAGCTGTGATCAGTGGGACCAAATTTTTGCCAGTACGGCAAATATGCTTGTGTTCCCATTTTGCACCTGAAAACTCCACCTGCCTGCTAAGGCTACAAATGTGCCACCAGGAAAGGCTTTTTTGAAGTTGTCTTCCTGGTCGAGGGAACTATTCAAATGTCAACCGTGCATATGCTAGGTGCATGCAAAGCATATACTCCATGCTCAAAATGGCATTGTTCCCTTTCCCAAAGTCCGTGTTCCTAACCTTGGGCAAAACCAGGCTGAAATTAAGACATTCCTTGCCTTCTGGGGCCCAGGCAGTAAACCCAAGTCCTCTCTGGCCGTAAGCAAATCTAAAAGCGTACAGAACTGAACAATAAGGAATGATGTTACTCCCCAACATCAAAGCTTAGTGATCACCAGCAGAACTGACTGGTAGCCAGGGAGCCAGATGCAGGGCTCTGGTTGCCATCAGAATAAGGTAAATGAACCCTAAACCCTAAACTTTACTTAGTAAGCGTAAATATTTTTGTAATGTGTTTGTCTTCTGTAGGATTATACACAGTTAATACTATATAGAGATTATAGTTACGTATTATATGATTTATGCTAACATAGTAATTATGACACACAAGGGAATTAATCTCAATGTATTTTAAAATAGTATCAAACTAATATCAATATTATTACTGTTAAATTCAATTTCTTAAAGTACATGTATAACCAGCAGTTAAGTCTTTCAAATATTTGAAGTAGGCAGAGTACTCCATTTCCTGGATATTCCTGCATAATTATTCCTGCTTTATTCAGGTTTATTTTACAACTGTATAAAATAGGTTATAAAGGACAATTCTGCTATTATGTCCTCCCCTGCTTAAGCTTAATAAATATTATATTCCACACCATCCATTAAAGCCAAGCAGTGGAGAAAATAGGAGTGGCAGTAATCTCCTCCACAGATGTAAAATACCTTTAATAAAATAAGGGTGTATAACAGTCAGGAACAAATTACTGAGGTCTGCTTTAATAAAATAGTACCCTTAAAGAAGTATTACTCTTAAGGTACTGACATTCCCACTGGTGATGCAGTGTATCCTTTCAAAGCAGTATAGCTTGTTAAAATGGCAAGATATCTTTTTGCAATAGAGTGTTTGTGTCCAGGCAGATACAAGGTTTGTATAGAATGCATCCAGGGAGCCATAAAACTGGTGGGAAACATATTTCTCCGTGGTATTTTAGTACTTCGAAAAATTCAATCACTGGGAAAAAATGTTTTGCTGTAAACATCTGAAGAGCCTTATAAAAGCAATGGCTTCCCACAGCACCTGCTTAAATAATTTTAAGAGGGAGTATGTCTTTGCTCATCTTCTAAAACTTGTAGAAAGCTTCTCCTATTAATTTCCCTGGTGCTGTCAGGCTAGGGCACTTTTAATCAGAAATAATTATGAGTGCAATTGGGGGATGTTCACCAGCAGGATTTTTGCACTGTAGAAATAAGACAACTTTCAAAACTGATCGCTAGGAGAAATATGATTGCCTTAACAGGAAAATATACCCAGAAAGATGATCACCTCAAAAGTTTCCTTCTGAATGAATTATGAATTCTTCAGATGTCAACAAAGAAGTACTCTGCTCATACATCCTAGCGTTTGAATTCGGTTCAGTTACACACTGATTTTATAAACCCTGATTATCAAGAAGCATGACAAATTAATCCCTTTTTAATTTATCTTCTGTTTTAATTCTGCAGGTAAGTAGCAGTTCTGTGCTGTAGCTATTACCAGTACGATTCCTGACACAGCCCTCTTGCAGACTTCCACAGAAAACTTCAACCTTGCACCAGCTCCTCAGACCTCCCTCGCGGCAGCACAGGCAGAGGCAGGGGGCTGCGGCACACCCCTGCCTCCTGCCTGCCTCCTGCCTGCCCGGCTCTTCCCGCAGCAACCAGGGTCCTGCACAAAACAGGACGTGCTCCCACCTCCCACCCCGGAGCTCAGCCAGCCCGCGGTGCGCAGCAGCACTCCTCAGTGCCGCCGTTTAGATAGTGCCGGTATCTCCTGCAGATATTAAAGGTTACAGAACTGAACTCTAATGCAACTGAGCCTCTCTTGGGCTAAGAAACAGTCAGAATTTGGCTTATCGCAGTCCTCCTCCCCGCTTTGACTAAGAGGGCAAGTAATAGGCCCTCTGATAGAAATGTTGTCCTGGCGTATCGATATTACATCTTAGTGACAGAATGATTAGACTCACATATATCAGCATTACAGCAGCTCTCGGTGTGGAGAGCCGCATGTCCATAGCAACGTAGCAGGACTCTTTGCCACCAAATAATTACATGATGCTCTGGGGAAAGACAAGTTTTCCTAGCACACAGCCAATCTATCAAAAGGGAAAACTCTTTCTGACCCAAATGGCAGCTGCGATCAGAGTATAAATGTAAGCTAACCACCAAGTAGTCCACATCCACTACTTTGCAACCTAATAACTGTTAAGTCTACTGCTGTCACTTACCCTGAGCTCTTTCAAAAGATCTGGGGAAAGGAAAGAAAGAGGAAAACTTTCTGCAGAAAGCAGCCGCTATCTGACATCAATCTACTGTATTCTTCCTTCAGATCAGCCCAAGTGCTGTGTTTGGCCACTGGGGAGGCAGGAAGCTGTGCTGCCACACGCTCCAAGGCTCCCAGCTTACAGGCGTAGCACCTCTTCAGTGACCACCTCCTTCGCAGTGACTCCCAATACGTACCAGAGACAAAACATCACTTGCAAAAAAAGTGTTAAAATAAGTATTTAAACCACAAGAGGCTAATTCCAAGACCCTGTTTTCCTCTAACAGGTTACTAGTACAGTGCAGGAGTACAATTCCCAGCAACTGGTCAACTCTTCTCCCTGCCCAAGACTTCAAGCACCTGTGCCATCAACCTGAAACAGCAAGATGCGAAGTTATGCTCTGCTAGAGAATGCAGCATACAGCAAAGGTTGGCAGTAAAGCCCTCTTGCTTAGGCTAATATCATTAATAACAGCACTCTGCTGGTGCCAAAGCATAAAAGCTGGAGCACTGAGCAAACAAAGATTTTTTTTTTTTTTTTTCTTCTCACAGCCATGTGTATCTACAATCCCATTCTTTTATTGATTGGGGATTGCAAACCTATCACTCTAGGAACAGTTTGAGACTCTTCATGAACCTTTTGCCTCTAAATCACAAGAAGTTGTAGTAGACTTTAAGACAATCAATGCCACTGGCATCATCAATAAAATCTACTAAACAGATTTTTTGATAAATCTCTTGGAGTTACATGTTTCTCAACTAAAAACAAAATACAAACAAAACCAAAATGCAAACAAATTACACAGAAATCCAGTACTCCAGACCTTTCACACATTCACAAAGATTGCAAACCAGCCTTGGATTTGGTTGGATGGCTGAAAAGTCTAACCTCATGGACCTGCTGCTTTCTGCGGCTTCTAGATTTGGCAGCCGATGCCTGGAGAGATGGTGAAGCCCCTCAATGAGTTCTGCCGCTGGCTCCCAAGGAAGAACAGAGGGGAGAGAAAATAGCACCATCTTATGCACCCTCTCACTGCAACTACAGAAGTTGAAACACCAACCATGACCAAAACCAAAAATACCTTGCCCGTATTCAGTAAAAAAGTGAATAACTAGAAAGTATCAAACCGCTGTCTGCGTGTTTTCATCCAAATGACAGAAATAAGGCTCTGCACTCCATTAGCGCATCGGTCCTTCTAGTGGGATTTCTACCAGGTCAGCTAGGAGAATGAACTTACTGATGTTTGTAAGTCATATTAAAAACTCTGTAAGCACAAAATCATTTACAAATGTTTAGGTTTTGATTATTGCCACTGTGGCTTACGGCTTTTAGCAACCAAAGCGTTTTCCTTTTAAAATTGGCTTACTCTCTTTGTGGGGCACATTACATTTTCACTTTGGTTTATTCTACCTCCTTGCTTTGAAACTGTGCATTACTTGAGAGAGTAGCTGACATACCCATTCATGATAGTGCACAAAATGAAGCTTAATGAATCCCAAATGCAACGTACTTCATGTGCTAAAAATCAATGTACATTGCCTGCTACAGTATCTCCCTGTGAAATTGAGGCATTTGCTCAGAAATTTCTCTCTCAACAGGGTCTTTTCTTTTTTTGTAGCACTTAACTGCCTTTTGTCTGCTCTTGTCTCCCTCCAGTGCTGCTCAGATGGCAATCTTTTATTCCTTGTGCAAACTCATTTGGAAAATGCTGGATGGGCTACAGCTGTGTACTGCTATGTAAGGTCTAATACATGTCAAGCAGCGCTTTATACACGCTGAATAAACACAATGAAACAATGTTTTAATTGATTATTAAAAAAAGGCAGGGTTCTAGACTGAAAGTAGTATTTAAAATCAGATTTAATCAGCTAGTTTTGTAAAATTCTGAAAGGTATTGATGCTGTACACACTGCCATTCGAGCTCTAAAGTTTTCACAAAGGTTACTGCAACCCAAGGTGATGAAGCTAGTGATGAAGGTATTTATGGGTGGTTTATGCAAACATGCAAGTCTGTAGCCGATGAAAAACAAGTAGTGGATTAAAATATTAATGAAGCATGAACCTTACCTGGAAAGGTATTTTACCACATATCCTCCAAGAAATGAAATACAATACATGTTTTTCAAGAGCCAATCTCTGTTCAGGTTCTGTGGAACCTTTGCAGCTCAGTCATTCTCAAACAGTAAAATATGTTCGTGCCTTTATGATGTATAATGTCTGGATTTATACTCTCTAGTAGTAAATACCGACAGAATCAATCTGCGTTGTTTCTGACAAAGGTATCTAAGTTGGATATGCAGTCTAGAACCACAAACAGTCTCTTTATACGATTTGTTTAAACCGACAAGTATTAGACCATGCAATTTTTTTTTTCCAAAGTCAGAAATAATAATACAGAAAATTAAGTAATTGGTAATCAAAATAATTGTGGATCCAAAAAAGGCGCCTCTGACCCTCCACAGGACAATACTTGGGGAGTCACAGATTTTTTTTGAGGACTATTTGAAAGCTTGGGCAACAATTAATCTGAAATGAAATCCATAGTCTAAATTCTTCTTTATACCAATAAATGTTCTCCACTGACTGTATTTCTCCATGGCACCCTAGGAATCTATGTGAAAAAATGCACTGTGGGGCAACTAAATTTTTTTTTTGTTTTTCCTTCAAAGAAAAAATGCCAATGTTGTACTGAAATTTAGGTTGTAAAAAACTGGTAACTTCTATTAAGTCACAGCATGAAGAGCCTTCATTAGCTTGAAATACATGGATTATCAATCAAATGAGAAATAAGCATGAAGCAGATGAAAATGGCAAACTGCTATAATTACAAATGATGTCTTGTGCACGATTATGTCTCAAGAATTGTTACAGGATGCTGTGAAAAAAAAATCATTTGTATTCACAGTCCAGAATAATATGGTCCATTACAATGAGGTATTTTGGAGCAGAAATGTCATTTGTTATTTTTCACAGTTTCTGTGCTATCCAGCGAATCTATATTTAGTTTCATTTTTTAAGAAGGACAAATTCACTTTACAGAACTGACAGCTTATATGAATATTTTAGTTTTGTTTGCAAGTACCAGGAAAAAAAACATGGCATAATACTCAAGCTCCAAGTTCCCAAGAATGCCTACTGAGAATAAATTCTATGTTTATTTGTATTTCATTTTCCTTGAACAACTGTCTTTCCCTTGAGTATTTATTAAAATCATAAAAAGAATGAGCTAAATTCACTTCTCAATAACATCCATTCAGCATTGCTGAAGTTGTAAAATTGCACTAGACTAGCCAAGGGAAAAATTTTACTCACTATTTAGTAAACATACATAATTTTTTTTCTGGATGAGAAGATGTATTGTTTAATCTTTAAATTCTCTGTCTGATCCTGCTTATCAAAGAAGAAAAAGCAGTCATTTTGTTATAAATTCGTGACCTTATATAGGAATAGATATAATGTATATGCTCTATTCACTCATTCAGTTGTGGGTCACTTGGGGCAGTCCTACACTACGTGTTTCCCATTGGGCTTGTTGAAGATTCGAGCAAAATTTCCATCAACTCCACTACACAAAGAACTAGTTACATTTTCTTTTGTAATATTTGCGTGAAGATTCCCATAAATAATCTTATTGGACCTGCATTCTGAAATCCTCAGATGGAGAAAGTATTAGTAGCAGAATGGCTTAAAGTGAATTCGGCCATTGGGAGGGTCTATTCTCAATGCAAGGTTGGAGGAGCATTTTTATACTGCAAACAGTGCATGGCAGAGAGATCCACTTTTGTAGCAACTAAACCAGCAAAATTCACAAAAAATGCAATGAAACAGAAGCTACCGGTCGGGCTATGACCACAGCTGAGACGGTTCACAATGCAGCAGCCAAATTGTCTCCACACCATGCCTCTCCCACCTCCTGCACCAAGTTTCCGTCAGGCCAGGCTGAGCTACCCAGGGTTGCTCTTCACCTACCACTGCAGACGTCTTAAAACTGTCTTGATACCGTACAAAATGAAAAACCCAATTCCCATTATACAAGAACACTTCTCCCAGTGCAGTTGACCATCACAGTGGTTTTTGTACAGTTTGATTATGTCTTTTTCAACAGAGCTTCCAGGAAAAGTCTTTCGACACTAACATTGTAGCACGCAACTATGGCTCCTAAATAGATTATGTGGCCAAGAGCAGGGCTTAGTGTTTCTTGCCCACTACTCCCCAAGAAATTACAGTTTATAGCTTGTTAGTAGAAAAATGATGTCTTTAAGATCTAAGCCAATGTTTTTAGAAATATCATGGATTGTCTTTATTGCCAGCATAACAAACTCCCCAAAATATAATAGCAAGTAATGTGACCATTGCCCTCGGCAGCACCATTAAACTGGGCAGTGAACTACTTCAAATAGCTGCGAGTGTTAAACATTAGTTCTGCCTTAAGTAGGTTGATTTTAACAGTCAAATGTGCACTGCAGTCTATCTGAACATTAAAAGCACCTTTCAAACTTAATTTTACAGAAATGTTAACCACCAGAACAAACTATTGAAGGCAAAAAAGAAAAGTAATTATTTCAACAGATGAAAGGAAACAGTAAATTAACACTCTTGTTTTAAAAGGGGGCTTAGTAACTTATTTGCTTTAAGGAAATACCATTAACTGAAGGTACTATGGATATTTCACTTAACATTTTTATGGTTTGTGGTTTCTTTTCTCTTCTGGCCTTTAAAAATGAGGTTTGAGGCACAAGGAGAGGTGTAGATCTTTAATCAAAATACAACAAGTTCCAGAAATGCTTTATCAAAATCATAGCAACAGAATTGGTTTCTAAGTATCTACGTTCTGTGACAGGTACACACATGTACATGCAGTCAGAAGAAGGAAGAAAAAGATCAGAACAAAGTCTTCAACAGCAACAACCTTTATGTCCACAGAGGCCTCTAAAGACTAAAGAAAGGAGTAAGACAGAACTAGAATGACTCAGAAGTATTCCTAATATACCACCAGTGCCTATATACATAAAAAAAATTAGGGACAGCTAAACCAATTCTATTATTACACTAAAAATTATCTAGGGAGAAACTTGTCATAGCTTAGAAAATGTTAAGCTACTTGTTATAAAATACAAAACATACTGATTTTTGTACATGAGCTATTATTCAGTGCAATTTTGAAAACTGTTTAAAAACAGTCACTGGCTTGCAAGCAAGATTTTCTTACCATATGTGTTGCAATATGGAAGCAGATTGTAGACATTTCCAAAAGAAATTTCAGATATATATTTTAAAAATGTTTACAGCAAAATTTAGTTGATCATTATTTTTTTGTGGACATGCATTTTTCCACACAATAAAAAATGTAGTGATATAAATGTGGGGTTTGAAAATAATTTATTCTGCATAATCAGCATAGCTACATATGCTTTTAATTCTGAAATCACTCATTCACAGACTTCAAATGATGAAATGGTAATTATTCTTGGGACTTATACATGTCCACTTTGAAAATATGGCCAAATGTAAGGTTTATTCAGCAAAGCTGCATTGCTGATGAAAGTGGCTTTAATCTTGGCTTTTAATTAATAGTTTTTCATAAAGGATACCTTAGTAGATAAAGATATGATATTGCACTACATACGTATCAGTTTGCAAGTGTTTATGCATATTTCTATAAATACTTAATGCTATATACACACACAGACACACATATATTCATATACGACATATATGACCTAAGACGTAAGGAAAAAAAATGCATTCAGAATTTAGCAATACTGAAGTAAACTGAGAATCAGAAGGTCAGGAAAAACTGATGACGCAGTCTCAGAAAACACTGGCTTTGACAGTAAAGCCAATTTAAGCAGTTCCCACGCCCTATAGTACAGGTCATCAGCCCCTTCGGTGAAAATCTTTTGGATGCCTATTTTTAAACTGCATCATGTAAAGAGAGTCTCTTCACTAACACTTCTGGATGATATAGGATTATTATTCTGGGGAGACATTTCCTTGCTTAAGGTATTTTGATGTGGAAATAGACACAATCTGGTTCATTCTTACACATTACTTAACTCACAGCAGTTAATGTCATTTGTCATAAAAACAGGAGTGGGAGTTGTTTAAGGCCCTTTTTTTTTTTTTTTGCTAGCTGAACAAAATATATTATCTTGTCCAATTTAAAGAAGAAATTGAGGGAATTGTGGAAAAGTACACTTTAGAGTGAAGCTTTTGATAGACAAGAGTATAGGTAGGTGACATCTCAAGGCTTCACCCTGATGACAACTGGCAAACAGCCTGCCCTGGTGCTAACTGGCAGGCTGGACACAGAGGCTGGAAGCAACCATACTGATGCAATCAAGACAGAGACTTAGGAATGCAGACAGGCAAGTTTGATGGGAAGTCACTGCATCAAGGCTATGTCAGGAGACCAGAACATCATTTGGGAGATGACCAGAACTACAGATTGGTTGAGGTTGTACAGGACCTCTGGAGGTCATGTTGTCCAACAACCTGCTCAAGCAGTGCCACTGACAGCCACCTGCCCAGACCTGCCTGAAAAATCTAAGTGGCAGAGAAGGCAAGGTAGACTTCAAACTCAGGATATTTAAAACCGGTTAGAAAGAAATAAGGCATGACTGAAAGAGGGCTGGCAGTTAAAAAGATCACTGGCGTGAAAGGAGAAGTCTACTCCACAAATTAACTCTCCCTTTAGTAACCTCTACTCATTTGAGGGTATTAAGGGGACAATTCAAGGAATAAGCAATAGCTGAAGACAATCCCTCAAGACAGGATTATAGGGTTCAAACCCTTTAACCCTTCTATCAGACCCACTCAGGAACTGCCAGATACACTACCCAAATCAAGCTGCAGCCTGCCACCTCTGCGTCGATCACCCACATGTCGGATCAATCATTATTTGGTACTGAGTTGTGATAAATACCACCACGTTCAAGCCTTCAAACATTAACTCCTACTTTTTCAAATACATTATGACAGTACCGTTGCCATAAACACATCTGCATCAAATATTAGGGTAAGAAGTATTTGTGAGCCAGCAGTCTAAAATCACAAGTTTTAGCTGCACACGGCAAGGTATACACTTATTTAAAAATAAATGTGAAATTCAGTCTTCCACAAAAGAAGCAGTGTCATGAGAAAACTCGGGCTTTAAGTTTTGTAAACGCTGCGTTTTCAATATTACAGTGTCAGTCTTCATTCACTCTCTGACAAGGTTGTCAATCAAACAGCAATCTAGTTTTGTAAGACTTTAACCAAAAATCAAAGCAATGATACTGCTGAGTTCACATTACCTTCCCAGAGATAACTACTTGAACACTTTCATAGCGCTGCATCGATATTAACTTTGCACCATTCCTTCCGAGCAAATAAAACAGTACAAAGTTTGACAGCCCTCCTGGCTTCAGCTCTCAGCCCTGATCTCAACTGAATCCCAGTCCCCATCCTCTCTACCCCTTTATAACTGCCACCTCAATATTGAAGTTGAGGACCGCAGGACTTGCATTCAGTTAAAACTTCCGTCAATTAAAAAGAAAATGAAATGTGCTTTCTGTCTCCTTTGGGAAACACATTGAATGTCTTTTACTCAATAACAATAGTTGAGCAATAAAAAGATGAGTGAGCAAAATGTGGTATATCATCGTTTTGCTTTTGACTTCAGCCCAATGGCAAATGAAAGGCATCCAAAATCAATTTCAAGAAGCTAATAAATTCAGCATGTGAAAGCAGTGAAAATATAACTTTTGCAGCCTCATCATCAAGCTGATTTGTAAGCAAAGCTGGGCCTAATTCCTGCACACTATGTCACCCATATTTTCAGTTTCATGCAGGTAATATACTATTTCTACAGAGTTTATATTCTGAGGCTAAACATAGAGATATATATATCTTCTTTCCACAAACATATGTCCTGGTAATATCATAATAAAAATCTGAATGTACTATGCCCAGGAAATCATGTTGATCACTATCAGTTACTTCCTCCAGTAACAGTGAAAGAAAGGTGAAGGCTAATGCTGCACGCAAGGGCATGCTCGAAGCAGAACAACTGCCTTCCACAGCTCCACATAACTTACAGAACAGACCTCTTTATAGCAGCACGGGGAGGGGGCTGTTGAGGTTTTTATTTGCTTGTTAACTGCCTGAGAAGCTTGCTAGACCATGCCCATCTAAAGGCAAGCTTCCAAAGGGAAATCAATTGACTGTAATTACAACAGAATTTAAAGTACTCATTGAGCAATTCTGAATACCTTCAATCTATAGCTTCTGATCTTACTAGGAAACAACACAGAGGGCTTCCACTTACTCCAAAAAGTTACTTCAAATTTACATGAGGAGAATATTTGACCCACAGTTTCTACCATGACATAAGAAACTTTGGTTCAGGGTCAAGTCCATCCAAATGATTCAGTGGCAACTGCTCTTAAGAGCTAACTGGCCGTCACCAAGGGGCTTCGTACAAGACGTGATTTTGCAATGCAATTACAAATAAACTACTTGAGAAAGGGAGGGATGGCAAGGATGTACCTCACCTGGCTTGTAAGGCCAGGACTAACTCCTGTGAGAGCAGTGACAATGCACCACCTTTCGTTGCACACCAGACTTGCACATGCAGCATGAAAAATTGCCAACAAATATCGAGCCAAGGCATGTAAAGAAACAGTTGTACAGCAGGCCTGGGAACTGCAGGTCTGGTATTGGAAAAAAATCAGAATTTCTGAGAGCAGCAGTTCCTGTTTCTGACATAGTCAATCTACATGATGCCTTTTGGATTTTTTGTTGATCTGAACCAACTGCAGAAAGTGATATTACAGAAGGTCAATTACACTTATCTAACATACTTAAAAGTCATTAACAGTTCTAAAATTTTTGTTGGAGTGTGGTACTCATCTAAAAAGAATAAATAAATTTTTTAAAAAAAAAACACCAAAACCAAACAGGTTTCTGACCTTGAAGATTTCTGTGTCAATATATTTATTTGTTTCTTATAGAATAAAAGACATACAGAGGGAAAAAAAAATGGCAGGCAGGCAAGCAAGCTGGGTGCTGGACAGAGCTTGAATTGGCAAGGTAAAATGTGGATAGAGAGCGCAACTGAAGAATGATGGCGTATGTGGACTGGGGACATATGCGAGTTTTAGAAAACAGCAGGTGGAGAAAACTGGAAAAGAATTACATTTAAAGGGGGGAAGTTAGAACTAGGTGAGAACAGTAAAGGAGTCACACTTGGAGTGTAAAATACTCCTTTTGTCACAGTTCATACTGTGAACACGTCCAGGTTTTTCCTTCCCAAGGCACAGCAATGGGAAATGCTGTTCGTTCTTACTGTATTTCTTTGCCAGAGCATCACCCTCCTCAGATGGTGGGCAGCTTTTGGTAGCCTAGCCTGTTATTATGGGACCTGAGACAACTATTTCTTCACACTGCAGAAAACACTGCTTATTTTTCATGTTAGAAATATCAGATCTTGTTTCCTCTGTCTTCACTCCAGGATTTTACTGACCAGATGAAAATGAGTGACTACAAAACTGCACTCAAATCTGAATTACACTGTAAAACCTTCTTTCTTTTGTATTTGTTATATCTATTTTATCTGTTCACCTCTAATATTTATAAGCAAGAGGAAATAATATTTTTTTCAGTCTCAAACCCTGTTTCTCCAGCTGAAGACCATCTGTGCCATGCCTGCTCTCCACACTTCCAGCTTTCTAAACACCTCCAGCAAAAACAGTAAGTCTAAGAGATTATGTTCCTGATATTTCAGTAGTACCAAATAAGCACAAGAGTATCTTTTAAATCTCCTTTGCAGATAAAGCAGGTTACACAGTGTGTGTGTGTGTTTGTGTTTGTGTGTGTATCTACAGGTCCCCTTTAAAATAACAACTCTTCTGTGCTTGTGGAATGTAGTCACCTGGACTTTCTAACACTGCTTTCGTGCTTTCTGTGCGATTGCACTGCTTTACACTATCTAGCAGAAACCTATGGGTCTGTGATCATACACTGGCTGGTGGTCCGGATTTCACCATAATGCAAATGTAAGCAAAAGGCATATGAGCACATATGTTTTTATGTGAAACAGAAGTTAAGCTGTGAACGCAAAGCATCACCCTGCAACAAGGAGCTATGGTAGAAGCGAGTCCTGTCCACCTTAGCTGACCCACTTGTCACATCTCTGCAACCTTGCATGCAAGCACAAGGGGGTACTGGATGAGCTGGGGTGTGGGAACTCCCACACACCACACTTGCAAAGCGCTATCTTTCTCCATATCCCAGAGCAGAGCAACATATAGCTAAGATTTGTTTGCCTACTAGATGCATAGTGAACTACCGGTAACTTTGCAAAAGCCCCTCTTAGATGTTAACATGGTTAAATAGCACTACATTAGAAGTATCTCTTCATAAAATGTATTTAAACTGCTTCTATTTCTGAGCACCCTTAATGCTGTCGGGTGCTATTCCCTGTCAGACTTCGTTAAGCATACTGTGATTTTACATATTTTTAAGCATTAATTACCTACACAGTCAGTCCTTCTTGCCCATAGGATTTAAAATTAATTTTCAGAATGATAGTTTAAGAAGCTAAACTTTTCTGCATTTCCTTTTATCTTTGATAACTCCACACAAAAATAGTTTCTCCTAAATACTGACAGTTTCTTCAAGTATTTGTAAAGATGGCACTTTTATAAAAATATTAAAAAAACAGAATATACTTAAATATAAAAATGCGTAACTGTATCCATAACTAAGTCTTCATTCAGTTAAAAAGTTTTGATATTATCTCTATTATTTATTCTTCAAAGGAGAATAGTAATTAGAAAAGTTCTGCAAATTTGCACTAATGAAGCAGAAAAATCTACTATGAAGTACTGAATTTTATTAATTACCATGTAAGCAAATAAATTGAAAAATGTTAAAAATATAAGTATACCTAGCCCCTTCTTTTTATGATTTTTAGTGTAGTTTATGTAAACTTACTTAGAGGCTGTTCCTAAGTCTTCATAAAAACTTGAGCTGGGAATTGTAATTTTGCCAAAATTTTGAACTTTTATCAATTAATTTATATTCCACAACCACTGAAAAAGAGAAGCCACTTAAATATGCAGCAAAATTACATACTGAAAAAATCAAATAGAGAACAAGGAAAATAAAAAGTAGATACAATGAAACAGTGGTACAGAAAGAAAAAAAAATATTAAGAGAATTCACACCATACATTATTGCCACCATTTACACCAAGGTAAGATTTAAGATAATCATTCAGTCCTGATGCACAGGCTTAGAAGCAATATTCTTTCAAAATACGGATATGTTAATTGCATAGGAGAAACAAACTGCAGTGCCAATTCTGAAGCACAGCGGCAGGAGGAAGGGTCAGTATTACACTATTTTTTCACAGCCTCCTCCACGCTGCAGCAGATGAATGCTTGTCCAGCTCAAGCAGTATTCAACATTGTCCTAAGCGACCAATGACCCTCAAACAGTCTCTCTTTTGGTCCAGGGCTGCCCAAGTCAAGTCATTACAGACACTCCTCTTGTTCTCTAATACGTCTTCAGTGTCACAGCTGCCAAGATGAAAATGGTTGAGAGCTATAGGTGATTTTGTGCCACTGGGGAAATCCCTGCCTCTTTACACTACCTTCTGTCCCATGGAGTGCGGCACTGTCACACAGTGTAGCCATAAATATTTAAACTGGAGAGCAAAACAGTTCATAGACTAACACTAATTAATCATCCATCCAACAAAACTGAGATGCATTCAGTGGAGTTCAAAACCCTCAAATGCAGTCAGGACGATGTGAGATCTTACTGCAGGGTCAGTGCTATTGAATCATTACAGGAATGTAAAAGGGTGCTGGCATTTAAGTGTGACCCACCGGACACAGAGATTAGGGAGTCTCTAAAGCAAAAATTGGTGAGATCTTATTCTAACTGTGAACCCACATTAACACCTTTTCTGTTTTTTGACCTTTATCAATTGGCAGTTGAAAGGAAACCCCAAGTCCTTTTTTGTATACATCTTTCTTCCCTTCCCCACATCCAGCATCTTTTCTTGCTGTCCTCACGAAATCTCTCCAAATCCAGGGGAAAAAAGGATGCCATTAAAAATTGCCTTACTACAGTATGTGTTAGCGCCATTATATAAAATAATTGCTCCTTGGGAGATTCTAGACAGTCAATTAACCCCCAATTCACTACTCAAGTGGCAGAGCAGACACTCAATGAATAAAGGGTATGGGTTCAATTCTCAATTAGGATGAAATTTTTTCCTTAATAGTTTAATCTTGTGGTCAATTAAATCCCCTAGTGTTGTATTAATTATTATATGAATTCTAGGCAACTTCTAATTCAGAGGTTAGTTATGGTGTACTGCAACTGGACCAGCGTCCTGGACTTAAATTTTTCAAAGCTGAAAGCCTATTCTACCTTAAGGTGAAAAATAGTCTCTCTTGGGAAAAAAGACAATGTGCTTTCCTAATCTGGGATACTTTAAATGTCTGCTGTATTTTTATGCCAGAGGTAAGATTGTAATTATGTCATAATCATTAGAACTAAGTTTACTGCTATACCACATATTCATATCGCTAGTTACATTAAAAAGGATTTTTAAGCAGACTTTTAAGGATTAATCGCATCTCCAATTGCTGAGCTTTTTTCCTCTATTGTTGGGCATATCAGCTTGGAATAGTAGCTTACTTTTCCATCTGTTAGACATATAGAGACTATCAGTTTGTGAAGTACTTTCTTGGTACTCTTTTTCATAGAATAAAGTCCTGGATTTCCTCGGGGAAGCACAGGACATATGCTGATGCTGTATGGTTTCTGAGTTGCTGCAGAGATGAATTCCTTTTGGCCAGCTTTCTGTTGAGTAGGTGCTGGAATCATATAAAACAGCAACTTGCAGAAAAAAAAGTAAAATGGTGAGTTCCCCGGCCAAATCAGTGATCTTTCTTCAACTAATTATTTTTCTTGCTCAAAATGAAGACAGTTTGTCTTTGAAAAGATTGTCTATCATTAAAAAAGAAAAGTATTGAAAGTTTTTGAAACAACTATAACAGATGTCATAGTAGTTGAAAGTACAATTAGAAAGCACAACGCCGCAGAAATAAAACTTCAAACAAAAGCGGAAAGAATTCTTTGTGCACATCAATAATTTAGAATGATTTAAGAACTGTTTTATAGATGCAAGTGGAGCTCTTTCTGTCTATATATAAATTGAATGTGGTCTTTATAGGCAAACAAAAAGGGGATACAATCCTTTTAAATTATTTTTAGGATAATTGTTTCCGCAACAAACATCATTATTTATCAGTTTTGAAAAGAAGCCAACTGCTAACATTTGAAATGCACAAATCTTGGCACACAACATAGAAAATGGTAATCTCCCCCCTTTTCAAAATCAGTTTTGCATTTATTTTACACATTTGTCAAGTTCTTATCTCAAAGCCCATGCAGTGTTACCTACTTCTATCAGAAATTTTTATATTTTATTTCTAATCACCTTCCCATAGCTAATTTGGTAACTCAGGAAAGGAAACATTTATTGCTACCAGATGCTGTTACCTTCCTGCTCACTGACATATTACTATAAATTGATTCAATAGCCTAGAAAACAGGTTTAATATGTGTTATTCTCTCTTCTGGATTTCTTCTGTTATAATCTTTCTTTTTAGATAAACAGTCTCATTTTAGTGATGCAAACATTCCGAATCTATGTTACAGCTATGTATCAGCCAGGATGTGTCCATATTACACAGTGCAGTGCCATATAATAAGACCTGAGATAGTTTGCATGCTACAAGCAGTTTAGCCATACTAGCAATCAGGCTCCCAGCGAGGCATACCCCATTTCTGAGGTATTAATTCCTCCAGGAGAGCACTGAAGCACTGCACAACTGGGCTGCACCGCTGCGGTTCCTTTGCTAGCAGTCATTTCTTTAGGGTACGTGGCGCACTGTAGGTACAACCAATGAACCTGCTTCTCTGAAGGCCGAGACATGAACTGGCCAGATCACCTTCTCTTATTCTACTGACTGCAGAATTGTGAAGGTATGAGTCAAATCTTTGAAAAAGATACCTCAGTTTTTTTTTTTCTTTTTTAGATTTTTAAGGGGGAGCTGGAATAGCCCATGGAAGAGGCTGAAGAGGCTGCTCTGAGCCTGACGATCTCTTTATTTCTATATTTTTCTATATCTTTATTTCCATATGTGATCTTTATTAAGAAAGTAAATTATCTATTCTGTATTTCAAACTAACTGCACCATTCTTCTGGGTTCCTTTTTTTCTGGGGTAAAACCCCTGTATACTAAAATGGGATTTTGACGGATAGACAGTTTCGTGTATAGAGAGATGAGATTTTCCTTTCAGATGACAAGGAAGACATGGGAATAAATGAGGGTCCTTGAGGCTGTAAAGTTTCTTAAGAGGAAATAAGAACAGATGTTTTTGTCTGTCTTGTCACAGAGGAAGAGAAACCAGTTCCTCAACAGCTTCCACTTACATGTTTGAACATCAGAATACAATTTCACTGAAGACAACCAGAATACAAGATGGGAGGCCCCAACCGAGCTACTTTGCTGCTTCCTAGAGCATGACACAACATGTACCGCCTTTGAGATAGACACTAGGAAAAGTACAAATTTCAAACTTTGAGACTTCAGCTATCTATCCTTAAAATTTATTAACCCACATATCTTTGTAGGTTAGCTCTCATTGCTGAAAAAAACCCCCACAAAAATTCTGTCATTTAGCTACAACTATTACAGAATGATAATCATACTTTTCAGATACTTGGGACCATTTAGCTTCAGCATTTTATGTGACTGATGATATATGAACTGCTAGTTGAGTAAAATTAAATATATGCTATACAGTGATGTTTACAAAACACTAATCCTAAAATAGGATTCTGAGAAATTATCTCATATATTAGAAAGAATTCTTATTATGAGTAAGACTATAGTCTAGAAGTGCCAAACTTCTCTTCTGCTGAGATTTCAACATGTGTGTATAGAGAGAGATTAGTAATGAATGTTCCTGACACAGTAAAACTATCTCTCAGGAACTCACTGAATAGCTTTTGAATATTGGTTGGTTTGTTGGGTTTTTTTAAATATCAAAAGCTTTGTACAAAGAAACAAAGGAATTATAGCATTATGGAATTATTATTATTATTATTATTATTATTATTATTATTATTATTATTATTACCGTTGTTATTATTATGATTTTACAAAAATATTATGCTTTCCTTAAAATACACCAGTTAAAACAAAATTCAGTATATAAAAATATAAACTTTTTATAGAGTAATTTCAAGCTCTCCTTTCCATCTAAATCCCTTTTGCCTTTAACGCCGTAGGCTATATGACAGTAACGTCACAAGTCAAACAGCAGCTCTGGCAACTCCTCCTTTAATATGTGAATTTCTCCACACTTTTGCCTGGAGGGCATCTTCATTACAATCACTTTCTAGATTTTAAAACGAACAAAACCCAAGACAACAATAATAAATACAGGCAAATCTCCTAATTGACAGCATCTAAAATGTCTCCAAATGTTACAGATGTATAAATAACATGTTATTTTCTCAGCAATTCATATTTTCTGACTTCTGTGAATAGACATGTGTACACACACGTATTCCATTTTCTGTTCTAGCTCAGCCATCTACCAGAGATGTTTCATCCTCCAACATGTTCTACATCAAAAAGGCATCTTCTACCACACCAGAAGAGGCACTCCACTGAACTGTCATTAAAAATTTTACAGTTATGTATCCCCTCACTGACAACACTCACACGAATAAGCCATGGGATATGTCAGCACATTCACACAAGCCAAGTCTAGCTATCAAAATACTGCACAGCAGTCCAGGTGATGGATAAAATAGACAGATTCAAAACTATACAATGTTTTATAGATTATAACATCTCAAAATACACCTGGAAGCAGGATTTTATTTATTAAACTACTTGTTATAGCCTGTCATATTCTGTCAACTAGAAGAAAAATCTGCTTTAGAAACTACTGTCACACTGACTACAAAATAAAAGAAGAAAATAAATCAGTTAGTATTTCGAGAACAACATGCAACGGCCAAGCATGACCAAAGCATGCCTGGGGAATTCTATACTGGAATAATCACTTTCTTTCTAGCTTTGTACTCATTTGCCTTGAATTTCAGACTTCTAATAGCTAAAAAAGTTAACTATAGGTGAGCCTGTGTATGTGTAATACAACCTTGTGGGAAAACTATACATTTTTAACAATTCTCAAGAACGTGATTAAGCATTACAAATACATCACAAATGAACAACACTTAAAAATTACTTGGAGTCCAACTACTACTTTCAAAAGTGGCTCAATCACTTAGGGGCTGGTTTTCACAGGTATTCATCCAAACTACAGTTATGGAAAGAGGAGTGATGCCTCAAAAACTCTCAGAAGTCTGATCCTTCAAGCTAAAGCTACAAAGGCACTTGATGTCCTAATGTTGGGCACAGATGTGTCGATGAGGCATTGATGATATATCTAAAAACCCCAAAGGTTAGTCTCACAGCTGCCTTTGACCTTCTAAATTTATGTCCAAGGTCCCTCTGGCCACATGTATTTTGGCTGTGAAGCTTAACTTGGGTCCTGTTTGGAGGATCTGAGACAGACCATGTGTCCAGGGACGACAATACTCCCATTCTGGTCTCATAAGCCCCAGAATGAGCGGTGACTCGAGAGACAAGAGTACTGTTTTCAAACCATCAGACTATTGGTTTGGGATTATTTAGTAAAGGAGTTTGGGGAGGGGACAAAAGACACAAAGCAGCTCAACAGTATAGCTGATAATGCAGCAGGCCAAGGGACCTAGTTAAGGAGCCTGCTCTTATGAATATTTAATCACTCAGATGAAGTGGAACAGCTTTAACTGGAGATAGTGTGATAGATGCAATGCAGAGATGCAGCAGCCTGAAAGAGCTTCACTTAGGAGAGGAGACTCAATCTCCTGCTACAAATTGAGGAGTTTCGAGAAGGAAGTTTACTTCCCACAGAGTACCCCAATGACTGAGGTATCCCAAAGACAGCAAGGCACAGGTTTCTCTCCTTCCACCTTTTTATCAACCCTAAGTACCTGCTACAAGAAGAATATTCACAGCTGGAAATCTTCAGCAAATGTAAGCACTCACCTCTCATCTGGTAGTAGGCACCGGGCTCTCACAGTGACCCAGGCAGCCCCACTTGTGCGCACTTCCCAGCACTAGCCAGCTTGCTCAGATAGGTACTGGTAAAATGTTACTGTTAGTGTAAGAATTATTATGTCCTCCTTGTTATTCTCATTCTGTTATTTCATAACTTAATGGGTTGTATAATGACTGTATAATGATAACCTCATAATCAGTTGTTCAAGGATTGTTTATCTTTTTGGCAAATAAATTGCTCCTAGTTTGACATAAGTTGATAGGAAAAGCAGGGAGACATTTTAGAAACATAGAATCATAAAATTCTTTGGGTTGGAAGGGACCCTAAAGACTATCTAGTTCCAAACCTCCTGCCATGGGCAGGGACACCTCCCACTAGACCAGGTTGCTCAAAGCCCCATCCAGCCTGGCCTTGAACACTTCCAGGGATGGGGCCTCCACAACTTCTATGGCCAACCTGTTCCAGTGTCTCACAACCCTCACAGCAAAGAATGTCTTCCTAATATCTAATCTAAATCTACCCTCTTTCAGTTTAAAACCATTACCCCTCGACCTATGCACTACACTCCCTGATAAAGAGTCCCTCCCCATCTTTCTTATAAGCCCCCTTTAGGTACTGGAAGGCTGCTACAAGGTCTCCCCAGGGCCTTCTCTTCTCCAGGCTGAACAACCCCAACCCTCTCAGCCTGTCTTCACAGCAGAGGTGCTCCAGCCCTCTGATCATCTTTGTGGTCCTCCTCTGGACTCACTCCAACAGGTCCGTGTCCTTATGTTGGGGGCTCTAGAGCTGGACACAGTACTCCAGGTGAGGTCTCACAAGAGCAGGGTAGAGTAGGAGAATCACCTCCCTTGACTTGCAAGACAACTCCTTTATTATTTTGCACTTTTTTTCCCTACATAATTAATTTATGGAGAATATATAGAATAATAAGGTCATTATAAAAAAAACTTGAATACAGTCAAGAACAAAAAAAGTTTTTTAAAAAAGTTTCCAGACATATTTATATCTATGTGTGGTTTTCTGTGTGAGGATAGTAAGGTTTTGGGTAACATACATAATACGCATTTCATTTACTTGCTGATTCTTATGTTATCTCACCCATGCATCTAATTGCTACTGTATTAATATGAATCATTAAAAGAACATCACAACATTAATACTGAACTTATTCAAAAGTGCAGGGAGTTTCATGGAAAGCACTCAAAATGGGCCATTTTTGTTCAAAATAAAGTGCTTCTTTTAAAATAGATGAAATTATATTGATTGCTTACTATTGTGGTCTCCCACTCTTTCAGGTACGATGCTTAATTTCCAAAGCACAGCTGATAATACAAAAAAGTTACTAATAGAACTGTCCATCCCCAGAAATAAGTATGGCTTTAATAAACAAATACCTAACACAGTAAACAGTACTGTAGTGGTGCCCTCTGCCCCAACAATCGAACATAAAATCTGTTTTCCTTGAAATTACAGTCTGAGCTGGCTGTGGTCCAGACCTCCTTACATTCTGCAGCCCTAGTGGCTTCTGACTTCAGTGTGTGGGTGATACCTACTCTGCTAACAAGGTATGATGTAACTTTGTCGATGTAATTCAGTACAATGTCTGAAATATAATGAAGAACACACTTATTCTGGTTTCATGACTACCTATTTCAAGAGGATAATCTTCTTCCACTTCCAACATGAGGTTAGTTCACTACCTTCTATGTCCACTAAGGATCTATTACTTTTTTATTATCAGGAATATTTGCTGTAATGCAGCATGTACACAAACACTTTGGAGATGCACATAAATGTATGGTTTTGTTCTCAGCCTTCCCGTCACCAGAAACCTCTGGGCATCAAGTCCTCTTGCATAAGGAAAAACACAGCTCTTAATTGCCATCTTAACGTGACTTTTACACGGAAGGCGGACACAGTCTACAGATCTTAAGATATTAAAGAGATCAAATTAGAAGAAAGTCTTGAATACATAAAAATGCTACACAAAATACCATCCACCTGTGCTAGGTATGCTCCAAGGCCTCCCTATAACTCATGCTTTCCTAAGGCCACTGGCCCAGGACCACAGCATGCAGAGCATTCCCCTGCAAGCAGCTGCAGGTCTTGAGTTGTCCTCTTCTCCGGATATTAGTTTATATAAAGCAAAGTCCACTGATGCTATAAAGGCTGGATTTGCTCTTTGGCAGCGCAATCACAAGTAAAATCTTTGGTGCATTGCTGTCACAATCAAGACCATTTTGGGTCCTCTCAGTTCTTGACTGAACAAACGTTCTGGAGCCAGGGCCAGAGCTGTGACTGTGTCACTTGATAATATTTCACTGATATGTAACATCCATCTATGGGCAAGATGACAAACTCTAAAGCTCAGCTCACTATCAGTAACCCTTAGAAAAGAAACCTGTATTTTATGAAGCGCAGCTTCTATGAATTTCTTGAAGGTCTTCCTCGGACACAAATATCGCAAAACTTTCAAAATCACCAATTAATAATTTTTGTTATTAATTTAAATTTTTATCCATTGACTTATTTTGGCTTAAAACGAATGCATGAAATATACCAAAAATGTCTTTTCTTATAACAGACACCTGTACTGAAAGCAGAAATTTCTGGCTTCTAAGTAGTTTCCTAGTGAAGAAGTGTTTGATGGTAGTCTTCATTGTCCTTGCTAGGAATGACATGTTATTTTCAGTAACATACACAATCTGTACAAACAAAAATTTCAAGCAGTGACAGCCTGAAGACTTACTGGATGGGTTCAAACAGAGAAGGACCTATTCCTTCCCTACATGTATGTATGGTTGCACACTTGGGCACACAAATGCAGAAACACAGTTTTTCTCAGGAGCAGGTTTCGTGCCTATGGCAGAGCACAGGCAGGGGGAGGCTGAACCCTGGGCAGCGCATTCCCAGACATCTCAAGGATTTCTGTAACATGAGAAAACCATTCAGCAATCTTTCAGGATGCATATTTTTCAGATCTTACTGCTTGTAATGAGGACTGGAGGCAAACTTATTTAGTAACTCATAGACATTAAGAATGTCACCAACTGCAGTTTTCAGGTTAATGACTTTGCATCAGAGGTATTACAAATCAGAGAATTCAAAGGGTCAGTTTTAATACAAGTGCTAACTCTAAGGAAAAGATTTCTGGGCCTAATCCAAAAGCTTTCTTAGGTCACTGGGTACCAATCAGCAATTTTTCTCCCCTTTTTATGCCTTTCAAATCTGATACAGCTCTATAAGATGGACCTACCTAAAACTCAATTCACAGTATTGGAGGAAAAGTGGAAATGGCAGACTCTGAAGAGACAACCTGACTTTGGAGAGTAGCTGCCTCATTTCTGTCCTATTTTGTTCTTATTTGCCCATTTTATTCCATGGACTTACACAAACACCTTACTGAAAATCTGGCCTGTTAAGAAAATTTCGTTATTTCAGCACGTTTATACAGACCTATAATTTGTAGTGTTTAGTCAGCAATACATTAAAGTCACCGAAATCTAATAAATAAATAGTAATAATAGTAATAAATTATATATCAATGTAAGAAGTTGTCTTGGTCCATCTGCCAAGATAATTATGAAGTGGGTATTTTACTCTTCAGAAAAAATGCATTCTTCAAAATGATTCTGCAAATAAAGAACTAATATAAACTTAATGTAAAAGATGTGACCTTGGAATACTTCATTAATATCTCTTGCATAACTGCCCTTGTATTTATAAATGTTTGAGCAATGGTTAAACACACAATCATAATGATATGAGTCTAGACATTTTAAAAATTAAAGCTCTACTATTACTTTCTATTTACATATATTGTGAATCTAAATGTGAATAAGAGTTTGCCTTGGTTTCATGGGTTTGGGTTGGTTTTGGTGTTGGTTTTTTTTTTTTGATTGATTGACTGACAAAAGATCACATCTACTCTTAGGCCACCATTTTAACAGCTGTCAGTTCACTTGCAGGTTAAATTTAACAACAAAGAGTCTTATGGAAAAAGCCTTTACCCAGAATAGAGCACTGTGCTTCTTGGGTTTCAGTATTCTCAGAGTACAGAAAATGTAAAAATAGCTCTGAATTTTCCAGTGAACATTTGCACTGCGCATGTCACAACGTTTTTGGAAAAAGAAACCCTTGCAATCTTTAAACCCATGCATTATTGCATCCACTGCTTACAAAAGGACCCCTCGGTCTCTAATATACACGACTTCACTTCTAATTTGGGGACTTTTTCATGTATCTCAAGAGAAGATTCATGAGCACATTCGTGAAGAAAATTGCTTTTTTGTCATCATATCTTTAACGTGCAAGTATTGATACGTCAAAGAAACAGCATGGTGAACATTTGAAGTGTTGGCACCTATCGCACACTTTGTACACAGGCTGTATCTTACAGCTTCATACTCTTAGTTCTCTTCCTTATTCCTTGCACTCTCCATCTGGATGCTTTCAGATTAATTGTTGGAAAAGTCCTCTCTCTGGAGGACACCCCCCACCACCAGGGCCTGTTGCTGTTTCAGGTGTTCTGCACCTGCTCGTTCTCCTCCCCTCACATCATGAGTAACCCAGTCCTTTGGCAATGATTAATGTAAATGGCATAAAAACTCTTCTGCTAATGAAATACAATAAATAAATATAGTTATTCTTTCATTACTGCAGTCTCTGGCCATCTGAAAATATTTCACTCTGCTGACAAATGATGCAAAACTCCCATTTCCTTGAAGTAATAAAGTGAAAGGTGTTCTTTAATAAAACAAAAAGGGATACCTGCCAGATGCAGTTTTGGAGACTACCATCTACTGGAAACATGAGACACAGCCCTTGAATCCAGACTTGCTCTGAAGATGCAGACAACTGGGCTAGAGGAGGGTAGCATCGCCATCGAGCAGCTCTGGGAAATTCAGAGCAAATCACTTTCTCAACAAATACAAGCTTTATTTCTGCTCAATGACTGCCTGAACAATGGTTAAGTCTGAAGATACTTGTCATTTATCAAGTTTTCCCATGAAATCTGACTCTAGTTCACTTTGGGTGGAGTGCAGCTCCAGCGCCCCAAACACCCGTGTGAACACCCAGTCAAAGCATGCCGTGGTCCCCCAGGGCCCACATGTCCTGCTTGTCTCCTGCTAAATTCAGAGCAGAGGGGCAGGGCTGGTGCATGCCCAGCTCTCACCAGGGCTCAGGGCACGCTACCGGTCCAGGAGGTACAGCACTTTGCGCAGCCTGTGAGCATGTACTATCCCTGTCTGGAATAACCAGGAGTATTAGCTGGAGGAGTGATCTTCCCAAATACCAGGCTTTGGCCAAACTCTGTTCCCATTGAAGACATCACAAACATTCCCATTGATTTCTGTGGCAAGAGTTGGGCCAGTGCCTTTTATTACCCTATCCTATATGAGGAGTTTGAAATATTTCTTGTCATGCAGTCAAACAGAATAATTGTACTGGCATTTAAATCCGACTTGAAGGCATGGCCAAATTCCTTTCTGGCTCGTTTAACCTTTCTAATGCCAGAATTCATGTGGAGGTTTCTATAAAGCCTATACCAGGCTATGTCAAACACAATCCTTTCCAATACAATAGAGATTTTTTCCAGGATATATACTGAAGCAGATAAATTTAAAATTTAGTTTCAGTGAGCAACTGTTCAGGTAAAATGTAACTGCTTAAAACCAGACATAGCAAGTAAGCACAATCGGGAAGAATTTGTGTTGAAGTTTCTGTAAACATTTGGGGCTAAGTTCTGTTGGGGATTTTCTAACTCTGTTTCCTTTCACAGAAAGGATTTCAAAATAGCTATTTCAAAATAAAGTACAGATTACTCTTCATATGGTTTTCACTTACACCCTGATATGGATGCACAAGCAAAATGCTTGTGCGCCATAATGGTTAAAGGCGTTTGACAAAATATAATAATGTATTTTGTATAAAAAAAATGAAACTGCAGACTTATAAAGATGTTTGACACTATTGTTCTCTAATGTTAAGCCTGACCACACTTCCTAAAAAGATGATGAAAGGATGTGGAGTAACTGAGATTTAATGGCATTTCTCCTTCAAAAAGTTTAAAGGTATGGTCTGTAACTGGGCTCTAACCCCTCTGCGCTGAGACAGCCGCTAATTCTGTAAATTCTGTCCCCACCAACGTATGCAAACAGCTCAACAGAATTGAACAACCTCATATTAACTGTCTTTTAAAGAAAAACTGTTAAACTATATTCTCTTCAGCCCAAATTACCTTGAAATTACTTTGATGACAACAAAGTGGCCCATTTTTGTCTGGTGCTGAGATCACTTAAAATGGGACATGGAAAAGAAAAATTCTGTATCCTGAGGGATTATCACAGTATTTGCCTATAGTAATTACAATAACTTTTACTGGTTTTTATGCTAAGATACAGCATAAGTAGTACTGCTGCTAAATTTTAATTACTTAATTTTCATTTGTTGCTATCTTAATTGTTAAGGAGTGCTCAGATTTCTAAAGTTGTATCAAGGTGTATAACACAAAAACATGTTCAATATATGCCTTCAATAATTTCTTTGTTGTTTGAAAACTTCCAGCTTACAGCAAAGCTGGCATTTTATGGCCTGCAGAGCTATAAATCATTTTTAAAATCATGATGATATTACTCAAAACAGATGTGAAAACATATGTTTGCCACGGTTGTATAAACCGCTTACTTGTCATACTTAATAAATGTTGATACTTTTATTTTAACTACATTCCTTCTTAATAACTTTGAAAATCTTTTCCATGGTAAATATATTTTGCCTTAGTAAAAGTAATAGCAGGTTTTGAAAAATAAAGCTCATTCTGTATACACATTACATTTTTTGCTGAGCAACCCAGCACAGATCACACTCTTCAGTGACTGTCCACATCTGACTATGAAAAACAGTGAACATATTTGAGGTGCACCAGAGCCCAAAATAATTATACAGAAGAGAACAATACTATTAGTAGGAACAAAGAATCTGTATGGGAGTGAGATAAATCACTGAGGAATAACAATACTTGTACAGGGTGACAGAAAGGCCCAGCACACACAGGCTGAGGATTTTCAGAAGCAGAGTATTGACTCTGTCCTACTGTCGCAGTCCATCAATTACAGGGTGCTTGTATCCTATAAACCAGAGATTCCTACAGGAACTGTAATACAGGCCTGTCACACTGCCAAATGCAAAATCAGCTTGGAATTGTTGGATATACAATGTTGTTGCTGCCTTTAAAATGTCAGCATTTGTCCCGTTATAATGTCGTCAGAATGTTTCGGGTCTGGAGCCATGGGATTACTTGAAAATTACATCTTTACTTGACAAAAAGAAGTAATTTCTCATTCTCATATTTTCAGAGAAAAACTTGACCTGTGCAGACCAAGTAGAAAACCAGAAACATTATTCTGTCTTTAAAATGATAATTTAAAATGTCTCATTATTTCAAAGTACTTTTTTTCTGATGTAGGTGAATCTCTGAACACTAACTCCATCCTAAAAAAATCTGGAGGTACATGCAGAAGTAACACATATATAAACACATATTTCCCAGTATATAATCAATTGAAGAAAGATAATACTGTGCAAAAAATGTAGATCAGGAAATCAATAAACCTATACAACTTTAATCTTAAGGTGAATTATGGTACACAAAATGTTAGCATCAGATCTTTGTGATTTCATACATGTCACAAGGAACGTTCAGTGATCAAAGGAGACTGGGTATTGGGTTCACAGGTGGTGGGGTTTAAATTATTTTCATGCTTTTTGCGAGGTCTGAATTGTCTTTTCTGATCCTTAAACTGTACCTTCCTTCATCCGTCCTGAGCAACAGGACTGCTACTACCAATAACTAAATGATTTGCATCGTCGAGCCCCACAGGATATTGAATTGTTTCTCTGAAAAATGACTAAACATGTGGCAAGAAACCATGCACAGTTCAACAAAATTAAAATCAACTACACTTTCAGATTTAGATTAAATACTCACCTATGTAATTACTACAGAAATGTAATTTTTTAATCTTAGGAATGAAGGTATGGTTGATAACTGTTTGGCCTCTGGTGTTGGTCCATAAATGCCAACAGGATTCAAGAGGGAAGGATTTAAGCATGATGATCCAGACAGAAAATTATCTCAGAATTGTACAAAAGGGCTCTTTTGGGGTTCATGAGGAAAGTGCTTAAATGCCTAGAGAAACCAGTGAATAGAAAACAGCTTCTGCTTTCAGGAGGAGAGAGTTGAGTACGAAAATATAAAATCCAAGAAGGAAGTTTCAAGCTCTTCCTACCCATAACTGGATCAGTCAGAGATGTCTAAGGAATAGAGCTGATCATACAAAATCATGAATCTGCTCAAATAATTTCATACAACTCTGGAACCACAGGGCACATGGAGCCTCCAAATTCTCTTGAGTAGCTCATAAAATTGTCTATACCTGCCTTTTTAGTTTTCTCAGAAAATATATTAAATACAGAGAATGCAATCATTTACTCACGCCTGAGGTGTATGAGTTTGTGATTTTTACAGGTAATCTAAAATCACCTCAGTCAAAATATAAATCAGTTTGTGTTTTCATTTATGATAAAATGTTCGTATTTACAGTAGACTTATAAGTGCATTTAGCTTATGTTGTCTCCTCTTTAGGTCATTTCCTTCTCTTTCTTTTCCTTCACATCTTTTTCACTCTGAAACCTTAATATCTCCCTCAGTATATGCTTTTGCAGTATTTTTCCAGTATTCACTAACCTTCAGCTTTCTTTTATTTCTTTAACTATATCCCATCTTCTTTTTTTGCAGGCGCTCATTTTGTATGGTGTTTTCTGTACATACTGCCAGAATAAACGTCTTGCCTATTAATATAATTTATTTTTTTGTTATATTTGCAAGGAAAAAAAATGGTGGCTTCTTCCTCAACGTGCAGCCACAGATGCCACATGCTCTCTGTCACTAGACCCCTTCCCCAGGGCTTACCTGCATACACCAATGTATTCACTTTCTCCAGTGCTCAACAATCACTGCAGGGAGAACTGAGCAGAGGAGGCACCTCCCTGCCTACAGGACCATCACTACAGGCCAAACGTCACTTTTTCCCTTGCTGCCTCTCATTTATGAGGTAATGTAATATTATTAGACACAAAAAATGGCTTAGTTCCCTCACTTACATACCAGCATTAGAGTAGTCTACACACATATCCCCTGGAGGCAAAGAAACAATACCATGTGACTAATCAAATATTTGCTAAGAACTTCATAAATAATTGAATCAAAAGACCAGCAAAATATTAGCCCCGTACTATATAAACAGAGAGAAGCAAAGTTCTGATTGTTTACACTTCCTAAGAAGAACACCATGTAAATTCACTGGATACATTATTCATTGCAATTAGGCACTTAGCTCTCTTAAATTTATAATATTATGCCATTGCATATGCAGAATAATAGAAAAAGGAATAAAACTCATAATAAGTGTAATTAAATGCCTGAGATGGAAAACAGTCTGTAATGCTACCTTTATCCTTTTGTATTTTTTTTAGGCTGGTCCCAGTTTCTTGATCAATGAGTTCTCCTTCCCTGCTGTTGGTCAGCATCGCTAAAAAAAATCAGAGTGCACAGCTATATAACATTGTCAAGTAAAGAAAAAAAGTCAGAAGAGAGGAAAATATTGAATTATATTTTCTCCTTGTCAATATTTTGGTATTTTAACATTTATTTATACTATAGAAGTTCTAAAGCAATTGACCATTTTTATTGCCCATAATCAACCATTTCACTGTCCCAGTTCAGCACTTAGAGCCAAGTAAAATATGCAGCAAAACCAAATTTGCTTAAGTTGATTAAACAAAGATACCAAGATAGAACCCAAATTACTACTGAGATGAATGTGATTTCTTATGAAATGTTCAAATTAACTAATTAGAAAACTACTTCACAGAAATAATTTTGGGGAAAAAACATTTAAGGATTTCAGTATGAGTAGACAGATAGTACCCCAAACTGATAGATGACAGTGGAAAAACAATATGTTGTAGTGTTGAAATAAATTCTTTACTTAACACCTGCAAGATCAGTGAAAGGTGTTAAGCTTATGATTTCAGGATGCCTATTTTCTCTGTTCTTATTTAAAACATTTCCTTCTCTGCAATTAACTAATTACAGAACGTAAAGTTATTCCAGTGAGGACACTTGTTTAAAAACTTCATCACCATATTTTAGGGAAAGGTTGGGGTTTTTTTTAATTGCAAAAGTAAAAATATATTTGTATTTATATAGATACAAAGTATACATACATCTCTTTATAACAGTAAGCATTAGATTCAACACAGAGAAACATTTAGTTCAACACAAATAAAACCTAGTTTTCTTTAAAAAGCTTTCAGCACCATTTCTGGAGCCCAGAGGCTTGCAGTGTGTGCCACTACTATTAATAAAACAAGTTACAGTAGCCTTCAAAAGCTACAGTGAGGACAAAAGTCCCTTTTTCACTGTTGCTACAGTTACATTTCTTGTCCTTTATATTTCTAGCCCTGTTTTACATATGAAAAAGCTGAGGGGAATCTACTTTCTAGTCTCTGCCCTGTGTGTGCATATGTTTAGGCAAAGTAGTTCAGGTTCCACTGACTAGTATGTGTAGAGACAACTGTGCTGTGTAGTGCCATGGTGCTGCTGCATGGACCAGAGTCCAAACTGCAAAATCCCAGCAAGCAGTTGAGTAGTTATTTGATGGGAGTGAAGTCTACGCTGACTTACATGGACTGCACTGTTTTTGTAGTTTAAAACTAGCTCAGCAAGGCCTGCATAGGCTCCAGTCACTGTGAAGACAACAGTGTTGACATACACTGACGTGAAGAGATGTTAATTGACTTGCCCTAGATCCCTCTTGGAAGCACCAAGAATAGGATCTAAACTTCCTCTAGACTGAATTAGCATTTTAAACACAAGATCAATAATGCACAGGCTGTGAAAGCTGTGATGGAGAGACCAAAAAAGTCAAGAAGCCCTCAGCCTCGTGCTGATGAGGGAATGAGTGGGCATGAAGAGGTTTTTGGAATGGAAAGGCCGTCATATAATCTGTGACTTTTCTGACATACATACAAAGGAAAAACATATTTTGCTATTTTTCAATTCCAGGTGCCTTCCGAGGCACTTTGTTACTTCAGCATGCAAGAAAAGTTGGTCATACCAGAGAAGGGGTGATATCTTCTGTGCATGGATGCATGCTGGCATAGAGTGAATCTGAGGGGCTGGACTATGCATAACAATGAACCTAATAAAACAAACTATACTGATGAACATCCGGGGTGGTGGGAGGTTAGCAAGTGAGTGCTTTCCTGTGATTCCCAGCAAAGAAATATTTGCTCAACAAACTTCTAAAATTCTCGACGTCAGTAACTGTGAAGGGGTGTGAGGCTGCAGAGCACTAACCAATTCTGTCTGGTGTGTTGTCCAGCTGGGATGGTGAGCTGGACACGCTGCTGCTCTGATGGGAGGAAGCGTGGCTCCCAGGCCGCTGACTGTCTTCTAGAGATGGAGCTGGAGAAGGGCTGTCTTGAATCCTTTCCTTGAAACAGAAATAAAACAAGGTCTGTGCAATTTGATTCATGAACTTCTCTGAAGTTCAATGAAAAAATGAAGTTAGCTAAAATAGCAATAACAAATGGTCTTTCTGAGATAAATAGTAAGCGGAATTCACATCAAAATAGGAGTATAGTCTTCTATAGCCAAAAAGAGTATAGCCTTCTACACGCAACGTATCTGGGCACAGCTTTTCAACCTTTTGTGTCATGACATAGCATTTGCCACCTCTTTTTTTCTGGGTAACTTTTTATTTTCTACCTTTTTCACACATGGGAACATAAAGAATGTTCTTTCATGCTGTTTTCACAACCTACTTTTGATCTACATGTAGTAAAATTGACATATACGAGTCACATTTCAAATAAACAATTCAGACTTGGACTGAACAGTCACTAAATGTAGTCAAATTTGTAAACTCACTAGAATCTGTACCTGAACAATTTACACCAGTATCTTCTCAGGGTAGCACCCAGAGAAATTTTAAAAGCTGTGGCACTGGTAAAAACTTCACTTTTGCATGAAAAGCACCACTGACTAACAAAAATAAGAATGTACTTGCAAATTCTTATGTGCACATTTGCACTTTGATATTAGCCTCTAATTTAAATATACAAAGTACTTTAGAAGAAAGAAATTGTAAAAATTTAGCAAAATGAAATTCTGCAGATTGCCTGAAGATGCCGTGGAGTTTTCATCAGTAAAAATCTTTAGGAACGGGTTAGACAAGTGTGGCATAAGTAATAATTCATCCTTTCTTGAGGAAGGCTAGAGATTACATGACCACTTGATATCCCTTCCAACCCAGTGACTCCACATGTGTAGTTTTCCTGAATTAATTCACAATTCCAGCAGCCTTCATTCCTGTTTCCAGGACCAACAAGAAATTAGAATGCTCTAAAAGGGACAGATCATGGCCTGAGATACTCTAGATATTCTTATCTTAAAAACCCTTCCATGTTTTAAATCCTCTGTTACAAGTTCTTGAAAGAGTAGTTCCAATGAAGAGACACTAACAAGGAGATGCTTGAATTTACAGAATTCCAGAAATGGCATCTTTGGAGTTGCCCTCATCCCTGGCAATCAGCTGTTCCCTGTGGAAACTCAGAAGTGAAATATTACTTTCTTTTTTAAAAAAGAGAGATCCTCTTGCCCCCACCTCGTTAAAAATCACAATTACAGTGTAATCTGGGGAAGTTGTCTCAAGGGAACTTCACAATTTTTCTGCCTTTCTAACCTGTTCTCAAAGATTTTTCATTAGGAGTATGCAATCTGGCTACTTGGTGGCAATTCACCATGTGCTTTTGCAAATAAACTCAATAGCATCTGAACTTGTTATGCAGTTTTTACTAGACAGTATCATAAATCAATAATATAGCTTTAGGAAGAGAATGGTAGATTCTAGTAGTTTTTCCGTTATAAATAGCTAGCATAATAGCTTCTGTTCATAATCTATTGAGGCAATTCATTAATAACACTGGCAATAAGATCAACATTTTAAGAATATTCTGTTATCCATTAAAACAATCTCTCTAAACCATGCTCATCTTCATATTTACAGATACATTTGAGAATGATGCAAAGGGAACGTGAGATTGGATCCTCATAATAGCAAGGGGTGGCATTTGCCTATTCCAATCACACCAGCTGAAAACGTAGCAATGAATGTGTTTTTAATAGGATAGTTATTGTACATTAAATAACAACTGAGCCTCAAAATCATGTAACAGATGTGTATCTATTACATAGCTTTTAATCCTCAATGGATCTGTTTTCAGTAATTATCTGTTATTTAATGAACATACAATAACTAATAAATCTTAAAGACAGACTTTTAATTGCAGTATGCTTGAATGCTAATTAAAAATGTTTATTAAGTTTTAACAGATATGAATCTATTACGTTGAGTCACAAATTGTTAAAATTTTGAAAACTGGTTTTAAACAAATAAATTTTCAAATTCTGGGGGAAAAAAATCAAAGTCACTGATCTTAAAGTCTCCTGTGTTTTCTTCTTCTCCATCTTCAAAAGAGTGGGTTTAGAGGTTGCTGAGATGAGAGTAAAAGAATCATGACTTACTCTGTGGATGGGTTGCTTATTAAGTTACTTTTAAAAAAGTCACATTCTTACCCCAAGAAGTATCCTCCTAAATAAATGATGAATCATATACACGCAATCCTGAGCTTATAAACACTATGTGCCTTTTACCTTTGTGTAAATAAAACCTTCCAAATAAGTTACTGCTAACAGGCTACAACTCTGACTGTAATTTTATTTCCCTGGGTTTCACTTTCAATGGTCTTCTTTGGCACTATTTCTTCTCTTTTTACCTCAAAAAGTACTCAATTTACAATTAAGATATCATTTTGAAATGATTACTTTTACAGAGGAGTACATAGTTTAAGTAAATTTCATTGTCTATTGCAACCATGAAAATGAATAGCCAAGAAGAGGACATGCCAACTGTTCTGCAAAAAACCCTATGAACAAATATGACTATGAATTAACACTTAGATCTCACACAAACAGCCATATATGTCATCTTAAACAGGAGTTATTTGAGTAATTCAAAAGCTGATGATTTGGAAAAACAAAGTATTCGAGCTCCTCCTGGTAACTGCATTTCCCATTGTCTCTTGCTACAAAATAATCTCTGCTTCAAGTAATTTGCCTTCAAACTCAGGGTCTTGGGTTGAAACGTTCAGGCAGAAATAAAAGTGTCAAATAATAATGTCATTCTTAATCACAAAATGAATCACTTTCTAAGAGAATCAGTTGATTATGTCATCTAACGTCCTACCAGTTACAAAAATTTACATATACAGGGAAGATACGCTTTTCCCTATCAGAAACAAAGGAGGTGAAATTTTCTCTGTATCATATGTACTACAAATGAGGATAGAGTATCATCATGTAAGACTGCATATGGATCAAGAAATTGTCTATTTCAAAATGTTTGTGTGGAAATGTAATGCTGAAATTCCCCTACTGTAATGAATAACACTATGAACAGACTATTTTTTTGCAAGTAAACAGATCCATTTTTCAGTCCTGTAATCAGTATGCATCTATTTAGCTACTTAACAGCAATGTGCTCTGGTTCATTAGGTAGCTACTGTTGTGTCTCAGCCTAGTTAAAATTTCACAGCAAGTTAATCTATTTTATTACAAATGAGAACACAAGTGATAATGTCCTCACCATTTTCCAAACACAGGGTTAACAGTATTTGTAACAAATCAATGAGGGCATTTAAATAGGAAAATTGCATATCTAAAACCTTAACATTTTTTTACACATTGATGACTTCATTTTATTTGTCATTATGTATTTTACAACCTTGTTACTTTTCATATTTTTTTTTTCTCTTGAAAATAGCTCGGTTCCCACCAGCACACTGCTGTGCAGCCTGGTTCTATAGTAGGTACACTCACAGTAACAGAGAAGCATTTCTAAATTAAGTCATACTTTCACTATTTGTATTTCTTCCTATTTCATAAATTTGCAAGATTAATATTCCAGGTTATAATGTAATTCATTTTATCTATAAAATTTACAAATTGTAAGAATTTTATGAAAAATGAAAACATTTCTCAAGATCTCACCTATTTAACTACCTATAGTACCTACTTTATCTTATCTTTTCTCTTTCCTTTACAGAGCTGTAACATAAATTCTCAAAAAAGACTTTTGCAGTATTTAATCCTTTTGAAGGGTAATATATTTCTGTCTCACTACAGATCAGTGTCTTGCTTTGGCTCAGAAAATGTAGCTACAAAGCTTGACATTGTTAATTTTAGTTGTGATTTAGGTTAAGGGCACTGAAGTCATCAATTCATCCAATTTTCAGATACATCCTTGATTTCACCTTAATATCCCTTTTCTATCCCCTGTGAGGTAATATTCTACACAAAAAATATGAAACACTACATAACAGTTGCATCCACACTAGTTTTATTTGAAATATATATGAACAGCTTACCTATTTTTGACATAATCATCTTGACCTTAATTCTTTACCTCTGATTTTTTTATAGTATTGATCTTCATTTTGTGTCAAGAGTTTAGAGAAATGATGCTGCTGGATTTTCCTTTATTTTTCTTTATTCTTAGTTCTAATCTAGCTGTAATTACTCTTCCAAATGTTAATCTATTAATGAGTTCCTAGAGGATTTAATGGCATTTCACTGCTGACAAGCAGGTTTTGGAAGTTTGTCTGAGTCCTGGATATTTTATTCAGACATTTATCTTGATATTTCATATTTAATTGAGGTACTGCTTCTGTACTCTACAGGGCTCTGCAGTGGCAGGAGACCTGGAATTCATCAGACCTTGCTAATGAAACGAAGAAGAAAAAATGGGGATTCTACTGTCTCTAGGTCTAGACCAGAGTTTTCAACTATTGTAGGAAAGATTCAGAGCTGAGAACCATGTTGGAAAAAAAGACAGTTCATCAGCTATGGCAGAATAAATTTTCCAACATTAATTTCCACACTAGTTCCCCACTGGAATGTTTACTCTGCCACACCTCGATCTCCCAGTGCTTGTCAAATCACCATTCAGATTCTCAAAATGGATTACACAATTAAAAAACATCTAGAAACCAGAGTCTCATTTCTCTGGAGGGATCTGTGAAGCCAGGAGCAGTCAGCCAGTAGACTGGCTGCAGACCTCTCCTCCTATCCAAAACTACCACAATGTCATGCCTGTGATATCGCTGCTCCTATCTACCTGGCTGAATTCCACCCTCAATAAAAGCGAAAAATAAGAAAAGTTAACACAATTTCAGTTTGCAAAGAATTGAATTGCTAACATTTTCTTTTTTTTTTTAGTTAATACTAAGCCACATATTTCTTTCCAATTGACCTTAGTTGATACTAATACTATTTGAATTCTAATAACAAGTACATTTTAATAGTGTTCTAAAGTTTACAGTCCTTAACTAATGCATTACTGAGAAAAGCTATACATAATTGGCATTTAGACTTTTCAAAGAAAAAGAATAATCCTGACACAGTAAGTAGGAGCTGTTCTAAATCTGAAATGATGCTGGACAGTGGCCGATAAGAAATACGATAGGTAGAATTACTGTTTCTGGGCAAAAGAACAGTGGTTTGGTTTATATTTTGAATCATCTCAGTCTGGGAATGGGCACACGCAAAGAGTATGGATGACTTGTTGGTGTTCTGAGCTACTTAAAATATCTTCAATTGCTGTAAGAACTGGAGATGAACAAGGTAAACAGCTGGTCTAAAAACTAAGATAGGATCTGTATGTCTGAAAGCCAGCTGGATCCCATTCATCTTTTGCAGTGTGTCGGGAAGCCATTCACTTAAAATATGTACTTTGCCATTTAAAATGCAATTTTTTTCACTGTGTACATATAGTTGTTTCAGTTGTAGTCAACTGGCAATTATTTTCCCACCAATTTTAAGGAATCATAGAAACTTTTCTACGTTTACTGATTTTTAATACCAGATGTTCACATGCTAATTCCATTACCTTGTGACTACTTCCTATCAATTCATTAATTGCCAGCTGCTCAGCCAAACAGAAAACCGCAGCTAATCAGATGGTATTGGTAAACAGCCAAACAAAAGCTTCCTTCTTCACAATTTCTTAAATTAGCAGTCACTGTGAAAACTATGGCACCTTCACTCGTATATTAAGATTTTACCTTTACATTTTACTTTGAATCTGAAAGTATAATAATTGGAAATGATCTAGCAGTGGAAACTTTCTACTTGTACCCCTCCTATGAATTGTTTCACCCAGTGCTGCTACCAAATGAAAGAAAGGCACTCCCAGGACTAATGATGATAAAGCTATATCTAATCTACATCATAGCTGTATTAGTTATTAAGTACAAATGCAAATGACTAAGCCAACACTAAAAAGATCTGAGCCAGAACTAAAAGCTAGTATGTGCTTGGCCTAACAATATTCCTTTGCAAAAAAAGACACGTTCTTGCTTCTTACTGTATTTTTTTCCACTTGCAAGTTTAAAATAAGTATTCACTGCTTATTCTTTAACCTAGCAACCAGGTGTCTCGGTGTTAACAAGCAAGGCATTCTTGGCATTGCAGGGAGAGGGATATGTCTCCCTTCAAAGGAGGAGAGATGAGAAGGGTATTTCATACAATTTGTAGGGACCTGAACATCTCCCAGCATAGTAGTTTCTCTGTATCAGTGAATAAAAAGATATAAAACTGCACACTCACTTCTCCTTCACTACAGATACAGCCACAAAAATTAGCCTTATAAGAAGGAAGCTTAAACTACTCTGTCTTGTATATCGCTCCCCTAACATATTCTAGTACCCATTTCAGCAATAAGCTGCCAGCAATGAACACATGCTACGAAACGGGACAGCATAAATCTAATAATGAGAAAAATAACATAAATTTTATGCAAGTTTTATTCTATAAATGTTGTAATATTCTGAAAGCAATTCAGAATGAATTGAATACACAGAGAGGTATGAAATTAAATATGTTATAAATTCTGTAACGAGAAATTTTATTACAGTGAGAAGAATTGTTTCAGAGTATTCTGAGATGGCCACATTTTTCTGGCTGTCAGGTAAATATTATGAATGTGAGTTGTACAGCACACAGAAAATAGCACCTCTCAGCAATAATTACACAGCCCATCTGTATTCTCTTTAGGGAATTCAAAATCATGTCATATACATCCTTTACAAATGCTTTAACAATCCCACAAAATCAGGAGAACAGCAGGCAAAGAAAAGGAGACTCAAAAACCTCTACTGCATGTCTAGATATATATAAATACAAATAATGTTTTGTTCTGTTTATCAGTAGACCAAAATATTCAGATGGGAATTGTGTAGGGTTGATGTGAAGTACAAGATTTCAGTTTCCCTACCAAAACAAAACATTGCATTTCACCCAAGATGTCCTTTTTGGGGGGCTGTGGGGAGGGAGCGGGGGAAGTGGGTGGTTTTTGATTTGTTTCTAAAGTACATTGGGGAGAAATTCTGGAAGAAATATGATTTCAAATACAAAAATAAAAATGCTTTATTTTGAGGGTTTTCTGAAACAAAGCATTTCAATTACATTTTAACTTTTTTCTCTGGGTTTTCCAGCTGCATGCAACAAATGTGCCATTTATTCCTAATATGGACCTGGATAAGAGCAGAAAGCATAAGAGAAAAGTAGGAATACAGCGAGCCTGAGGGAATGACGACAGAAGAAAAATGGACAGCAGGAAACCAATTTGCAGAAATACTCCTACTCAGGAGAAGCACATCTCTCAACGGTTCAGGAGAGATTGTTAGAGAGACGGAAGGAAAGGGAGAGAGAACGATGAGAAGGAGGAGAGATGGAGGAGGAAGGGTGAGACACGAGCAAGTGGAGCAATGGAAGTGCAAAATATGTGGGGTGAATAGAAGAAGCAAGGAAAAGCTGGAGGAAAGGGTGAAAGAGCCTCCCAAATCTCTGGGATAAGATTTTGCCTCAGTACTCTACTCTCAGTACTCTTTTGATATCTAACACACAAGGGAGCAGCTTAAGGCCCCTGGTTTGGATTTGGTTCCCACAATTTCAAGCCCACCCTAACCACAGTATCTCCCACCAACCTGTTTCAAAGGACATCTGGGAAAGTGGCCTTTCAGTGAACATACAAAGATTCACACAGTCGTAGCTCCAGAAAGTTGGCTTTTGCCAGCCCTCCTTATACTTTCCTAACCCCAAAACTCCTCTTGCCTCCTCCCTGCCTTTTGCCTGAAATTGTGTAAACTAGTGTGTTTTTTAGTTATATAAGCCCCTTCTGGCTTAATCTGTATAAATCGAGACTTCAGGCTTGATGACACTACCTTAACACTCCTGATGCTTTTATTGTATGTAGCTTCAGGCCTCATTCCATTATGGACAGAAAGTTGCTACAGGGGCATGGTTTAATTCCAAGGTTCAAAAGTACTGTCAATGAACAGAAGAGCTAGTGTCATTTTTGCTGTGACACCTCTTCATGTATTTGCCATCCATGTTATGTGCTGTGAGTTCTCAACTCCTTTGGACCCAAATGAATTTAAATGATCTGTTAAGAGTTACGCGTCCTTTCAGCATTTTATTCAATTTGTGTTCTCAGCATACATCTTAACAGCTCCTTTATGATAAACTGTATGATATGCTGTGAATGCATATTAATAGTCATATTCATTTGTTACATAATCAGTCATAATCATTATAGGTCCACTGTAAAATAAAAATCTTAATGTTGTACAGTTACTGCTCTCTGGAGTTGAGTTGTTCTATAAACTTCAGTGAAAAATCCTTTCCCTTTTGTATAAAGGGGCCATCCAAACTTTGCTTCTGAACACTTGAAAGTATCATCACTGTTCAGAGTTTCAGGAGCAAAATTATCAGTAAACTACTACATTTATTCACTACTGTTTCTAGCCTAAGCCATAACTCAAGCGTACTTCAGCTAAGTTCCACTCCAGACTGCTCCTCAAGACCAGGCTGGCAAAGCATGTTACACCTTGGCCAGTAACTGGATTGCAGAGTTCATCCAGCTGAAGAATAGCTCTGCAAAAAAAGAACTGACAAGAGAGTCGATGCAAGAGGGAGAATAGAGAGGGTGGTGAAGTCAGTATTGCCGTCAAATTTTGGTTTTGCCATATGAGACCCTCATTATACACACTCTTCAGAACCATTTGAGCCAAGTTTCAAATGGAGCAAGCTCTTTCAGATGCACAGTAAATCCCCAAAAGACTGGATTTATTACAGGGACACTGTCAGAACCATAGCTATAGCACTGCTAGTGGGTGCTGCTCTAATCACATCAGATCATATTATAGATGGCTAAGAAGGTTTTGTGAGCCTGGCCATTGTGCCTGCCTAATTTATAGTGTTCCTGTCAGGAAGAAATCAAGTTTCATAGTTATGACATTTCTTTCTGGAGCACTAAATGTTAACTTTGCTGATCATGCATATCTTGGCAGAACAGCTTATTTCTAAATGGCAAACGTGATATAAAAAGCGTAATGACTTCATTCAAAACCTTTATAAAGCAGCTGATTCTCACACCTATAGAAAACAGGCCAAGTAGTATTTTAGTCATCAGAGTATGGAAATAGATACACACTCAATATATTCGATTCATTTCTCCCATTTTAAGTAATGTCATGATGCTGGAATTGCAGTCTGTCTAAAACTAGTCATTTTTTGTACTTATTAAATGCGCTTAAATAATGTCATATAATAAAAGTAATAGTGCTGACAGATAACAGCAGCAATACTTTTCTTTCACGTGTTTCGTTTTGTACAGGGATTTCATCTTAATTGATCATCATTCAGAGCTAGATGATTGTACGTAAGGGAAGGAAAGGACAAAAGGAGTCTCACACTCTGTAATAAAAGTCATCTACAGTCTCCGCATTCAGAACAAATGAGAGAAAGATGCAGCATCACTTGACAAGTGAGAGTAACACAGCAATGGATGCACACTTTACCTCTGTCACATTAGTTACTGGTGTATTTTCCTCTACATCATGTAGAGGAAATAATTCCCACTAGAGTGCTGGCGAGACCTACTGTTGCTGTGGAGATATTGTGTATCCTCTAGTGCAGGTGTTGGGGAAAAAATAGCTGTGAATGAGTAACTAGCATCAGCAAGGGCGTGCTAAAGAGCATCCTTAAACTTAACTGCTTGCGAAACCTTGTAGTTTATATTACAAAGAACTAGCATTGTTTACAAATACATATTTAGTCTTCATTTTGACATACTGATAGCATTTAAAATATAATCAAAGCTTATACAGTCTACTTGCTGCTACAAATATTCCACTGCTGTATTTAAGTTATGGTTTTCTCAAGAGGTCTCTGAACAGTTAAAGAAACGGTTACTAAGTGAAATGAATGGAACCTCAATTAATTTCTAGTAATTTAGTGACTTGCATTAAGTAGAGGTCAGTTGGACATCAGAGATACCATGTTTCCCTCACCCAGTCAACAACTGGTGCAGATACACTGATGATAAGGAGACATTTGTATAGATTTTAATCCTAAATAATCTCTAACTGGGGAACGTCCCCCCTGAATTTTACCAGCCTCCCAGAATCCAAGAAAGCAAAATGTAAACAAAATCAAAGCATTAAGAACAACATTTGCCTTAAGTTGGAAGTGAACTCAGTAAAGAAGAAAAACAACCTGAGGCAATTTTGGAGATGCTTAGGGCCAGGAAAAAGATCAGAAGAAAAACGAAGACCTCCAGAACCTCAACAACAGAGACACATGGTATTTTATGCTACTGTAATGTGACAAAAGAAATTTGTGTTCTTCCTTGAAAGTATGTTGATATCAGTAAATACAAGTATGAAAATAAACTTGTGGTTGTGTACTACTAGGTATTTTCCTTGCTTGATGTAGAAATAAAATTTCCTGCAGTGGCAACCAGTGACAACAGAAAGTACAACACAATCCTAACTAATTTGTTCTCACAGCTGGCCTATAATATTGGCAATAGTAACTTTCTCAATGATAAAATAACGATATTTTATAATTAAGGTGTTTCACAATAAAGGTACGAGAGATTAAGTTCAGCAAATCAATGAAAGTTATTAGAATAAAGCAACTCAGAACTCTGTGATTCCAGAATGATGGATATACATGAGTGTGAGTATAAATATCAAAATAAAAAGACATGCATTTTCCAGAACAAATAGCTCTATAGACTTATATATTTAAAAACACAGAAAAATGGACTAAAGTAACTACCTTTCAAAATTGACAAAATTTTGTTTTGTCAGCAAGAAACATGCATGTGCGTGCAAACACACCCAAAAGTTAGATTGATAAAACGTTTCATTTTTGCTCAATCAAAAGAGGACGCACTGTGTTTTAGAGAATCCCATAGCACCAATCCTTCACATGCTTTGTGAAGGTTTGAAAACTTCTTTCTCAACATATTTTTGTGTGTGTGGCAGGACTTCAGCTCTCAACACAGGCATGAAATTTTCTTAATCTGCTTGGAAGAGACTATCAGAAGCTTTTTAAAAGCAGAAATAGGTTTTATCCAGCCAGAAGGAAATTTAGGTGTGGCTACCAGAGACTATACTCACTAAGGTACTTCTGATGATTTTCTCTGCTATTAACCTGTCCTAGAATTGCACCGCACCAGCGTTCATGTTATGTTCTATAGCATTTTCTTTTAAGTATAACATTGTTTGATTTTAAACAACCATTTTAGAATAGCTTTTGAGCTTTAACAGATGCAGCCCTGCTTATTCCCCTAGCCTCTAGTGAGTGTTAGTATCTGTTTTTAATCACATTACAGATTCGTAGAGCACAGCATCTTAACTTCTTGACTGTACTTGTGGGTATTTCCTCAGACTGAAGCACTATCAGGAACAGCAGACCAGGTGCGCTATAGGCAGTATAAGCTCATTCCCCCTCAGTTATCTTCTCTAAGAAAGTCACTATAAATGTTTTTGTTAGCCACAAAAAGCTATTTTTTCTGTTTCATAGATGACTCTTACCTTTATAACAGAGGCCCCTGCCCTGGAAAGAGGACTGTGCATTTGGGCTGCTGCAGCCATGTTAGCTATTGTATTGAGGTGGTTCATCTGATTCATTGCCATTGCAACCGAAGCGGGAGGTAGGCTGACGGGAAGCAGAGGGTGGGGCATCATCATAAACGGCAGGTCTATCCCTAAAAGAGAGTATGGGCAGGTTATATGTATCAGTCCCTCATTTTATAAGCCAACACTTTAATTTTTAGAGTCTATATTCGACTGGAAATTTGACTAGTCAAACTCAATATTCTTATGCATTAATAATTTTGATGTTATATAGGGAATAATTGTCTTTGTATTTCAGAAAAGACTATGGTTTGTATTAGGGAAAGAAACATACAGCTGTAAAGTAACACAATATTAGCAAAATGTGCATTAAGTTCAGTGATCTCTTTATTAAGTGCAATAAAGAAAAAAAACCAAAACATGCAGATATTTGCATGTTTTTCCAATATATCAGATGAATATTTATTAATAATTTTATCTGACAATATACTCCTATCAAGTCCTCTTACTATTATTAGTTCACATACAAAGCAATCTGAGAGTAGATTTTTTTATTAGGACTATTTCTTGAATACAGGAAGCTGTGGTTTGGACTATAGACCCTACTGAACCACTGTACAGAAAGTCTGTGAACTGGAACATCTAATGAGAGGTTAAAATTGTTGCCAGAGGTTTTAATTTCCAAAAAGTCACTTTAAATTGTCTTCTGTTATGGATATAAAACAATTTAAGAAGGTATAAAATTCATTTGGACCAACTTGCAGATCTTGACATTGCCAAAAGGTGATGTTACTGCTAGCAAGAACTAGATTCTCGTGTTTCATTAATACCTGTTTCAGCATGTGTATTACTTGTTGTATTTAGTAATGACTACAACAGAAAGCAAGATCAAGATGCCAATTCACTGAAAAAATTATTTCAGGTTATTTTGCACTTAGGAATTCTTTAGAGAGACCACTTGAAGATAGCTACCTTTGTGCATCCAAAAAAACTTTTTTTTTTTCCCCCAGAAAAAATAGGACTCAGACAAAATGTATTACCATTTTTCTAAATGAAATTTAGATTAGAAATTCTCACTAAAAAAATCAGATACAAGTAGTAAATAACATAATCATATAGCTAGTCATAACTATATGCTATTCACATTAATAATTTCTAAAAGTTTTTTAACTTTTGGCTCTATCTTAACTATTTTAAATGAGAAGGCCAGTCACCATTTTGGTGTATGACAGAACCCACAATAAAAAATATCACTGACTGATATAGCTTATGTTATTCCAATACAATTTGACTATAGTGATATAAAAACATCACTGCACCCACCACAAAAGGCAGAACTGCATATATTCTGAACTCCCACACTATTTCTGTTTAGCTTGAGTATATCATGATCAACAACGGTGATGTCTTATGATTCACTATATATTTTATATGATGATCCACGCCAATATTAATTACGGTAGGTAATAAGCAAAGCGCACATACATCTCCCTTCACTTTAAACCACACTGACAATCCCCTTCAGTGTTCCATCTACAAGCCTTTGTTCCCCTGCATATCTCCCTGAACAGCCCAATAATCTTTCCTCATACTCCATAGAGTTCCAAAACTCCCAGACACCATCTGGCCACACTGAGTTGTATGTCTACTTAAAGTCCAATTGACATGCAAACTAAATGCAAACTACAAACAGAATTTAACAGCACATCACCAGTTTTAAGACACAATCCGTCAAACATTTCAGAGGACTATGAAGAAAATATATCGTACACTTGCAAATCACTGGACATAATGTCTGACATTCAATAAACCCTTTAATAGCCTATAGACGTTTGCCTACTTCAAAATCTACTGGAAAATATCTTTAAAGTTTTCTTTAACAGCAAAGAACACAATATCCGTGTATGTAAAATACATAGAGGTACTGAATTATGCAACAATATAAAATGAAAGGATAAACTACAGTGAATATGAATGTTATGATCTGCTGATTCTTAACTACTGACACTTAACCCAAAATGCTCAGGTCCATACCCTCCCATGAACAAAGCAGACCCATACTGTAGGATTCATTTCAATAGCTTTTGGCCCTACATAGGTAGCAAGGACAACTGTGTTAATTGTGTTAGGAGCCAGAAATGTCATTCACCCATTAAAACTAACACCAAAAATCAACTTTCGAAACTTTGAGGATGAAGAGCTTAAACAAGTAACAAGAATTCAGAAATAGCGAGATTGCCATTCTTCATCCATCATCATCTCTTAGAATTAACTTTAGTTCTCAGTAATTTTTAAAATATTAATCCTGAACATCTTTCTTGGAGTAACTTTCCCTTCCCTCTTTGGGTGCAAAGGGGAACTGCTGGCTTTCCACCTGCCCCCTTCCTAAGGGAAGGAAAAGATAGGAGTTTGAAGGGAGCTTTAAGTTCCAAATCCAAAATTTATCTGTGTCATTTTATTCCAGTTGCTTTGGATAGCTGGATTCAATGGATGACCTTGCCCACATCTGGCACGTACAGGGCAAAACAAGGCAGAGGGATTGCTTCTGCTCACTTTTAACTACACATTTTGCAGTTACTCCTGGCTCTCCTATTTTTATTTTGTAGCCAGCTTTTTCACCTGGAAAAGAATTTTCTCATGTAGCTAAAATTTTAAGCAATTTTATGGTTATTTTTCCCTTCAGTCCAGGCCATGGAAATGTCAATTAAGGACAGTCTCTAACCCAGCAGTGGGCGACTATTCAAAGAGGGTGGCTGTATCCTAGTGGACAGCTTGGACATGATGCACAAGGGCAGCAGACAGTGGGAGGACTGACCCTCCTGTCGGTCATGTGTCTCCCCATCCATTTCCCCCACCTCCAGGGAGATGGGAAGGAGTGCAAGCCCAGCCTCCAAGCAGAGCTCCATGTACTTCTTTTTTAGCCTAAGAGCACAGTACGTACTGTTGGTGAGCAGGTGATTCTGCTGGAGAGGACTGAGTGGGTGCGCACTTCCAAGGCTTGACTGCCCTGACAGCGTGGGATGACCAATGCTGTGCTGTGATCCTGTTGTAATGGGAGACTGAAGCTTGTCTTTATCCCAGGAGGATTCACTCCCACCTGCAAAACAGGGTACGAACAAACCATAAATGGCATATACTTTTCTTTAAAAGACATTTTGCTTGGTTAGCAATGAGCTAATACTCTTTACTATAGCTAAGCACCTAGGACAAACACAGCACCTGAATCCTACACCTCTTTTTTTTTTTAAAATAAATTAAAAAATACGCATCAGGCAAAAAATATGATCAGAAACTTCCAGCATCACCTACCTTCATAACACTAGTTTCTGGAAACAGAAAAAGCTAAATGTTTAAGGATAAAATCATGCAAGTAAACATCAGTAACAATTAAGTAAATAAGGCATAAAGGGAACATCTGAGACACTGAATCACAATCTCCTGCTATCACAGGGAATCAGGCCACCCAGTCCCTGCCAGAGACTAATAGGTGTCCATGCTCGGGCTTGTCAAGTCTCTCACTGCTGTTAATCTTACTGGAGAGTCGCTCTGCTATTCACTCCCTCCAATGCTCACTAGCATTCCAGCTTAAATTAATCCCTGAAACACGGTACTGCAACTTATCCTGCTGCTATGTTATCTTTGAGCTTAAATAGCTTTTCCTCCACTGCTGGGTTTGATCCTGGGGATGTCCTAAGTGAAACACTTCACTTTGCTAAGTTAAACAAGCCAGGCATTAGACTGGGCTTGGGAATCATTAGTATTCAGGAATTTTTGAAGAGTCCAGATATCTATTGTGCACAGTAATTACTGTCTACGACAAAAACACACCACAGCAAACTAGGCACTCATGTGTTTGGTCTAGAGTATCTGTTTGGTCTTCTGAAGAGAGGATGTTCTGCAGCAATTTTACAGATCGTAGTTTTCTTCAGTATTACACTTACACACTTGAATAACAAGAAGTTCCTTTTAAGCAGCAGTTAAGTAGACCATGTTAGTGAATCCTGAAATACACCTGGTCCACAAAACAAACCACCTTAAAAAGTTAGCTTGAACATCTCTACAGTAAAAAAGTATTTTAAGTATACTCCCTTCTCTGGTACGCCACACATTTTCAATTAGATTATAGATTGTTATGAAAATGTGTAACTGCAGTATTGACTTTGTTTTGAATTTATGAACAAGAATTTCAGTTAGAACAAGTAAATAGATCACTGTGATGCAGCAGAAAGAAAAAAAACATTTTAATTGAATACGAAAGTAACAGAAAAATTCCGTTCTTTATGACAACACTTAGCTAATAAACATGATTAATATGGCTAAATGAAAAAGTATGAAAGATCAATGATTGAGAAAAAAGGAAATCACTCCATCATTTTAGCACTATGTCCAAGTATGAATTACCTTCCTATAAAAGATTTGTAATTTGTACAGTGATGAGTAATACATTGACAAAGAAAGATACACTAAATTATGTCATGTGATATAATATAACACAGCATAGTGCAGTAATTAGAAGAACTACTACAGTTAAGGCTGTGTCAGCATCCTTCTTATTTAATATACTGTATATCAGCTCTTTCAAATAACACTTGACTGATACTTAGTATAGGATTTGTTCATTCTGACTATTGTGAAACAGAGGTGGTGCTATCTGGTAGAGTATTTCTCATGTTAAATGTGTAATTTAAAAAAGATTTTCTGAGGAAATGCTTAGCATTTGATTTTACCAAATGAGTTTTCTTTTTCTCCATATGCTTTTTCAGTAAATATAAGTTTAACATAAGTTACACATTGTTCTTCCTCAAAAAACAGGTGACGTACCTTAGCATGAATTTTTTGCTTAGAACTAAATTTTATACATGTAACTTCACGTGTCAGGGCAGTGGCCATGAAAACTGTACACAAGACAGTTTGTCAAGAGATTTTTGAATGAAAAGAAAAAAAAGCACTCTTCGTCTAAAAGTCTCCCTCCCCCATTTGTTTTTCTCCAATATTTCCAATCCCAGGCACCAATGGTCTAAACTCTTAGCTGATTTACTTATTTCTGGAAGTTTCTCGTCTTTCCAAAGCCTTGTGCATCTACCCACCATACTTCTGTGGCCCTGAAGCTGTAGTATCAGGGCACCCTACCAGCTTTCTGTGCCCAGATTTACAACTGTTGCACACTGGAAAATACAATTATTCCTATTTTGCAGATGGAGAATTGCACTGTGCAGAAAAGTGACTTACTTAAGGAAATACAGGAAACCTGCAATGGAACAGGAAACTGAATTCTAATTATGTTGTACAGTCCAAATCACTGGACCAGTTTTCCTTACAGATGGGGACAATAACAACTTTTTTTCCCCTGCAAATTCCACTGGTAAAACTGCACCAGTATTCAGTGCCAGCAACACAAGAATAAATTGCAATATACTTATCTCTACAGACCATTCCTGTATTCTTATGTTCCCTATCACTTCTCCATAGAGAAAGAACAAAAAAATACTGCTGAGTGTATGACGAATAATAGAAGTGCACGTTAAATGAAATGTATCCTGTAGTCTGCAGTATACCACACAGATAACAGCTTCATCACTTAATCTGGACTGCATATACTATGCAGTAGCAAGTCTCTTAAAAAGGAAATAATAATTAGAACTTCTTCTTACTTAGAACTGTTCAATTGTGAAGTGTTTTACAAGGGCAGTACGATTATCTCCAAATTAAAGTGGGAAAGTTGAGGTGCAGAATTATGAAGCAACTTCCTCCATGTCACATGGTAGACTAATGGTGAAACTGGAAGAGAAAACAGGTCTCACGGCTCCTACTCCTGTGCTTTATACCACAGACACTTTCAATTCATCCTGCCCGCAGTCCCTTTGCACAGCTAAAAAATAATAGTTTTAAAAGAAAACTTGCATCCTTCCTTGCAGTATCTATTCCCATACAGTAAGAAAAACTACATACAAATTAATAGTAAGCCACAACTAGATTCACATTAATAAACCAAATATGTAAAACGCGAACATGTGGTAATATATTCAGTCCTTTTACTATCATGCAACTTTAAAAAAAACTATTGATTTTTGAGCATATACATTTTATTATTTAGTAACACAGTCAGCAGCGTGTTATATCAGCAAGTACATATTTGACATACATATATATGAACGCATATTTTCAAATTCTTTGTTACCGTAACAATGAGAAGTGAATACACCTATGAAAAGTAAATCCTCCTTAATACTTCAAAGTTAGGTTTAGCCACCATATTTCACCAGATTTCTGTTCATTGTCATTTTTTGTCCAAATAAGTGCCATCAATAAAACAAAGGTGTCATGTTTTGATTCTAAACCTTGTATGATGAGCTTACAGGTGAAACTAAAAATGAAACTTTATGATAGGAATCATGCAATACACCACAAAGAAATAAATTTATGGGAGTCAAAATTCTTTTTTTCTCTCATTATATTCAAAAGGTTTGGTCTTTGAAGAAATTTGTATTAGGAAAAAATAATTTATTTGTCCACACTACACTAGTGAAGGCTCTCACCCTTTTTAATATAAAAGATAAGGAGTCTAAAATTAAACAATGATCTGTACTACGGGTACACAGAGAGATGGACTTCAAGAAATTTATTTTAGGTATGAGAAAAATAGTTCATTTTAAAATATTAGTAACTTGATTCCTAAGTGTCATAGGAATATTATTAGAGCACTCAGAAGTCTGTTGATCTGTCAAAATGCCAATACATCATTTATACACTTTACAAAAAGCTTTACATTTAACACTATTACCCACTACCCATATGACCTTCTCTCCAACAGATAAAACTAAAGGACAAAAAGGTAATTTTTCCTTATCTTGTTTGCATTCTAGTCGATCTTGTCCCAGACTAGATTGTACTCAGCATTCAAAAAGGGCAAGAGAGACAAGAACCTCCATCTCCCAGAGCTCCTGAGGCTTGTCAGAAGCAAGCACAGAGACTGCGGTTTCCTTAACATAGCTACACAAAAGCGGGAAGGAAAAAGGCAGAGGTATTAGCTGGCCAGCCATCCTAAAGATTACAGAATGTGCTGGCTGCCCAGCAGCTAAAGAAAGGTCTGGCCTGCTTCAACCATCCAGTTCAGGCCAGGCAGCAAATGTGTGGTGTACCGTTCGGCCTTCAGATTTGCAGCTAAATGCACAATATGGATGGAAAAAAAAGGCCTGATTGTCTGTATCGTACACAGTCACCTACACAGAAAAGTAGTGTGTGTTTCAAAGGGCGCAGATGAAGACAGACACTACATGGATTTGGTAAGAGTTATTTACGATATACTTAATTAATGTCTGGTTTTTACCAGTCTTAATAGGTTATTTGAGAAAACTTATTTATCAGTGCATAAATTACACTTAAGTTCAACTAAGCAAAAGCAAAACTAATGTAACAAACCCCAGTCTATCCACTTCTAAATTAAAATGTGGTGAGAGGTAGCATTCCCTTAACGCCATTTTACAGCCCAGTGGTCAAATTCTGTATGTCTCTGTTCCCAAGTTCTATGAACAGCGGATTCAGACAAGTTCAGATGCAGAGGGAGTTAAGTCACAGGTAACATGAACAAATAGGGAAAATCAGCCTAAGCAATACATACACATGCTGTTGATGATATACACTGTACTCCCAGACCCACTGCAAGGTTATTTACAGTCATGTACATGTCTGTAAGCAAAATGCCTCTGTTTAAGTTTCATTTTGTTTAGTAGAAGGAAATGCAAGTGATAAGCTCAGGTTCATTTTTCTGAAAATGCTGCTTCTCATCCATCTTTAGTTTTAGTATTTTTATAAGATAACTCTTAAAGATACATCTTTTCTAGTAATAAACCTCTCTGGGCATTTGTGTTTGTCAAAACAAAATCCAAAAAAACTTTTTTTGGTGAAGATGTATTTGTGAAGATTAAATTAGTGTCTTGTTTTTAGGTATTGAAAGATCTCCAGAAAGTAATCAAAGTTCAATTTGGTGACAGTTTTTTTTCATTTGGTTTCAAATTCATTTTATCAGCCTTAAAACTGTCTGGTCTAGCTAAATGAAATCCACTGTCAGAGGTACCTTTGAATTGAACAACCACACTGCTTCAATCTATGTCTGTCATTTTATTTTTTGTTGTGATACATTTCTGAAAAATTGAACTCAAATTGTTAAAAGCAATACCATCTTCGCTATCCAATTTTATTCTAAAATTATTTTTAAACACATTTTTCATACTGTTGGGCATATTAAGCATATAACATCAGCTGGAAAGAAAAAAAGCACTCAGTGCACTGGTATTTCAGCACTGATAATTTCAAAGTATTTATCACCTCTAACTTCTTTTGCACACACAAATCCTCTGAAGTTTTTTGGCTTATCTAGAACCCCAGTACTCCTAAAACAACATGGGCCTATTCCAAGCCCCAGTGTTTCCAGGTGTCCCAGACTATCTGCTTTTCCAATATCCTAATCTCACCTTGATACTGGGAAAAATGGTCACTGTTTTGGCCTACACAGAATATTTGCTGCTGAAAACACTTCAGCCTACAACTTTCTGTCAACTCTTCATGGTAATAGCATTTGAATGCCCCAGGAAGAGAAGATTAGGTGGAAAACAATTTTTGTCATATTTGATAATCTGAGAATCTCACTACAGTAAGGACAGGAAGATACCATCCAGGTTATATTCCTGGTAAACTGTCCCTTTCCTGTCAGAAAAACATAGAACTATTCTGGGTCAGGATTATGACCCATTTAACCCCAAATTCTGTCCCTCAAATTGTCTGTAGATGATGTTATTTATGGAGACCACGCAAGCGTGGACACTTTCTGTGGTCCCTTATTACCCTCAAATAAACTTTCTTACTTTAAAATGGGAATTAGATTTTAAATCAGCCCCCAAAAGCATGACGCCCATCTGAAAATCTAAATGGAAGATTTGCAATGCATTTAAAGCTTTAATGCATTGATTTGTTTAGCTGTGTGTATTCGGCTATGCCAACTACTGGATTGTGCCCTACAGGAAAGCCATGAAACTGTACAGGGTAAGATTAAAACTCAAGAAATCCAGTGATGGCTTTACTGGGCTACTTCCAAAAACTTATCAAGTGGTTCAGCAGATGTAATTACTGCTTAGCCCTGCCAAGGCTTTGAAATGTGCCCATTAATTCAGCAATTCCCAATCTGTCCATCAGTCAGTCATACTTAAAAAATATGTCTGTCACAACTTAGGTGAAGTAATCTGTTGATAATTATACAATAAGAAGGCATCTGAAATCTGAATATAATTTCTAAACTTTTTGAAAAGTCTTAATGACAGAAAACTCAAAGTTTATTTACAGCAAACACGATACTGAAGATAACTGGGAATATGTCAGAATATTTGATGCCCATTTAATTAAGAACAATTAATTCCAGGAAGATACTTTTTTAGCAGATAAAAGCAGAGACGTAATATTTATTTAGGAACCTAATCATCCCTCCTAAACCATCAATTCCTTCCCTTTAAAATGAACAGAGGAAAAGAAATAAGAAGGTAGTAAATACAATGTGTTTTAAAGTTCCCAAATTATGACCGATCATTACAGTGCTAAAGCACAATACCAGAAGAGTCTTCCTATTGTCATTACCTTGCTGCTACGATGCAACAATGGCCTTTCCAGTCAAAACAAAATCTCACAGTTAAAATCAGGTGCTCAGTGTCAAAGACTCGTAACAGTATAAAACCTGTTCTCTCTCTATCTCTCACAACAGGCTGGGTCATTCATCCCTTCAAACTACATACACAAAAATGCTGATGGCTACTAAAATACGTCAGGGGGCTTTCTCCAACTTTCTAAGACCAGTGTAGAGGAACTACTGGCTGCAGCAACGAAATCTTTTCAGCAGAACACTCTTCTGTAGACAATACAGATGGCCTTTTCCTCAAGTAACCAGTATTTAAAAATGGGAAAAATATTGCGAAACAAAGAGATGCAGGAAAAGGAAAGAAAATGCAATATGATGTAAGGGACTAGTTTGATAAAAAACACAAACTGCTCAAAGTGGCAGTATCTTCATTTACACTCAAAAGACCAAATATACCTCAATGGGTCAGCTGATTCAACTTATACCACCAAAACACCTCATTAAAGTTAGATCTAGCAAAATGAAACATCGTATTTATAGAAAGTTAGATACAAACTATTATAATAATTTTTGTTAAAAAAGACTAATATTCAAAAGCACTTCTCCAAGTTAGCTACCTATATCCATTCTCTTCTTTTCTTTTGGTGACTTACATGTATTAATCAAAACAAGTTGCTTCTTTGCTAGGAAGGAATGTGACACGTTGGAGAAATGCTCTGATAATTAATAAATTAAGTCTTTGCTTCTTTATTACATGATAGTTAACTATGTGTTAATGAAGGCGGGGGGGCATGGGCGGGACAGACACGAACAGTCAGGGAACAGCCTGTAATCTTCATATCAATAGTTAGATATTTATGTCTTCCTAAATGCAAATTAGTCATGATATTTCAGGAGGGAGAGGCAATATAACTAAAGGAATAATGGCTCCCAGAATGACTGCATACAAACAGCTACAGTCCATCTAGCCTAATACCTTGTCTTCAACATGGCCCAAAACCAATACTTACTAAAGAGTTTAAATGCAGAGAAAACTTACAGTTAGAATTTCCCAGAATACTCTCCAACAATTTATGTACTAGGAAATTCCTGAAACAGAGGTGTTTTCCTTGAATTTAATAGCCTTTAATAGATTTTTCTTCCATTAAATTGAACGGCTGTCAACTTTTTGCATTTACAATATCCTGTAGCAAGGAGTTCCACAGCTTGCCTATGCATTGTATGAAAAACTAGCTCATGTTATTTGCAGGTGTGTTGTTGGGGGGTTAACTTGGCATTTGCTGCCTTCCTCTGATATCTTCTAGTTCTTGTAGTGGATGAAATAATAAGTAATAAATCCCTATTCAGTTTCTTCTATACATTGCGTAGTGTTGTTCTTGGAATTAGGGAATTAAAGTTAAAAACCTAAACTTTCTTTTGGATCTGTGTCAATGTCAAAAGCACATGCAATCTCTTTCCTGAGGGATAATAAACGACCTCTATTCTCTGTCACTCAAGGTACTGTTGTATGAACCTCAGCAAGTTTGGGCTAGTGGGCAGACAATACACCTTTGCATTCTTATTGGAAAGCTGGGTCAGGGAGACCCCTACTCCTGACAGCTTACAGAACATGCTTTTGACAAAAGAGGGCTTACAAAAACCTGCACAGATCATTATTTCAACAGACAGAATGTTGGTGAAGTCAAAAGAGAGGACAACCTTTAAATGTTCAATGCTATTTTGAAATGTAACCACAGGACTATGGTTCATTCCTGCACAACTGACCTGCTCCCTTCTGCACTCCCAGTGGTTATTGCTAACATTTTTAGTAATAAGTGTGTGACTTTAGTGCTATTTATTTTTTTTATACAAAGATAACAATATTGTATATCTCTTCTGGTTTAGGACCATCAACAAAAAAAAATGTTTTCTACTGCAGGACCAAAGTCTGTCTTCAGACACGTGCAATTTCACAGATAGAAATGAGGTCAAAATTTTGGTCTGTCATGTTTTTATTACTGTTGATGATGCACAAGCCAGAAATAAAACAGCTTAACTCTCAGATCTTGAACACAGTTTGTAGGGCTGGCTGCCAGAAAGGATAAAACATACATCCTTGTAAACTCAACAACTGCAGCCAGCAAGCAACTAGGATTCATATTCCAGTGATGATCATCATTGACACATTCAATCCCCACAAACCAAGTGTTTTTTGCTTTTGTTTTTTTTTAATTACTTAATATTTTCCCATATTTAACAACTTACTGAAACAACCACTGATACATGTACTGTATATTTTTACTGTGACTGTAACTAGCCAGATAGTTTAGTTTGATTTTGAGAGGCTTTGAGAACATCTTGACATCCACAGCAGATAGGTAGTGCTACGGCACAAAATCAGATCATTCAAGTTTCAACAATTTATCATTTACTATTTCTTTGAAATAATTATTATGAACAGTTCAAGTTACAGATTGTAATCTTCTGAGTTAATTTGTAGTGACATAAATGAATTATGTATTTATAATCTTTTCAAAACCTCCTAATACTAAAAGAACTCCATGTAATATAAAGTATGGCTTGAAAGAACTAATTACAGTCTGTGACACTTCATACGTACACATTCAGACAATCTTCCAAACCCCTGCCAACTTGAAGCTTCTACACAGAACTCAATGACATTGGAGAGAATGAGAGGTTGCAAAAGGGATGCCTAACATTCTTTAATATTGAAGGTGAATGACTGTAGAAGCTCTCCAACAAGATTTACTGTCATAAGCCCCAGTTTCCATGAAGGATCAGTAAGTGCAGATACTTGCACTTGCGGAGTTCCAACAAGTTGTGTCAGTATGGGGAACACTGGCAAGGTATATGCTAATTCTGAAGTTGCATCGTTTTTTATATCTGGCATTTGATTCCTTGCATTAAGTTATTACTGACTTCCAAAAAATTTAGAATGCTGCCAAAACCAGGAGAGCCTGTGAGTAAACCTAATTCACATAAAAGGTCAGCAGTGAAATCTACTGTGTTTCATTTAATGTCAGTCTAAAACAACATACAAAAAAATCTTGAACTATATTAGCAGCCAGCTTCGTACTTCCTTTAAAAATCACTTTCATTTTTGCTCATAGTAATAGCTGAACACAGGCCTACCAGAGCACTTGGACATCTTACATGTTCAACCAATCTTTGATTTTCAGAATATTTTTCTCATTCAGCAAACCTAGCCATTAGGGCCTCCAATCTTATCTCTACTGCAATTCTCCTCAATGAGTATCAGTGGGAGCATTGCATTAGCTTCTCTAAGGAGCAGGATCAAACCCCTAGAAAAGACCAACAGTGCCAAAGAAACTATTCAAGAAAATACATCTTAAATTTGTTATTATGTAAAGGATATTCTATATCTTCAAATTAATCTTTCTTTCTGACGTATACAAAGCCATAAATAACTATTACAAGAACAAACCTTATTAAAATGTTGATATTAATACCAGATAAAGTGAAAATATTTCTTAAGAAGAAAAAGTGAGAGGCTTCAGCAACAAAATGCAATAGCACAGTGCCAAGCTGAACTTAACTAAGCTTGAAGTTTTGGACAGGATTCATTTCTGCTTGTGGTATAAGTATGCACCACCTTGATTATCATTTAAAAAAAATATTGACAGCTTGCCTTCTCATACCAATGCCTAGTAACAAATTCCAAATGTTTTGTCACTTTTCTTGTGAGCAATGCCATCTGCCAGAGGTGGCATTTCATGGCTGTTTACCCTGACTCCCTCCAAGAATTCATCTGCCACTATCTAATGCTGCCTGAATAAAGGGGATTAAGACTCTGATGCAACAGAGACTATTGATAATTTGGTATAATTGGGAAGAAATGAAGATAAATGAGGTTGAGGATGGAGAGGCAATTAGTTGAGCTGCCTGTACAGCTGTGTTCTCGGACTAGCTCCCCTGGCCTTTTCTTTGGTGAGGTATGTCCAAATTAAACATAATGACAAATACACTCTTCCCAAAGCTCTTTAGTTTGGGAAGCTTGAAGATATGATTTTCACTTCTGAGATTCTAGACAGCTTTCAATTTAAAAAAAAAAGAAAAAAGAAAAAGAGTCATACTCACTGTTGACATTTTTAAAGAGCAACACACTTTATAACAGCACACCTATGGCACAGTATCTGTTGTTTCAAAACACAGCTTTTCATTTGGCAGTGGTATATAGCACTGGTGCTGGTTCTGTGGTTTTGACCAAAAGGATGAAGGCTTCTGCCTCCCTCAGTGCCACAGAGAGCCTTGATTGTTCCACAACTCTGGCTGTGTTTGGTACGGATATTTGGTGTCTCGTTCTGTAAATATTCTCTATCCGTGTCATCGATCAAACAACAACCGCAGAGCATGAGCCCCCTGAAATAAGGATTCTTTAAAGTCTAACCCACATTTTGCAGCGGGACCTCCATTTTTTAAATTGTGCTAGCTTTTAAAAATGCTGGTCAAAAAACCTGAAATGAAATGTCTACGATACACATTTTACTCTACACAAGATCTTAGAAGTGACAGATTTTTAGTCATAAATATAATATGAAGACAGCTACCCAGATATGAGCCTTATTTCTAAGCTATATTATTCAGGTGAGGCCAAGTAATCAAGCTTGAATACCTTGAAAGGTATTTAAATCCAAAGTGAACATGGTCAGACTACAAACCTCCAAATTAGAAGGCATAAATCTGCAGTCTGATTTGTAGTTCTTCTTTCAAATGTATTGAGATACTTTCATACATACACATATAACAATGTGCACATATATGGTTTAACATAAATGTACAAAAAATACATTTGCCACAAGAAATGCCATTGTATGTTTCACATAAGATTCTAACAGTTTTTCATAAATGTCAAATAATGTAAAATCCCTTTCAGAAAAAAACCAATATTTACAGAGGCAGCTTTGGCTTACAGACATGTTTGTCTAACTACCCACCACATGTGAATTTTCTGCTTTCATATACAGGTGATTCTATCTGAATTAGGTCTTAGATGAAAGACTGGCTAAAATTGCACTTTTTCCTGCATCCATATTGTCTTCAGCTGTTTTAAAAAAGTTATTTTACAGATTACTTCAAAAATGTTCCTTAGATAAAGACAAAGCCTAGCTCCTATGCATAGAAGGGATTTTGGTAAATTTTGGAAGAAAAATGTTAAGTGTCTTAAAAGAACAAAAATTTAATAGATTTATTTTGTAACGTGAATTTTCAACATAGTTGCTTTGTATTGAAAAGTACAGTTCTTTGGTATATTCTCAAAGCTGAAAACACTTAAAAACATCCCTTTTCAAGCTCACAGAACTTCTGCAAAGTACGGTATCTCCTCCCAAGACATTTTGCGTATGCAAAACCCTTCTCAATGTCAACACTGCACTCTTCCCCACTACGTAGAGGTCAACCAAAATTTCAGTTTAGCTTTATCTAATGTACTTTTTCATTTTGGATTAGATGTCTACAAAAGACAAAAAACAATTCACTTTTTAATGAGGCAAACATGCCAGGGAAAAAAAAAAAACAAAACAGTTTAAACTTAAGTTTAAATCTACCTTGCTTTGTCTTACTGAAACTGAAAATCTGGCTGAGGTAACTATTCCTTTATATAACAAAAGTTTTTAACGTATAGTTCAGAATAGTGGTTTTTTTATTAGTCTGCAGTATTCAAATTGCATATATTACACTTCTGGTATTCTACTGAAGCCCTCTTCTCATTAACATTGTAAATGAGCAAAATTATTTGCTGCCCATCTTCCAGCTTGACACGTTATCAACGTATTCCAAGTTATTCTTTAACCTTGTGATTGACTGTGTACAATGCACACATTAAATAAGTCACATTGAGCAGAGCTTTGGCTTTCCACTGGGAACAAATGCCCATGTCCTGTCTGGAGAGTCGGCAGCGGCTCCCTCCTGCTCTGCCCTGCTTTCTCACACCTGCACCACAGCTGTACACACTTACTGACACTCATGTTGGCAGCCTCCATCTCCTGGGATCACACAGGGTTGAGTGCTCTCAAACAAAGCCAAAATACACGTCTCTGTGGGTGCTCCTGATGTGTATCAGCATTGCTGTAGTCAACAATGCCCAATCCAGCACTTGCCTTTTATTTTGCATTTGAGAAAACCGTTGCAAGACTTGCCTGATCTCTTTACACCTCAGCACACCCCTTGTCCTTCACCCACAGCGACAGCACTAGCTGCCACATGAAGAAGAACTGCTGGCTGAGGGCCACATGATCTGGCCAGGCAGGAGGGAAAAGGTAAGGCGGGATTTTCAGAGAGGGCAGAAACAGCGATGCAATGGGGAGACCAAAATCTGGAAAGTGACCCACTTAAGCACAAGGAAAAGGAGAAAAAGGATCAAAACTGTTCCCTAACTTCAGTAGGTTACTGGACACAGGAAGGATGGCAACTTCAAGAATACTTCATAACCTAAAAGGTAGTAAAATGCAGTTTCTGACTGAGCAAGCTAGAAAACAAAGGAAAAGCACGTGATAAAACAGAAATAAAGACATGAAAATTTTTACATTGGCCCAAATAGGACAAAGAGCTGAAAAGGAAATATTCTGTTTTCCATGTTTATCTTGCTTTGTTTTCTCACTTTCGTATTAAAACATCTGTATAAGTCCCTCTTCTTTTTCCTCCATTTCATATAGCCCTTACTCAGAGGTGAGTGCTAATTCATTTTACGTTAAAATCCGTCCCCAAAATGTGACAGACTCACGATGACTGCAAGGGATTAAGTGAAGCTGTTCCTGAGAAAATACGTTGTGTTTTTATAGAATCACTTCTTGCTGTTCTTCAAATGCCTCTGTGATTACAGCTGTATTACAAGGCCAAACAAGTTCTGCTCTACCTCTTACCAATTCTAAAACTCAGACGCATCCACTTTGGGTATAAAAGTAAGTATACAATAAACATCAGCTTTTTAACTGCTAGAGCTTTTTCTTTATTTCTTTCTACCCTACTTTCAAACAATTGCTCATTTCCTATTTTATAATGCTACCTACAGCAGTATCATGTAAGATTTTTAAAGCTAAAGCAACAATATCATACAAAGGTAAGTGATTTCTCCAAGGTGAACCTGGAAAGCAAAAAGAAGTAACTGAAGAAGTATTTCTGCAATTAGTATCTTACTCAGCTGAGTAAAATGTTATCACAAATATTCATCTGCCACCCTTCAGGCAAGCTTAAAAGTGGTGTTGGTATGGTATCTTTATGAAAAATGAAACATAGGAAATAGCTGGCAACGCTGTTCAAGGACCATCTAAAAACCATAGAACCTTCCTAATGGAAAAAAATGTTTTTCTGAATAAACACTACCCCAGCCTATAAAGTTGACTTGAAAAGATGTAATTTGTGGCTTACTACAGTACTTGCATAAGAGAGCTAACACGCAGCTACAAATGATTGAGGATAATAGCCACAGATTTCAACAGATTTTCAGAGATCCCTGGTATATGCTGAGAACAACAATATCAAAAGGTTCCTCTCTCCAGCACTGCTGGTGTCAAGGTTAATGAGCTAAAACTTGTTAAATTGATATTACCAAACTAATGACTTTTTTATAGTATACTGCATGGATTTTAACAGACAGGCTAATGTGGAATATGGTTAGTCTTAATTGAATTAGAAGTTATTGCATGTATACAATTAAGATAACTGAAAATGGAGGAGCTGTGAGGCAATTGTCTATGTAGACCATGCTATTGCCACACACCTCATGTGCTGCCACGCATATACTTCAAATTTCAAATTCAGTCCCTAAATTCAGACCACATTCAACTGCAAACATACGGAGGAGAGGAAATACTACTGTCTGTAAAGATAGTCTACCGGCTATCAGTAACCCTTAAAAAAATCATTCACCTTGATCCTCATAAGTTCCTTCTTTACCAATTCACACACTGAATCAGAAAAAGCCATGTAAAACTACAGAGCCTCTGCTCCTGATGATTGTGCAAAAGATACACTCAACAGCAGAACAAAGGGAAATTGCCTTATTCCCAAACTGTGGTGACTCAGAGCCGTTTGACAGCTACAATCAACCACAAGAGAGTAAAGCTACACACACTTTCTGAAGAGGTATCTTTTTCCATCGGTATTCCTCCCCTGCTGGGGAATGGGAATGTACGGCTTTCTAGCAGTTGCAAAAACTTCTGCTGCATGCTGGAGGAGCTCCTATCTACAGGGCAATTTTCTAAATTACATGTGTTGTAAATGGGAGGATACTGAAAAGTAATCAGCCTCAATGAAAATTCCAGGACAAATCTGGAGGTTTTGTTACAGCAGTAACAGTTACAGTTACAAGTAGGTTACAGCAGAATTGATCTGCAATTTCAAACTTTTAAATTTGAAATTATTTAAATAGTACGAATATTATTTTAAAATATTTTTACATCAACCACACCATGTGTTAAGACAGAGGGAAAATAAATACCTTGAGTCTACATTCAAAATAGATGAACAAACAGCAGGGGGAAAAAAAGGATATTTAATGAATCATATTAAAAGGGAAGGAGCTTATGAAAAATAAATGGCATTTATAGGTGATTAAATTTTGAAGGTGAGATGTTGCATAACTGCACCAACCATTTATTTCTGTGCCATAACTGCATCTAATAAATAAAATAGTTTTTTTTAATCCAAACTGAAGATTCAGTGGTACCTGATGACTTGGATTTTCCATTTATGTAGTACAGGGGCAGGGTTTGGGCTGTAATTACTCAAGGCAGTTTCAAAGAAAGAAGAGCTGTTAGTTGGATAGAAACTGAGTATCAATCGCTAGCAATACGAAAATGCAAATATTTCTTCTACAGACATAATCACAGAGTTTAAATTCAGAGAGGCTCATTAGAGATTATCCACCTAAATATAAGATACCTACAAGTTTCATACAAACGCCCTTTTGTTTAGATAATATTTTTCTATTGAAGTTCTATCTCTCACTAACACAGAAATGTTATTTAACACACAGTATATACCCAGATACATTTGGAATTTATAAAAAATGAAATTAAAAATCTTACTCATGCTAGCTGTTCTAGTGTTTTCTAAAGGACCTTTCTCCCCGGATCTAGGATTTTACAGAGAAAGGGAATAAAGTTGGATTCAACTTCCAAAAAATACCTACTTTGTTAAAATAAAGAAAAATACAAGAGATGCTGCAAATGAGGGTGAAATATTTCTCAAGGATGAAATACCAAAATCCCCCTTACATCAAATTTGTAGAGACAGTCAATCAGAAAACAGATCCATAGGAACCACAGGAACCTGCAAGACAGTTCTCCTTACTACCTTTCCAATTTCCATCTGAAATATGGGAAAATAAATCACAATTTAACTAATATTATACGCCTTATGGGAAAAGGGGAAAATGCAGCTTCTCACATCCTATGACATTAGTAACTGAATATACAGCTCTCATACAGATATGCTGCAAGTTTCAACTAGTCCCAACGTTTCACTTGTCTCCAACCTTACAGTACCCGGAGCATCTTCTTAAAAAGAAGAATCTGTTCAACACTTGTACAATATAAAAATAAGAAGAGACACAACCCCCCCCAATTTTCTAGCTTTTAAATATCAATTCATGTGTGATCTTAAAGACAAGCTCAACATTTATGTCTTGTCTTGGTGATAAAGTTCATGAATATATAATGAGAGCGGAACAACTCTGCTACTGATTAAATGTCAAAAAAGGTTTTATTGTCAAATATACTGTAAATACAGAAGATATACAACAAAGACAATTAATTGCAGATGGCTCTGTGCAGTTTAAAAAATGCATATGATCTGAACAGGAAATGTTGGTTTTCAGTTTCAACTATTAATTTTAATTTACCTTCAGAATGTACCTCCAGTCAACCTGTAAAGATAGAGTGAACTACAAAATGGCCAAACCACTGAATAAAATGTGTCACATTCAAAGGCAGATGTTAGCATGTTAGAGTCTATATCATAAGCATAAATAGCAGGATTAACCAATCCACCCAAAACTCTGGATCTTTATTAAAATTTATCTAAACCTTTGTGAACATTTAATAGAGATATAATGTGAAAATTTGGTTAGGACAGAAGAAGTGCTGGAATAGCCTGGGGGTTGACTGCGTATGTGGCTCTTCTGAAAAAAAAAATAAATAATCTAGAGGCTATAGTAGACTACACGTGAACACAGGTCAGGAGTATCTTGCTTCCAGGAAATGTCAGGAGAGTAAGAATTTCACACATTTATACAAGATAGCTGTAATGTACGACTGGGAGAAATTCTTTCTCCCTGTCCTGTTCTACATTGCTGCACTGAGCACTGGCATGGCCTTGACCGGGGAGCACTGCGTTGGGTTTGGAACCGGCAGAATATGAATCACCTGGAGAGAGGCCAGAGGAGCGCAGTAAGAACGGGCCAGGGACCTAGAAAATGATTGGTATGAGGCACGTTCAAAAGAGCAGGCTTGTTTAATGTAGAGAAGGGAAGACAGGAGACTCACTAACAGTCTTCACTAGATAAAAGCCATGTTCAGTAATAAAAGGGAATAAATTGTTCTCCATACCCACAGTGTACAGAACAAGAAGCAGCAAGAAAAGATGGTAACAAGGAAGACAGGTTAAACATGAAGAAAAATGGCCATGATTAGTAAGCCTATAAAATTGCTAAAATTAAGCTGGACAACTATCAGTCAGACACGATGCTGGCACAGTTCTTGCTTCATCGAGAGTGGATAAAAAACAAGTCTGAAAGTGCTGTTTTCCTATGATCCTAAACACTCCAAACTGCAATACAGAGACCAGATCCAGATGCAGTGCCAAACTGCAGGGTGAAACGGCCCATCCTGAACTCACCCTGCCACAGCTAAACTACATCTACTACCTGAACTAGATCTGTCTGCTGCAACATAATACACCACATTGCAGGGTACAGCCTAGAGGGTTTATCTGCAACACGGGACCATTATTCTACATTATGGTCTCTTCTTCAGCTACAAGAATGGTTCAGGTAAAGCTCTACCTACTTCTCTCTTCAAGAAAACATCACCATTTGAGAAGATACTGCTATTCTGAAACCATTAGGTGCATGCTTACTGCGCTTCCTAAGATGAAACATGTATCTGCAAAAACTAATACACAAACTGGTCATCCTAAAATACCTATTAGTTACTTACTAGATAACATAATATTGGTTACATTTCCAAGATACTAAACACATTAAGATGGCATCTGAAACATGTACTAAAAATCCATGCATTTTCCCTTTAGATTAGACAAATTGTAGCTTCAATTATATGGTGTCAACAAGATTTTCTTCTCCATGACTAAATGGACCAGGCTTTAAAATTCTTCAGTGATCTTATTAATTTAGCAATTTAAATTAAGCTTCTAAGAAATTAAGAATTTCGTTTGATAAAAAGAATTTGGTTTGGGACAACATTGCTGGCCTTTCATAATTGTAAGTAGAATGATCTGATAAATTGCTGCTCTTGTATACAGTTAGGGGTTGGGTTTTTTTTAAAAGGAGCTAAAAACATTGACTACCCACCTGTATCTATTTTTAATTTGGTAATGACTGTACTTGCTAAAATTCTACCAAAATGTCACTCACAGCTTTGGATTCCAGCTTTTTTAAAACGGAATATGGAGCAGAAAGCATAACCTATTATGCAAAACTGTCAGATGCTTATTTTTAAAAATCACAGAAATAAATGCATAATCCTGATGTTCTTACAGACCAAAACTTTAGGAAAACAAAACTTGAATATAAGTATTCAAGATAGCCAAGGTATTCTACAAAAAGTAATAAGGTTCTGATCCATGTATGTCCTGTTGACCCATATAGTCCCTACTCCAGAATGCCTCTTACTTCGTGGGTGCAAGTAAAGGCAGAACTACTTGAGACCACTGTGACTTCTGTCTCATCAAATTCGCAAATCAGCTAGACATTTAAACAGTGCCAACTGTTGCAAGTAAAACTGCTATCGAATCTCAGCTACAAAAATGTCAGTTCAAGGCACTCTGCAAAAATTTAGTGCTGAATCCTTAACTAAAAAGCCACATTATTAAAATGTGGTTTTTTGGATTAATGCTACTCTTTTAAGTGAGAAAATATTCCAAATGATCACACTACAAATACTTCTTACCTCAAACATAAATTAACTGTGCATTAGGGGACTTTTTTTAAAAATCTGATTAAAATTGTAATTCATGAGACAGCTGTATCACTTATCAACGACATCCTTTGGGGGGACTCTCAGCATGCGGCCTGCATCAAAGGTAATACCCAGTTTTCATCCGAACTTATATATACCTTAACGAGAACAAGAATGTTCCAGACTTCAAAATGTAATTAAAATATTAAAGTACTTTTTATTGTTAAAATATCATTAATGTGAGATTGAAGTTGACTCACTAGTATTAACAAAAGCAACTATCACTAATACTTGCTCTTCCAACATACTGGAATTCTTTATGTACCGGATCCCTTACCTCCTTACATCCTGAAGTGGGAAATTAAACTACATTGGTTAAGCATGCTAGTGTTTAGTGTTTAAACAAGTATGTTACTTTGTGCAAAATGATACGCAGACAAGAGGTTGTTGAAACAGAGTACATACAAGGATCTCAAAAAAAAAAAAAAAAAAAGAGAGAGAGATGTATTTTGACATATGGTACTTCACTATTCTTGTTCCTGGGTAGCACTGTGGAAAATCTACAAATCACCGAGTTGAAACAAGCATACTTCTTATCGCTTTCGTTATCCCTAATTGCCAGAGTTCATCTGATCACCAGTTGATGGCTCCTGCTCCCAGGACCATTTTTTGCTTTTATCCAACAATGGTTTAACATAAAATACAAAATGCATTTCAGAGAGGAAGATCTGGACCACACTTTTCTTTTTCCTTCCCTTTTCCACTAAGCATCAAAACCAGGAAGGTAGAGGGGCCTGGAGATGCCTTCTCACCCTGTGCCTGCCTGCAGAGAGAGTAGCTCTGCTTCCAAAAGGGCAGGACAGTACTCTTCACACCATGTCCTTCTGCAGTCGCTGAAGCCTGCTAAGATGTCTAAACTGGAACAATTTTTCCTTTCAAAGTGCAGTGCATCTAATCTCTATTGGTCTTAATAAGAATTTATATCGAAAATCCTAAATTTGGTACATTTCTGGTATCACTCTGTACAGTGCTATGGCAGTTCCTGTGCCTTGCAGAGAAATATGAGACCTCGCCTTAATGAGGGACACTTGAGCAACCTTCTTTCCTTTGGTGGGTTGGTATTGACCACGAATATCTGCTACTACTAACAATTGTGAAAATTATAAGCAAGGAAAAAATGTAGCCTTGGCTCTACAGTGGCCAAAATGATTTATGACATCAAGACCTCATGAAGACAACTAATACTCTGAAGGGACTGTGTGAGCTCAGCCTGCACTCACACGTTCTGTGCCCACTCCTAATTACTTCATTTACGACTGTAAAAGTGTTTTAACAGACAAAATTAATTATTTTGAATAATCCTTCTGAAATATGATATGCATTTTAATTGTATGCACCCTGTCATTAATTAAAGTTCCCTACCTTTTGGTGCATTAATTCAAAGATTGTATCAGTGACAAAGCAACAATTATACGACTGTTTACTAAAATTAAAAATAAAGTTAAAAGGTTAATGTACTCTTGTGATACACTTAAAGTAATGCTAAAATCTTTTCATTTGAGTTTTTGCTAGACATTATTTTTCTACTCTTTAAAATCAATCTCTTTGTTCCAGGAACACATTTCCTGTCAATAAAATGAAAAATGATATAGATTTAGGAGGATAGTGGTCTCAGCGTAGCATCTCTCATATTATTATTCCAGTATCATCTGTTACAAAGTAAGACCAATTCCCACATCTAATTACAAACAGGATTTCAGAGTCATTAAACAAAATACATTTCCATTAGTGCTGCTGTAAGAAGATAGGGGAAAAAATGAAGATTAGTTCATGCTGCACCTCCGTTTTTCAAGCTTTGAAGATTTAGACCTCTGCACTCTGAGACTATAAATTTGTAAAGGATCTGAAAGGTGACAGACATGTGAAAGCTCTCAATTCTACACAGTTTAGCCATACCATTTGCATTTTGTCATTAGTTTATCTTTTGCTGCACTTAGTTCTGATAGTAGCTATGGCAAGAATCTAGAAAGGTTGTTTATGATTATGCTGTGTGCACCCAGAGGTATTTTATTTGGTATTAGGAAGGCTTTTTTTAATAGATACGAATCTTGGTTTTCTATACTAAATTTGTTCCAGCAAAAGTTAGAAATCATTCTAAGGAATTCTGTTGTCATGAAATAAATTGTACTTTATGCTCTGAAAAAAAGGAACAGCAGTTCTTTGACTTCAAATAAGATAAGTCAAAATATACTGAGGAAGCAGACTGTGTGATATGTTTAACTGTTGAAACAGTTAAACTTACAAGTTTATATATTCTCCATTCATAAACATTTAACAGCATCTAATTGTCATGAATCCGTTTAAAATACACCCTTGAGAACTACTCACTCAAAAAGCATTCACACAAACCAGAGCTTAGACATTTAATAAGAACTTTTCTAAAAAGAAGTCTATATAATACCTAAATTTGCTGATCTTTAAAATAGTTTATATTAGCTTATGATGTTATATAAACATAAATTAATTTAATCATCAATGATTTCATAAGCACCAAAACCAGAAATTCCTCTCAAAGAAAAAGATGTCCCAGATTTAAAAAAAAAAGCACAGAGAATTTCATTTTCAGAAGTTGTCCCAAGTTATATCTCCTTTATTAGTTTTAAAACTATAGCCAGAACTACTTCACATTTCTCAGAGGTGGGTGTCAGTGAATCCAAATATGTAAATACTAGCTGATGAATCAACATTTATGTGTGAATCATACACATTTACTATAAAGCATTTACATTCATATTTAAATAAGAATACTTTTTAAAAAGACAGTTAAAGTACTCACATGCATTCAATAGGTAACTGCTTAAGAACCTGTCTAAAATGGGACCTTAAAACAGTTTGCAGATAAGAAACAAATTCACTTTTGCACTCCACTGAAACTGTGGTTCACTAAAACATCCTAAAATTCTTGGTGTTAAATCCTGCCCAGTGGTGGGGTAACACAGTGGAAACTATCCACTGATATTCACTTGCCAATAAAACCCCAATTTGCCAAAGAAATACATATATGTGCATCCTGTTTCCAAGCTTCACACACGGAGACTTGGTTCTGGGGATAATTGAGAGAGCCCATGAAAGCCATGACCATTAGGAAGAAATAGAAGAGAATACAGCAGAATACAAACAACGTACTACCAAACCAAACAAACAGCTTATCGCTTCCTGGCTAATGTTTGAGGAGCTGTATCTTCAAAAAGAAAACAGCACATCAACATTTTCCTCCAGAATTATCAGTCACTGGCTCCAGGAAAGCCTCACTTAAATTATCTGCAGGGAAGTCATTGCTCTGTATCATTCAGCAACCACAGATGTTTTCTGACAAGCAGCAATGGGTAAAGCTTTTTAAAGCCTCAGTGTTATGTGAATGTTTTAGTTCCTTCATTCCATTTTCACTGAAATAGAAAACTTACAGTTTCTTAGATATCACTTGCAAGCAGGTTCAAGAAAACTTCCAATAAACCACACCTGGAAACCTATGTATGGAAGCACATCCTGAAAGCCACTGAGTTTCATCACTACATGAATCTTCTTCAAGTATTATGGCCTTAGGATAAACACTCTTACACAGAGCTTGTCCTCAACTTGTCCTCACAGCCAGTCACCTGTGGGGCCATATGTGCCTTCATTACCTAGAGGAGTTTCATTCATACATCAGACTTCAGGATGCTGCTCCGTCGCCTCTGCGCTGTGAGTTAGCCCTGAAGAACCAATGTCTAGTCCAGGGGCTTCAGAAGTTGTTTTTTTTGTTCAGATGCACACACGGGCCAGTCGTATTGCAGTGTCCAGCCTCCCCCAGAGAAACATATCCCAGACTGATGGGCTGAATGGGAGCCGTGAAGTGCTCTGAAATAATTTCTGATCTCCAGGAGATCTTTTAAGTTGTGTCTCCTCATGACACTGACCATCACTGCCTATGCCCCAGCCCAGTCGCATTGGCTGTGTAATACGTGTTATACCATGAGCCATACTCACAGTACAACATAATCTGCATGCTTGAGGAAAAAAGTCACATCAAAACTATCATCCTCTTTCCTGTCTATCCTACCTACCCTGGTGCTCAGTCCATTTGTGTTTGATGGCTGTGGACCAGCAGCTCACCACTCAGTGAACAGGGAGGTCCACTTAGCCGCTATGTGCTATTCTCAATTTCCAGTGTGAAAAGCAAGTATCTTCCCACTCACCGCGACCAATGCAGGTACATGCCTAAAGAAATAGCACAGATGTCTCAATTTTTAGGATTAAATGTTTTAATATATCTGCTAGGGCTGGAGTCAAACAAGTCTAGTTTTTGGATAAGATGGCACAGAAAACAAAACATATTAAATTCTCTCTTACTTCAAGACTATATATTCCTCCTGGCAAAAAAGACAATTAAAGAAAATTAAATGTATGCTTCACTAGCTTTTCAATTGATTCTAAAAATATTAATAGTAGTTTTGACTGGTTATATTTTTAAAGTGGCAATGAGCGTTTTGTGTTCTTTAAAAAAATTGTCATATTTGAAACAATAACTCTCTGCTCATGCAACACAAAAATACTTGCTTTAACAACAGGAAAAATGACTTCATGAAGTCTGCACGGCACTCAAGGATTAAAAAAATCTGTTCTCAGGTCTTGTCATTTTTACTTTTACAATAAAATAACAGCCTCGGCATCCTGCTTTTTAGAATAAAAGACCTACCTCTTTTGACTTTTCAAGCACTTGAAAATTTTAAAAGAGAAAAACTAAAAAATGCTGACCGTGTAATAGCTGGGTATTCATGGTGGGTGGAGAACATGAAAGGTTACAATATGGATCTGTGCCTACGCGTTTCTTTTCAACTTGAGCAGCATCCTCCTGCTTCTGCTAACTCGGCAATCATACAGCTGACAGATTTCTGGGTTTTCTAAATAATGCATGGGATTTTCTTTTAACATGTCAGTGCAAAAGTATCAATTCTGCCCCTGTGTCGTTTGTGATGCTGATTTTCCTTGACAGCATTCCATTAAACCAATGAGTTTTTTCCCTCCTGATGGTTCCTTAAATATTCCTCTGAGTGATGTATTTGTGGTTTTTTAAACAGATTGTGAAGGATGTTTGCATTTATGAGAAAACTGCATGGCAGGTACTGAAGGGAAAAAAGGATAAAAAGATAACACTTTTTTTTTTTTTGTATGAAGAGCTTTTTCACTGATCCTCATATGCCAAAAGCTAGGGTGTTTTTCCTTTCCTTTCTGCCTAACTTAGCTCCTTGTCTGGAAATTAAGCAACAAGACTCTACATACAGAATAACATTTTGACTTCCTAAGGAAATACCACTGAAACACTTAGTACTGTTTGATATCTCTCTTGGGAAAGCAAAACACATTTATTAAATCATGCATGCTAACTCCAAAAGCCAACAGAAGGAAATAACTGCTTTATTCTTTGCACTGAGGTTTTGTACAAACAGGTACTGTCACGGATTGCTATGCACTGATCCTTCTTTGCTTATACAGCTTAAAGGATGTTCAGGTAATATCACCAATATCGTATTTTGCAATCTATCCTTCACATTCCACTTCTATCACATACTTGTACAAATTACCAGCTGCCATGCTATTAAAAAAAAAAGCTCTGATTTCAAATGTTTCAAATTTCCCTAGGCAATTATATGCTAATTTCCACAATACACTTCACCTAATATTAGTATTGCATAATGATGAAACAGATGATCTTTATAAACATTTTTGTGCAACCAGAGAGGTTTTGTTTTGTTTATCTTATTTCTACAGAACCACAAAATTGATTACATGGCTGGGCTTTGAGAGATCTGCACATGCATTCGGCATACCTGGCTTCAGCTGTGAGCTTCAAACTCTTGATGTTACTCATTTTCTGAAGGGGAATAAGAAAGACCACACCACTCCTGGCACGTATTATCAGTCATGCTTTACAGCATGACTTGCCTTAGCTATGGCAACCTTCTTGACTCAAGGCAATCCTCAGATGTGTGCACTGATTGCCACGAACAAACTGTCTCATCTCCAAGGACTCATATGGAGTAGCCAAAAAGGAGGAATAGGATTATGAAAGATTTATGGCCACTGGGAATTGGAGATTTCGGAGGGATTAATTTCTCCCACTTCCAGACACCTACGTCCCCAACAATGTGGTTCTCTAAATTCAACCTTCTTTCCCAGATCTTACAAGAAGATGGAGACAGACATTAAGCCACAAGGAACAGCTAGCACAGATCGGCTGGACTGTGCGACCAGAGAACCTATAGTGCCAGATTAAATACGAGGTTTTCAACTGCCTCAGAAGTTTGTTTCAACACTTCATATGATGAGTAGGAAGGTGCAAAAAAATCTCTTTCTCTTCTGTAGAGAGAGTGGAAGGAGGACATTAACGTTCAAATGTATAACAACATTCTTCACAGCACTGTGAACTAATGCATTACTTCAATTAAAAAATACGTGCAATTTTTTTTTTCTTGGTACTTTTTTTTCACAGTTTCAGTATTGTCTCTTGCAGCATTTTTTTTTAATAAGTTACTTAGAATAGTCCACTACTAAACTCCACCATTACCGAGATTACTGTAATACCACAAAAAGGAGGTAGGTAGGACCTGATAGCAACAGCATACCAGCTGAACTAGAAGCAGGAAAAGAAGTGGCACATTTACTCCCCACTTCCTTAGACACACTTGTAAGATTCAATTCCACACCTGTAATTTCCTAGAGGACAACATAATATCCGAGGAATTACAGTCAGTGATCCTGAGAGTCAAGAGTTCAGATTTTAAATTGATAGCATGAATTCTGACTTCAGATACAGAAATTCATGAAAAATTTCCATCATGATAGGTGCACACATAAGAGAAAGAAAGAAGTGACATTCTAGGCATTACCAGAGAAGCAAATCCAAAATTATTTCATACTGACTTCAACAGATACAGATGGGGATTGAAATGAATATGACAAGACATCCTCACCCCTTTTTTATTATACTAACGGTCTGCATATAATGACACACTTCAAAAAAAATCTGGCAATAAACTTTCAGGACTTAATACTCATCAATTACATTTTAATTCAAAACAAGGAACAGCAAAGAGACTATTGCACTCATCTATCAGACTATGGAATGAGGAGGAAGGCACACATCCTAATGTGAAATATTTAGCGGCATTGTATCTTATGCTCCCCACAGGAAGTCCATGTGTAACACTGAGGTAAAAAACCAACAATCTTTACAGTTGTTTAAGTAAAATTGCAACCCTTTAAGTCTTTGTTACAGTAAAAAGAAAAAAAAAAATCAAAGGAAGCAAAGGTCCTCTGCTCTACATAACTATATTTCTGATTTGACAGCTACAATTATAATCGTTCAGACATCTATTTCCCACAAACTCTCCACAGCCATAACCTTTAGTGATTAATTATAAAGTTCCAGGAGCAATAGTACACAGACTAATTTCCTAAAACAATAAAAGACAGAATTTCTCATTTGGAGCTAAATGAAACACGAACAGGTTGTTATTCATGCTGAAATCTAGATGCAGAGTCATGTTGCAGCCATTACAGAAGCTATTAAACACAACCTCAAATCAAAGAAACTGTAGGTCGCTCTCCTAAAACAAAATGTTTTTCTCACTTATGAGGCTTCTGAGTCCTTTGCTCTGTTCCTTTTTACCTCTTCTTTGTAAAAAAATTTTCAAAATTCAATTTTCTTTCTCATTTCGCATCCCCATTTTGGTTTTAATAGTCATTTAAACTGTAAGACTCTAGAGCAAAACAAACATTTGGTAAAGGTTTCATGCACACAGAATTATCACTGTTCTCTTCACAGTAAATCAGAGTTACAAAACGTGTATCAACTTCTAAAAAAAAGGCCAACTCTCTTCATACCCCACCCCAGTCTCCAATGAGTTTTCTATAGCGAATTTTTGATAATTCCTCAGTTATTTTGTATAGTGAAATGTATAGTTAAGTTTCACATTCCATTCATTTTGCTTTTCTTTTTTGACACATCCTGTCTTACCTGCTTAATAAAAATCTTTAAAAAATGATCCTCCACTAAAGAGAGAAGCCATGCATTACAACAACAATCCTAATGCTGGCATTGCGGATACTAAAAAGAGGAGAAATTGTGATTTTTTAATAGGATTAGTAGTAGTTCGTTTTCTTAAGGACTTATTTCTCTGTCTGCAAGCAACATTGGCACTCGATCCAGGAAATTTGTTCTTGGCAATTTTACTGAATTAGGCAATCAAAAGGGGAAAGAATTGAGAAAAGATCTTTACATAACTGACACCATATCCTTACCCTTGGGCCCCACTGTAAGTTAGTCGGAATTTCTCCAAATATTTAAACTGGTATTGAGTCAGTTGTAGAACTCATTGAATTGCTAAGCCATAGAGAACTTTCATTTAATATGCATACTGTTGACGTATTGTCGAAAGGCTGGTATGAAAGTCCCCCAAAAAACCTGTCAACGAGGTACCTAAAATATTAATATTAATGTACTGTAGGTTCTCCTCATAAGAAGTATATAAGATTTGCCATATCAGGTAACATATGAAACTATGAACATTCAAATTAGCAAGCTTTTGTGAGCAGCTTTAAAAAACCCTAATGCTAACTCTACATCTTTTCTGTATGAAGCTTCCTTGCTTTTCTGTAGGAATTCTATCCAGTCATATTTCTTAGCATTCAGTGAAACTTCATAATTCATTTTGAACTATATACAGACTATAAGAGTTACACAAACTAAATAAGCTTTTTAAGTGCTTTTTTCCTGAATTCAATATGCACTAATTGATTAGGGTCTGAGAGGTGAATAAGAAATACATATCCTACATAATAGAAAGCTGGGGAAGGGTTTAATGCATGAATTAGAAGCCAGATTTCTTCAATACAGATGAGTACACAAAATTAGCAAAAGGCAATACCACTTTTGGAAAGACTGCTTTGTGCATAATTTGTCATGAATTCAAAGTTATTCCTTTAGAAAATGAGTCTAAGACCTCCCAGCTGCTGCTTTATTGGTCTAATAAATTACCATTTTGATGGTACAATGCATATACACTATACACCATCCAAGCAAGCAAACTGTTAGAGCAGCTTCGTCTTTAGAGACGCGTGTGTGACTTGAGACGTGTGAATGCTGACGGGAGATCTGAATGCAATGAGGGACCAGACAATGTCTCTGTTCTTGAATTGATAATGAAAACAAAGGATCTATAACATTCCAAAATGGTAAGAGTGTACTCTAAGATTGTGTCGAAAAAAGTGAGTCCAAGTCAACCTGCCCTTATTGTAATACGTACCTAGCAGCTTTCTGAGACAAAACAGATCTATCTTATTCTAGGGTCTCTACACTATCCCAGTAAAAGTCTCTTCTACTTACCTGAAAAGAACATTAGAATAAACAAAGAAGATACCCTCTTCAAAGGATCAATTTCTGACTTGCACTTTGAATCCTGTTCTTGTGGATCTGGGACTCAGGGAGCTTAGTTCAAGTTTATACTAATGCTTATAGCCGTATAGACTGAACATGTGTCAGTGCCTTCTACCCAAGGTTATTCCAGCCAGGTAGGCCATAACAAACATTTATCATGACTCCCCTTCATAGCTGTGGTTTGCAAATATCCCGTCAAGGAAAGAACAAAATGCAGAAAAGCCAGAAAGTTGGTGATTTAGCATTCCCTACTTTACCTTTCTCCAGTGAACTGTGGAACTCATAATGAGTTCCAACCACCTGATGATTTGGAAACTTTCCATCATTTACAGGAAAATGCTAGACTCACTGTATTATTGCCAATAGAGAAGTCTTATTACTACCAATATATTTAAGGAACAGCTTAAAATGTCTGTATTCTAACATAACGAAAGCAATCCTTCACCAGTATTTTTCAAAAAATTAGTGAAGATGGCTGTTAGGAGGAAAACTGGAGGAATACTGCAGGAATGGGTGCAGTAATTTTGACTGCCAGACCAAAGCTTACGAAATAGAAGAGCACAAATATTTGAGATAGATTTTTGATTTTGTTTCCCTTGCACAAAAACAGGTGTTAAGAGCTCCCCCCTACAGCTCACATGCACAGCATTACTTACCTGCATTAGAATTGAGCTCTTCATTTTCTGATTCTGTTCCATTTTGACTTCCACTTCCGTGAAGGCTATTCATTGCCATAAGTTTCATTTTCTGTAACTTCATAGCCTCTGCCATGGCAGCTGCTGTCAGACCTGAAAAAGTACAAATAAATAAAATGCAATATCATAACACACAATGCAACACCAAAAAATATGAAGAAAAAACAAATTCCTTTCAGTGAGAATAAGTCACGTAAATTCAATACACATTCTTAGTCCAGTTATGTAATGTTATTCTGAACACTACCTTTAAGTCGTTTCAGTACACCTTTCTAAGGATTTTTTTTTAAATTCTTTCATGTTCCTTTTTATTTTTTTTACATGTATAGCATAAAGAAATATTTATTTAATGGTATCCCTTTTGATTATACTTTTAAATATCGTTTCCTTTCACTTTGATCATTTTGCCACTTTGATCACTTTCTGCTTGACTTATTCAGCTGCTACAAAATTTCCAAGTACACTGTTAAGATACAATATACCTTAATTTCAACAGTTTGAAGCCAATTCACATGCAACAATCAATGCAGTACTACCATATTATATATGCAAACATTATTTTGTTTTTTTCTGAAGTCAGTTTGTTTGGAGTAACATTATTGATACTGGAAAAAATTACTGGAAATGTTGGAAAAGTACAATATGGGAAATTACAAACTCGATCACATCTTCAAGAGACCATGAAGACCAGCACGAATATACAGAATTAAGGGGTTAGTGGTAGAAGATTTTCAAGGGACTAAATACCACATAATTTCCAATAGTAAAAGGGAAGTAGAGTAACATCAGGCTACAGGTTAACCATCATTACCATAATTTTTAAATTATTATTTAGATTCTCAATATCTGTTTTTCATAAGAGTAACCTTTTAAAGTTTTATCCTTTTGACTTGGCCAGTATCGGCTTTTCTTGCAGACAGTATCAAATTTCTTCTACTCTGAGCAAGATGTGACTGAAAATATTGTATCTGAAGTTCATCTATCTTGCAGGAAAATACAGGGCATAAGGCCATGTAGCCAGAAAGATCTCTACAGGTATAATTGATTATTCATTCAGTTATGGTTTAAATGGGTTTACTGTCTTTGTCCCAGCATAGTATGACTTGCTTTTGTCACTTGCTAAAAAGCAAGTTAAATGCTTCATATCAACTACCTTGTAATTGACTGTGCAATAGTTCCACAAAATCACTGAGTTGCATTTACCAAAAAACCCCATGATTTTTTGTTGGTGGTGCATGTTGTATCAACCTACAAAGATATCAGACATCAAAACAGAATTAAATAATCTGCTGGTTTTGGAAAGTACTGCTCACTGAGAGATTAGATACTGATTAAAGTGAACTACTAATTTTCACATCCTATACTACCACACATCCATAAATTAAAATACTTTCTTTTAAAAGCTGCTATGAATTTGACATTTAGATTAGCTCTGCTGCTCCTATAATAGGCTTCACTAAAGTTCTCATTATTTTAATATTACTTAAGTAAGCAAGCAATCAATAGACTCCAACTGCATGGAGGAGGGACATGTATTATCACATATGAATACAGCAATTCAGTTAACTTCAGCGAAGATATCCCTGATAAATATCAGTAAGTTGGAGATGACAGGGTACAAGGTGAGAGTTACACAAGCCCTCTTGTCTCCGGGCTGCCTGTCCTCCTCCTTCCACCTTGCCTAAGAGCCTCTCAACATTCATAGAAACAGTTACACACTCCTGTAATCCCAAAGCACTGATGACAGATCTAATAAATACCACCTACACAAATTAGGCACTTGCTTTACTGTTTTGTCACTGATACATGAAAAACTATATTGATTTCATTATTAATATACACTAAATACAAACACATAAAACTAAGTCCAGAAAACATCATCAACAATCTTGTCTTGTAGGTCATTTAATACAGTCCTCACTTCATACAGAAGATCACTGTACCTTAACAGTACTCACTTTTTATTCAAAAATAATTTTTTTTCTAACACCCTTTAAAGTTCTTTTGCAGATGCTACAGGTTTTTTATCAAGCAGATGTAAAATCCTGATTTTTAAAATCCTGTTTTTACAAATTCTCTGGCTGACATCACTCACACTCTATTAAAGAATACATCTTAAATGATAAAACTGCTCACACTTTCTGGAGAAGATGAAATAGTCTGTAAACTTTTCCACTTTTTTTTTTCCTAGGGAAAGGAAGTGGGATTGCTCTTTGAGTGAATTTCACATTATTTTCAGGAAGTTCAAAAAACAAGCATGGGCACAAGTCTTCGGAGGAATTTACTGTTTTCAAGATTTCCAGGAACCTGTGTGATTTGCCTGCCTACCTGCACATGTGTACTTTTCCTCCATACCCCAACCATTTCCAGGTTTTGAGGTACAGCCATCACTAAAGCATTTTCAGAACTTGTACCCATCCACCGTCTAGTATCTTCTCACTTTATACTTCTAATCCCTTTGCAAAGAATTCACCTTTATTTTAAAGGTTACAAAAAATACAGTCTGAACATGGAGTTTTTTATCATAACATTTTATCATTTGTATGTACCCAAATACATACAGATGAACCAATATCCCAGTAAGTATTTTCATCTGGGTCAGTATTTATACACGTTCTTGATACTATAAGTTATGAAACTTTACTTAGTTTAAATATCCAAAAGAGTAAAGAAACTATTCATACGGAAATAAACAGGAAATGGAAAGTGAATTCAGACCTTTAGTAAAATGTTCAGTGAAGACAAGACAAAAAATTACCCAAGGCAGTGTATAAAAAAAAACAAAAACAAAAACAACCACACAACAAAAAACCCAAATCCCCAAACTTCTACTGAACAGTTGTATCAGAAGCATAACGAAGGCAGAAAGGGTACCGAGGAACGAACAGAAAAGAATAAACAGTCCCAAAATCACCACAACGCTGCCTGCAGAAATTAAAGGTAATTATTGTCAGGCATTTTTGAGCTCCCTAACCAAACACAGCTGCCATAAGGACAACAGCCAAAAACCAGTAATGTATCAGAAATCTATGCTGTGCCATCTGTCACACCGAAGTCACTCTACTTCAGCATTAAAAGTTTAAAGAGTAAAGCACAGTCCTTATGTAGAAAGTGCTACAGCCTGAAGATCCCGAGCAGTCAGGCATAAACTTGAAGCAGATATAGCCAATACTATCTCTAAGCTCAGTATAAGCAAAGTCTTTATACTCTCATTCACTTATTCCCCAGTCTATATAATTTTTTACTTGAATTGTGGTAGCAGTAAAAGCCCCAGAATCTGACTGTATGAGGCACTTTAAAAAACAATGTACTAATTCTTCAGCATTTCTGAAAGCTAATAAAATTGAGGTTAAAGCAAGTGGTTTCAGCAGTAAGTGTGTGCTACTGATTGAAATGATGGAAAAAAACGTACAGCAAATCACTCATTGGCATAATCTTCAATTAAGGGTACTGCCGTGGCTAACGTTACTGAAGTTACTATTTAATTTAACTATTAATAAAACTCCGTTCTATAATTGACTCAGCTCCTGCTAGCTGTGGCAATGAGTGCTATTCTTCAACTGACTTATCTAAAGATCTACAAAGAACTGAAGAATCATTTCCATCTTCTCAGATGAATCATTATCAGCAGCAGAATCTCACTGAGAGTACCCCACTTTGAAAAATGTACTTGAAAACTGCTGTAATGTATACATCTATCCCTCTACTTTCACCTTTAAAAAAAAAAAAAAAGGATCACTAGGAAAACCGACATCCTGGATTACACACTTCAAAGCTTCCATTTTTTTCTCTCCATTTACACTTTAAATTTCCTTTCCTTCAGTTATCATCTGCCAGCTGTGATCAATCACTAAACACCCAGGAAATAAACTATGTACCGCGTATTATCAAACACGTACAACCTTTACAATACTAACAACAACAAAAAAAGCCTGAGTCTCATCACAGTTGCAATGATTTGTTTTCAAAACTGCTAGCAACCATGTGGCGGGTGGAGCTACTCCTGCTAACAGTAGTCCACAACCCACCAGTCGCCTTGGCTGAAAGACAGCAGCTCCTTGAAGAGCTGGTAGGGTTCTTTAAGACACAGCAGTGCTAATGCAGAAATCTCGGAGCCGTGTTCTGGGTCAGCTCTCTATATATGAATCTTGATTACAACTGCATAACAGATTGTGATGGTGTGCACTCAGGTACACCTGCATCGTGCATATGGCAAAACAACCAACTGCCATTAGTAATCTTCATTCCGTAATTTCACTTTTGTCAGGACACTGTGTACTCTCCCCTTTGATAAGTCTGCATAGCTCTGCTGTGTAAAACACATGAATTTAGCCCTGAAATAACCCTTCAAGGACATACAAACCAGCACAATTTATGCTTGGGTTGCACTGAAGTAAAATTCTCCAATTACATTCTGAACCACAGTCAAAATATACCTAAGCACCAGTTTTCAAATTTAGGTTTTTGATTCAAATTAGGACCATACGCAGCTTACTTAACACGGCACGTCACATTGCTTTGGGGAAAACCCAGTGCTTATGGGGCACTGGAGATGGGACAGACCTGAATGTACTGTGAGGCTTGGTTGCTTCTCTGAGGGTTGGAGCCACTCAACGTGTCCTCGGTTCCTAAAACCAAGGTACCTGTAGTATTTGAGAGGGTGTGAAGAGCAGAGAGGTTTCTCCACCCTTGTCTGCATCCTATTAAAGTTAGTGGTTAATTGTTTACTCAAATATTCCCTATGCAGACACAAAGACTACAGAAGCTTATTCCTCTGTGAAGTCTCAGGAATTATTTAAAAAAAAAAAAAAAAAAGGGCATTTTTACTGCATGGCCCAAAGATCACAACTCTAAGGTCATTTGTAGTGTAACCCCCTCAGGGCCAGTATTCCATTACAGGGTGGTGCTGAACCCACCAGCTTCCCTGAGCACCAGGCAACAAGATGATAGTGTCTCTTCCTTCGAGTACACATCACTGATTAGCAAATACCTTCTTGGAGACGTAAGAAACCAAAACTCAATTGTATTCCCACACTGAGGTACTCAGGGTGTCTTGCATGCAAGTAAATCCTCCATGTTTAACTAATGTCCAGTTATTGAAAATTGGATTTTGATGGTAAATACAAGGACTCTGAGCATTTTAAGGTGACCCTGAGTACCTTCTAATTTTGTACATGAGCTGCAGCTATTTTTTTCAGTTCCTTAATTAGACTGTGCCCCCCTTCATATTAGTTTGAAAGCTTTTCTGTCAAAACTGTGAACAAGTAAATTAACTAAAGGAGAACTATGAGTAATCAAATCTTGAGGTCTGCAATTAATTAAATGGAATGGTGAGTCAGTGAACTGAAGAATAGTCTTATATTAAAACAAAACGTTTCATTAAATTAACAGTCAACACATTGCAATTAATAATATTCAAAAGGAAAAATGAAAACCACTTTAGCCTTGCCATATTATTTCAGTCTAACAGTCAAGCATTGTGCATTGGCTTGTTTGTTATTTGCATTCAAAGCTGCTATGGGTCAAGTATGATGTGCTAAAACAGGAATAATGAAACATCTGGTAGTATGAAATGTTAATATGAGATACCATATTGCAAACAGTGAAAACAATTCCGAAACATCCAATAAATTAGGCCTTGGAAGACCAAAAAGGATATGCTTTCTTTCCCATTTTCTTCAATAAGGAAATTAATAAAAATAAAGCTCAAGAAGTGAGCCTGTGTGAACCTCATGAGGTTCAACAAGGCCAAGTGCAGGGTCCTGCACCTGAGTCAGGGTAACTCCCGGTATCCATACAGGCTGGGGGATGAATGGATTGAGAGCAGCCCTGCCGAGAAGGACTTAGGGGTACTGGTGGATGAAAAGCTGGACATGAGCTGACAGTGTGCGCTCACAGCCCAGAATGCCAACTGTATCCTGGGCTGCATCAAAAGAAGCGTGGCCAGCAGGCTGAGGGAGGTGATTCTCCCACTCTACTCTGCTCTCGTGAGACCCCACCTGGAGTACTGTGTCCAGCTCTGGAGCCCCCAACATAAAGACGACATGGACCTGTTGGAGCGAGTCCGCAGGAGGGCCTTGAAGATGATCAGAGTGCTGGAGCACCTCTCCTATGAAGACAGTCTGAGAGAGTTGGGGTTGTTCAGCCTGGAGTAGAGAAGGCTCCAGGGAGACCTTACAGTGGCCTTCCAGTACTTAAGGGGGGGCTTATAAGAAAGTTGGGGACAAACTTTTTAGAAGGGCCTGTTGCAATAGGACAAGGGGTAATGGCTTTAAACCAAAAGAGGGTAGATTTACATTAAATATAAGCAAGAAACTTTTTACAATGAGGGTGGTGGAACACTGGAACAGGTTGCCCAGAAAGGTGGTAGATACCCCATCCCTGGAAATATACAGGGTCAGGTTGGACAGGCCTCTGAGCAACCTGATCTAGTTGAAGATGTCCCTGCTTATTGCAGGGGGGTTGGACTAGATGACCTTTAAAGGTCCCTTCCAACCCAAACTATTCTATGATAAACACATATAATGTACCTTACTGTTTTCAGAATGCCTGCAAGAATTTACTAATTAATTTAAACATTCACATTAGAAAGTGGAGGCTTCTCTGTAGCTGAAATGAATCATCCTTGCTTAGAGACAAACAGGTAGGTGAAACCCAGCTGCTAATACAAAAGAATAAAACCAAATTCTTGTATAAGAACATTAAAATGACCAAAGTGTTAGTGCAGTTTGGAGACAGGCCCAAACAATAGTCCTGCTATTGCAGATTTCTTCCATTTCTGTAAACTGACTCAACTAGAAACTGTAGGAAAGTTTTAGCTCTAGCTCTACTGCATGTTCTGTTTTCAATGGCTGTTATATCCATCAACATGAAACATTTGAGAGACTGTAAGGAAAGAACTTAGTGAGTAATTGGCCACTGCAGGCAGAGGATGGGATTTCAGCATAAACGCTGTAGCACAAACCTTTATCATGGGCTAAGTTGTGTGAGTATTCACCCCAGGCCCTGGGAGGACACTTTGGAGCCCAGACTGAAATCCATGCTACATCCATTTGACATTGCCAAGCTGAAATGTAGTCAATAGCCAAGAAATGTATTACAACAGTTGAGTTTCTTTCATCTGTTCTGATACCTGCAAGCCAGTCGTTCTGCTATTGCAACCATATTTTAGAAGTATGTTCCTTCTCTCCCATTTTGCAACAGGAAAGCACCCCAGCAAAAATTGATTTTTTGGAGTAGAAAATTTGAAAGTATGTATACAGTATTTATCCTGCTACATGTTCAAAATTAAAGAGAAAATAAAGATTAATTCTCTAAACACAGTCATTTAATGAAAGTTCAGAGAACACTGAAGATCATCCTTAGCAAAACACTTCAGACAATCGTTAAAATTTTTGAGTGGCCTAAAATTTTTAAACACCACCACTTTAAAATGTCAAGAAAATTATACTATGGCAAAAGAACCTTATTGAGGGAGAAAAAAACCCAAACAAATATTACATATATTTGTCAGGAATTGTGAGAAATTAATCTTCCACAGAGAAGCTCCAGTCAGCTTGCTTCCACAATGAATTGTCACACAGCCTTTACTTGAGAGACCTTATTCTTCGCCTTTGCGCAGTCCCTGAATATTCCCTACATAGCTTCCACTTCTGCAGCAAATAGATAGGGACAGACCCACAGATAGGTCTCTTCATCAGACAGCCTTGCTTCCCCCACAGGTCAATCAATTCTCTATCATCAACCAGGCAGCTATGCTGAGGAAAAAAACAGTATGTGATAACGTAATTTAAAGACTTTGCCAAATGCTCAAGGGATCAAAATTAGGGTTGCACAAATGTTTCTGAATTTTTGACAGCTTGATTTTGCAATCATAGTAATTTTTGTTTAACAGGGCGTGCTTGTTCACCTTATTTTAATTCTAAAATATAAGTTCATGCAAAAGTTCATGTGACCATAAACAAGATTAAAACCTTTACACAACAAAACATCCCTGCCACTCCATGGAATAATTCACAGAAGTAACAGGTTGCCGTTCTCTAATTTCACACATATTTAGGCAGCAGCAAAAAGTCCTGATACTTACAAATTTGTGTGTTCACTTTAAAATATGGGGAGAGTTTGCTTCCCAGATGCTTTCATCCCATGTCTGCCTCTATTCTTTAGGCTTCTCACCCCAGGTATAAACTCTGTGTTTTGTACAGCCTAATCTTATCCTCCCTGATATCCAAACATTTTTAGCATGAACATCTTCCATCAAGTTTCTGTACTCGAGATATTTCATATCTTTGATCTACATGAAGATATGATGACCAAAGACCTGGCAGATTTCTTGTCTAAACCCAAGGGGCTCAGTTTGAAGTATATAGAAATTCTAATCCCGAATTTGTGCGTAAACCTATGTTAACATGAGCACTCATGCTCAAGCTGATAGACAGCAATACCCAACTACATATTTTACAGATGACTTCAGATCCAAAAAGGTAGCCTGTATCTTATGTCAAACAAAATAGCAGCTTACTTTACTGGAGGGAAACAAAAAAATCAGCACTACAAAGAGCACTGAGGTTTACATTAATTTTTTTTTCCTTCATTCTTACAGTGTGTCTCATGAGAATTGATTAATTTTGTGACATTTTCTGCTCTTTTTTACAATGTATTCCATGACAATGATTTGTCAAGACTGTAATGCATAATACTTTTAGTATGCTGCACTACTGTGACCTTTACCTTTTTCTGTATATTTGATTGACTGACCCCCCCACTTTTGATCTACAGGTTTCAGAAGATGGAAGCATAGACAAGACAGATGCATCAGCCATTGAATTATTTTTCAAAAGATCACAATCACTTTATACAGATAATTTGTATGTTCTTCTACGCATATCTGATGCAATTTTAGTCATGTCACTGAAGATTTTCAACAGAAAATGAAAACTCTTACACTATGTGGTATACTTAAGAAGTGTTTTCATACATCAAAAAAGTGACAAATTCATGCATTAGGACTCGGATTTCAGTAGGGATAAGACAAGTTAAAGACAAGTTAAACAAATGCTCATAATCATCCAAATTCACAAACTATCTGCTTATGCTTTCATAATGCTGTCATAGTCTACAGAGTACAACTCTTTGAGATAAGGACTTGAAAAATCAAAAACTAAACCAGAAACATGTTAAATTACCTCCGTGAGAGAACATGTTAACTCCAAAGTACTAAATATTCAGAAGCCACAGGAAAGAATACAAAGGTGGTTATCATCAGCCCCAAAAGGAAAAGAGACCTTAAACACAAGCCCCACAACCTGCGGAGGTTCAGTAATTCTTTCAGTATCAGGACAAGTAAGGATATTGGCACGGACTGGCACCTGGCCACTGTTGTGCACCATCATCCAGCGACATAGCCCAGCTGGGCAATCTCAGATTTACTTTAGTCAAATTCAAAACTACCTGGACTGCCCAACAGCCTGGAAAGCTCTCACACAGTCAGGGCCCTGGATGCACTAACAGGGCTTAATGGCCACCTTCTCTTGGGCTTCAGTGCTGACTGCATTTGCTTCTGACTGCAGGACTCAGTTCTACGTTTTAGAATACATTTGGGTTAATGGGAACTTAAAATTATGTTATAAACGTATTTAAACCTAATAGTCCTCATATTCACCATGGACATTCTGTAACTTCTCAATCATTATAGAAGTCTGTTATGGTGCACGTGCTGCCATCTGAAATTAGAATTATCTGTTGTTATTTTTTTCTCCATGTTTATTCCTTTGCCATTAAATCAATTTCTGTGGGTTTAAAGCATTTATCCATAAGTGGTAATGATGGGGAAATTGCTGAAGTTTTTGGAGGTCCTTTCAGTTAAGTACCAAAAAGTCTCAAAGCTTATCTGGACTTGGCACAAATCTCTCGAGTTTGTACAATTAATTGGGCTGGAAGGTCTTCTGAGAAGAAGGATATCTTTGTGAGTGATTTCAAGCTACTTTCCACTAGTGACTGGAAAACACTATACAAGTATTTCTTTTGTATCAGATGGCACAGCTCAGCTACGTCCCAGCTGTCTCAAATGACTATTTAAAAAATGGTACATTTCAAGGATTTTAAGTGAATACTGAGTTCCATAAATTCATTGTACTACAGTGTTTCAGATGAAACCTCACTATACTGTCAAAATCAGCACTGCTGCAAAAGACTGGATGGCTAAAATATAACCCCTACTAGCTGCTGTTCACTTCAGCTGGATCAGCCTGACCAGTGCCACGGGCTTTTGAGGATCATACTGTGCAGATCCCTTATTCAACCCCTCCTAGAAGCTGAAGTGTTAGAGGGGAGAAATGTTATTCCAATCTTTCTTCAGATGTTTTCACTGAACTGAAACTGAGCAAATAATAATTTCCCATTATTACTCACCAAGCTACAAACAGCAGCAGGAAGCTCCCTCTTTACTCAAGATGGCAACTGCACCATAGAAAGTTTGCTTGCAAATGAACAGCAGAAATACTGTGAACAATAAACTGTTCTCCACTATGGCTTGCACTGGCTAGAAGGAGGGAAAACATTTGTATTCCTCAAACCAGCTTAAGTTGCAAGCACAGCTGAAGTACTCAACCAAGGATACAATTCTGCCTTCCTCATAGGCATTGGGATCCCCTAAAATTTCAACAATGCCTCTGCAATCAATTTAAAATCAGTGGGACTGTTTGTGAAGGTTAGATTCTTCTTAGAGCAATTACTGAGAATAGGTCAACCGTTGGGGTGGCAATTAGTGCTAGCTCAGATGGTAAAACATAAGCCAGGCTCCTCTGCTTATACAACTTTGTAGAATCATCCCCTACATGATAATTTCTTCCACATAAGCAATTTTTCAAGACCTGTGCCAAAATAGAAACTGAATGCTATGATAACGCAGCTACCACTGCTCTTAGTTACTTAAGGCTGAGAAGTTTGTGGCCAGTTCATAAAAAACACAACAATACTATGTTCATTTGAACAACAATAACCTGAGCAATGAAGAGAGGGAGCCCATGCACTCGTCTCCAAATGGCATTTAATTAATGCGACCTCAAAAGATGCAAGTTTGAAAGCAGCATCACTAAAGAACATAAACTCATGGAATATTCTTCTGAGACCTATAATCACTTTCCAATTCTGGCTGTTGAATGAAAGTGAAATATTAGCGCTTTAGCATCATTTGAAATACCACAGCTAATTCACAACGAAAAATATTTTTGGGTGGTATTAGGATAGAGTAGTAAAGCAGTAATGTCTCTGGCAAGAAAGGAAAACAGTTCAGTGAAAATTCAGGAAATCAGTGACACAAGCTCCAAGCGGATCTCCAGCTTTAAGGTAGAACCTACCACATTTAATAATTACTATCAATTTGACAAAACATGTAGAGCATAGTCAAGAAACATAACTTAAATTTTCTTGAAATGGCTGATTCATAATTTTCCCTAATGAATTTTCCACTAATTCTTCAATGTGAAATAAAGTAAAACATGGAGGAGCAAGGACTAGACTCTAGGTCTCTACCTCCTCATTGAAGACTCTACCTACTGTTAAATTATGATCTCTTTCTCTAGACACTTTTCTCATAACAAAACCTGTCAGGTTTTTTGTCTTTTTTTAATTCAGGGAGTGGAAAAATGCATTCATCCCAGTTATAACCTGATGCTTCACACAGTCATCAGGAATGTAGCTCTTGCCACAAAGTCCCTTTCATCAGTATTGATTATTTTAAGCAGGATTCTGTGGTGAGTTGGCATTAGTGGTGTGTCATGGCATATACATGCTATCTATTTTGTCTTTCTAAGAAGAAAATGAGATATTTTAGATTAGTTTATTTTTATTTCAGCAGAGTTTGGACAGCAATCCAATTGGCTGTACTTGGGAAAGGACAAGCTTTCATGCAACTTTCCAGCAAATTTCTATGAGGCAAGAACAACCGCATCAGGCAGCAAATGCTGCCCAAACACTTCCTTGGCTCAAAGCTCAGTTGCTGCTTTGGGCATCTTCTGCAAATAGGTGATGAATATGTCAATTTCTAATACTGCAAAGGAAAAAAGAGGAGGCAGCCCACAGGCTGGAGAAACCAGATTTAACTTCTAGCTATGTCTAGACTACAGGTAAAGAAACACAAAGAGCTGTATTTTCCTCTGGGGCATAAATTAATGACTAATGATCACACAACCAGAGTGTATGGAACACGATTACAGAGGAGTGTGTACCTTAAACTTCTTTTTCTAAGCATTTTTAAATTCTGATTGTTCTGGTATTTCTGTTTTTAAGGTACTTTCATATAGTTTTGTTCAAGCTTATTCATGCACATTTACTTACCCACATAACACAGGAGACAAATAATTTAGTCCCAATAGGTTAATATCTTCTTTGTTTATGAAGTTATGCCAGAATAGCTATTTCTATTTTATGTTATGCAAGGTAAAAAACACTTCTCAAAGCTGAGACATAAGCTGGAAGCTTATTTTCCTGTTCCAGGTGGTGAATAAAAATAACATGTAGAAGATGAACTACACCAGTTTTAAAATCTTAAAGGATGTGTCTCTATTCATTGGTCAAGCTGAATTAACTTGCAGCCTCCAAGTCAAATGCAGGTTCAAGAAGGAGAGGAATAATTTAGTCACTGAACTGAAACACTCAGTAATCTAAAATTATGCAAATATTCTCTTTGCCCTTGCAAATCTTTACAGATAAACTCTACCGGTCTTTACTCCCAAGTTTGCATTAGCGTAACCGTTTCATTCCTTCTAAAACTATGGCAACAAACATTTTTAGCTTAGGTTTTGTGCAACTATTCCAGTAGTCAAAGTACATTCAGATCTTAAAATAGATTCTCAGACTTTTCTATTCAAATTAACTAAATTTACTTTAAAAATAAAAATATATTTAATATAAATTATGTTCAAGATGTATTGAAAATTTTTTTAGCCAATTCATAAAAATATTGCAGGTATCTATTCGTCCTGCTTTTCCAGAAGTCTACGTTATATAAGAAACCCGTTGCAAGCATTCCCTTTAAAATTATTATAGTCTGCAGTCCTCAGCCTTTTCTCAATATTAATATTGTACTTTTTGCAGCTATCTTTTTACAGCTGAGAGGTTTAAGTCTACTTTAAGGTGTTTTCCCACATTCATAGATTATTATATATTATTATTAACTTATCTAGGTAATATTCCAATGTGTTTCCAGTAAGCATTTAACTCTGGTTTTAGAAGTTTAATATGCGATACATCTGTCAATTTAATAGTTTATTAAAAAGACGCTCTGTTTCTTCTACAGATCATTGCTTTTAAATAAATCTTTTCAGTATTTATCTACTGTATCCTTTAATTGAGATTTCCCTAACAGTGGCACTATATTGATGAGTAGGTTTAACAGAATAGTTATTATGGATTAATTAATAATTGACCGGTTCACTCTGTTAAATATAAATCTTAACTGTAATTTTATTCCTCTATATAGTTTTAGGAACTGGTATGTATTTAAAAAAGTCCTACTCACTTCCCTTAAGCTGAGAAGTGAATTTGAGACAGTTAGGCTGCCCTAATGTGTAGGAACTTACAGATGACCAAAAAACATCTTTATAATTCTACTCAGGAAATAAAGGATGTAATATCCACAATCCCATCTGTCCTTATTTCTTTCAAAAAGCCACTAAACTGCTCATACTTGAGAAGAAAATTAACCTTTTTACTGATTAATCACTAGGCAGCTTTGACTGGTGAAGAGAAAATTGTATTACAAATGAACAGCTACCTGTTATCAAATTACAAGGCGTTTTCATCAAAGGACCAAAAAATGCAGCACATTGACCAGTTAACATGTTTCCACTGACCTGGGGGGATTTTTCCAGTTAACAGCTTCTGAAGAATGCTTCCTTTTGATTCTTGTCTCTGACACAAAAATGATTGTCCCATTTAACCACTGTTCTATCACATACATCAGAGAATCCTATTTACTCACACACTACTGGAACATTAAAACACAATACTGTGATTGTCTCTGGAAGAAAATTTTAAAGATTGGCTTTTTTTCTTTTTTCTAAAAAAGGGAGTAAGATCAAAAGCTAACTTTAATAGATGTTTGACTAAGGTCATACTCCTAGGAAATGGAACACTGAAGATGAAAGAGAACAAATAGATTTGGCTTTTGATCTCAGCAAATGCATTTGGCATTGTTTAGCTTTTATAAAATACTTCAACTTTAGGCCATAACATGACTAAAATGAATTGGTTGAAGTGCCGAGGTTTTAACAGTTCAGTAAGACTTTAACATGTACCAACATTTGGAAAAACTTCTTTCTTAAGTATTTGGCTAAATTTTTTTCTTACTGGAGTGAAGTCAGGTGAAACCTGGCTATTGTTGCTAATGCTAGATATGTATAAACAATTTTAACAGTATATCCACTGATGCTGTTAAATCAGGACCACTGGTATTCCTAGCAAAAATTTTAGGGGAAAGTGCAGAGCATTAAGGAAAGTATTGGAATTATTCCAGTAAAACAAGTAACTGTGTCCCTAGCCAAAAGTGCATATCAGATCATTTTACCAAATTATTTCACAGTTCTAATCCTTCTAAAAAGTACTGTGGCCATCCAAATTTGTAAACTAAATAGCAGTAAAGGAGGAATGGATTACAATCTACAAACTATTACTTTCAAATTCTTCAGTAATAATGGTGTTTGCTAACTGAAGACAACTTCGTTAATTAAGCAAAAAGATGAGATAACATTTATCAAAGCAATATGCTTAAATTATTACTATTGTTAGAAAAAATTCACTATCATTAGCCATTAGAAGCACTGCAAAACCCTATAAACCACTTAGCAGGCTACACAGTCAAAATTTACAAAGGAGTTTCATCAGCCCAGCCAGCTCAGCCCTCTGATAAACAACAGTGATGGCAGGAAACACCCCAGTCCCAAGCTTCAATGTGCCTTTTTAATGTTTTGATAAGAATTAATGATTTATGCCACAGAATATATTACAATAGAAAATATTATATCTGTGTTATGCAAACATTTGGCCTTAGGAACTATGCAGAAATTATACACAAGGAAAGAACTTCCTGATCTTACTTTCAAATTATTATATTATATTATTATAACAATGATAAAGAACTGAGAAAATCCAAAGATATAAGGTCTGGTATTTATCATCATAAAAGGAGACATATCTGACCACAAATCCTAAAAGTAACCTAGGGAAGGAAGAGGTGATTTCCCATATACTTCTCCACTCATCACAATACCTTTCCTCAAGGGCCACTTAAAAAAAAACAAAAAAGTACAAGAAGCCTCAGCCATTTGCTTTCCAACATCTAGCCACAAAGTTAACCACACGAAGCAATAATTCATTCATTCCTTCTTTACAATGTTTATCTCTTAAAAAGGGAAAATATCACAGGCTTCCCTCCTCGCCCCTTTTTTAAAAAAAGGACATCGTTTATTACTCCTTTACTTATTACTTTATGTACCATATTTCTGCTGCTGAGGCAATATGTATGATTTGCTGAACCCACCTGAACACTCTGCAGGCCAGAAACCAAGTAAGCTTAGATCTGACTCTCCCAGGTACAGAACACCTGCACCCAGCAATATTTTAGCTATGTCATTCTCAAATACTACAAATATGCACCTCTCATTACGTACTAAACCTACCTGCAAGACCCTGCCATCCATCACAAATAAACATTTTCTTGTTTCTCAGCACCTCAGTTACTTCTGTTTACTGTCACAGAAAGACAGACTTACACCTTCAGCCAAACCAGAACCTCATTATTCATATTCTACCCAACTTTAAATGCCAGCCAGTATTGATCTACAGTACTGCAAATCTGATGCTTAAAAATCCCTGCCTTAAAAGAGAAAGATTAGAAATTGGAAAAAAAACCAAAACAAAACAAAACTAAAAGACAGCTAATTTTTAAACCAACATAGAAAAACTATTCAGAGAAGTATTAAAATATCTTGTTTTCAGCAACAGAAAACATGGAAAATACATTGAGGATGGAAGCCATTGAAGCAAGCTGGATATTAGCTTAAGTGTAAACATGTGCATTTTAGACAGAGTGAGGTTGCGTACTCACCCCTTGTCTCTCTCTCTAGGCAACACAGAAGCAGGATGCAAAAGAACCAGACAACAAGAAATGAAAAATGTGGGACAGTCACTGCAGGACCCTCCCTGCCCACTGCATGAGGACACATGCTAAACCCCTATAATCCACAGAAACGCAGGAGCCGCGGGGAAAGGCATAAACACAGATTTATTTGACCTACTGTCAGTTGACGTGAGTTTAAAGATAATCTCAAAGTTTACAGCAATTACATATGTACCTGTATATACACACACACTTGCACATGGAGGTGTTTTTCTACATGAGATATATATATCTCTCTCTCTCATTAAAGCATTTTATAGACATATGTTTTAAAAAAGGCAAATATATATGGTTTAATTCTCAACAGTTTCTGTTGATCAAAAAACAACACACAACATGGAATCCATTCCCTGTTTCTCCTCTTAGTTATATTTCTTCAGGCATTGAAAACTTTCTGTTCTTCTTGAAGCTAAGATTATTGTAACTTCTCTATTCTTAAGACAATAAGCTTACAGAACTTCAATAGATAATTTCCTTTGTTTCAAGAGCCAGACATTTGCTATTCTGCAGTCCTTGTTTTTCTTGAAGGATACAAAACTTACAGCATTAATTATACAACAAATTTAATCATCACCACACTAGGTTTTGGTCTCATCCTTTTCACTGTCTAGCAGCACAAATCTGTATCTTGTGTTTTATACATTTCCCATAGAAGGTATAAGTTCACCTGCCGATTGAACTATGGAATTTGTTGGTACTGGAATGTCCGAAGAAATAAGCTCAAAATCAGAAAGGACTTCTTTATATGGAATATACAGAAACGTGCTGAATGACAGAAAAAAATTTAGAATTAAACCAATTAGTAGAATATATACAAATATTTCAGATGTACAGTAAACAAAGTTATCTCTTGAGTCTTCCAACTGTTCTGCTGGTGGGCTCAATATACTCTGCTTCTTAAATAATGAAATAAACTCTTCATAATCTTCTGTGCCTGGTTCTGTGCAAGAAAAGGAATTTATTAAAAACCAAGAGTGTATTTATGGATAAAAATGAACTTCTACCAAATAAAATACACAAGAATATAAAGCAAAAATTAAGCAAAGTAGTGCTTGATTAATTTGGTCCTTAGTAGGAATATAAAAGGACCAGCCTTATCTGTTGGAACATATAAGACCAATTTACATTACGAACACTGAACTACTGAGATATAGACTTATATATCACATTTTATAAGAGGCATCATGGGATCACACCATCTGGTATGGTGACATCAATAACTGCACCTTTTAAAAAGTAACAGCCAGAAACTAAAAATTATCACTGAGGTTTTCTTTTGTTTTCTTTTTAAATACTGAATTTTTCCAAAGAAAAACACCACCACAGAAAGGTGCAACAGAACTAAACCCAAGCCTTGCCGGCAGCAGCCACTTCTTGCAGGCGGCACAGGAGTCCTCAGTGTTCTCACACCCGCGAGCCTTGCTGCCGGCGCACAGACCCTGCAGTAACAGGCAAGGGCAGACAGAGAAGTACTGTGCTGCTGTTTCATTTATGGTTGAGACAAAACGCTAGTCTTCTTAAAAAAATAATTTGCATTAGGTAACACCATAGACAAAAATATGTAATTAAAATGAAATACGTTAACTAGCTCCATGATTAAAATATCCCACGGAACTGTTTTCTCCTAAATAATGTAAAACGTTGTAGAACATATGCTGCTGTATTTTGCTTATTTATTGCTGGAAGAAATCCACGACACTGAAAAGATACAGTCTCACATTATATGCACGTCTAGACATAGACTGAATTTGATTTTCAGGATATTCCGGACTCAGCAGCACTCAAAACTGCGGTGATGAAATACAGCTGCATCCAATGAATTTCACTGCTGGTCTTAGGTGCTTAGCAGTAACACCTCTATAAACTACACTCTTAATATCTGTGTTATGATGATGTATGTGTGACAAAAGCATGCACTAACTTTTTGCCAATTCTTCAGACTGCAAATTTGACTGGAAGCCTTCGAGCTCCCAAACCACTGGAATTAGGACTGAGTCATGCAAGTGTCAGTGAGGAAGACCACTTTTTTATCCAAGATCTGTGAAGCCCTTTAGGCCGAGCAAAGTGAGAAAGAGATAGCATACGTGCCACGTTCATATGTAACTTTTGTTGCCACAAGCAAAACACTAAGACTATAAAAATACAATCTGTAACCACTTTAACAAATGTCCCCGGTATTATTTACTATAAACTATATTTAAGGTACTCCATTGTGGATTCAAAGAGTGAACAAGTTCTGATAACTAAATATGGGCTCCTAACTTGGAAAAAAATTGCCCTGAATAATTTTAACCATGGGTAAAGAGACATATTCCTATGTACATACTAATAAAACTAGATTTCGTTCTGTTACACCTGTGATAGGTACCCAGATTTACTGAAGATACTATTACTTTGATTTTGTCCAGAAGATATTTAGTCTAGTTCTACATGCAGAAAACAAACTCTCTCCAGGAAATGAGTTATTTTTCCCTTCCTGAAAGAGCTCATAATATGATGAGTATAGCATCACCAATAATGAGATTAAATGGTATTGTAAACCACTGTAGAAATAACAAATCTATTATGAATAATTCTCACCAGAAATCTTGGAAACTGGACAACCTACTGCCTGTTCTTATTTTATTTAGTCAAAACAGAAAAACAAGAGGGAGATCTGTACAACTGGATTTCATTTGGCTTTACTCACAACTTCCAGTTGCATTCACTCACAGATGACTAATTGTTGTCTTCCGTTCCTGTCTTTCCTCTTTGGCCAAACTGAACAGAAGGCAAAGATGTCTATTGTCCCCTGACGCATTAGTATTCATTATGGTGAAAAGTAAATGAGAACTATTTCATCTTCAGAGTGCTATCCTAAGACATTAACATCTAATAACAATATTAAAGTCACATTACAGGTCTTTAAACTGTGGCAGTAATAATGCTGTCTAGTTTAATAAAAATACACATTAAAATAAATATTTTGGCTATCCACTTTCAGGAGTTTGCAAACAATATTATTACCAAGTATGAAGGGACTTCAGGATAGTTAGAATTAAATTTTGAGAGCAGTACTGTTGCAGTTACAGCAACTTGCTTCCTTTTCCTTGCTTACCCATACTCTCTCAGAGAGAAATGAAAGCTATTTTGTCAGGATTTCTCATGTTAATACTCTTAAAAAAGAAACAAACAAACACACAAAAATGTAGTCATGTAACTTGAAATCAGTAACTAAGTAAATAAGCACAATGAACCAGAGCTCAGGAATTCTGCACATCTCCTGCAAATGCTATCTGCAGCACAGCGAGTATATTGCTCACTCCTGAGATATTCCTTACCAAATTTTTACTGGAATTCTACCAGAGGGACAAACTCTAAGAGAGACCTTCTCATGCAATTCAGCAAATTGTAATATGATAAATGTTGTTTAACCAGAAAAGTAATCTTTAAAGCAGGAGTCTTTCATAACAAAGATTTCTGGCCAAAACAGACTGGCACTGATTATTTGTTACCAAATCATCTGGCACGATTAGAGATACTCTGGATACACTGACACATTTCATGATACAGTTTACTGATGAGTATATTTAAAAGTTAGTAAATAATGGTTATGGCTGCAAGAGCTGCCTTTTTAATTTCCTAAGGAGTTTGAAAATGTATCATACTAAATTCTTGCTGGTTTACATTTACAAAATTGAGTGCCAGCTTCAAAGTTTTGGGAGCTCTACCAGTCAAACATGAACACATTCATTTGCAATGCTGCAGGCATAGCATTAGCCAATGAGATACTTATTAATTAAGCTCTTTACCAAAACTAAGAAATAAAATAAGCATATTTTTGCTGTTGGCTTCACAGAAAGTGCAATCAGCATTTTCAGCTTGCAAGGTAGTCTCTCTTTGTGTTTGTTTTTGGCTGAATGATGACATTCCCTCACCAATAATGTGCTAACTGCTTGCTTTTTTTTTCAGAAATTGTTAGATTGAAATAATTGAAAGGCTTCTAAGTAATATTCCAGCACTCCCTTAACAGCACATGAAACACTTGGGAAATGGAATTCCCCTAATTTTGTTTCATAAATTCTATGGCTCCTATTTACCTCCTTTTCCCCAGCTGCTCTCATAGTATGCAGTGCTTAGATACAGCAGCAGATGATGAGCAAGATGATATCAATTACAAGTGATGGCAGATGAGGTGAGCTGGTACAAAGAACAACGTCTTTCATTTGAAATTTCTGCTCTTTATCTTTCTTGGAGAGATCATTCCTGTTGGCCTGGACTTGTGCATTTGATGAATGGGTCAGCAGCTAGAATCTGTATGAGCAAATGAGTAAGATGCACATCTCATCCCTCAAACCATAATGAAAATCTTTACAAGATTGGATTCATGCATTGAGATGACCTAAGAATATGTTCCTGTTTTTTTACATATTACAATTTAGTTATCAAGTGACAGCATGAAGACGAATCTGCACCAACCATTCCTGAAAGCTGGGAAAGTAACTCATGAATGGGTGGCGCTACTGTAAGCGGATATTTAATATTAAATGAATTAAAAAAATACATAAAACAACAGTAAGACAAACTTTTTTCATCATATATGTTCCAATCATCTTTTTGAGGAAACACAACTGCTGACAAAAAAACTGAAAATGAAGCTTCATAGGCAGAAAAACTTTCTAAATTGCCAAAAGCTGCTCAGTCCTATAATTTTTATTTCTTAATTAGCATGTAATGAGATCACCAAACTAACCTACAAGAAATATCTGTATACATTTGAGAGTAAAGGACAATATCATTTACGCTTATACCTGCACACATACCCAGGCCTCTGTGTTGTCAGAACTGAGCATATTTACCATAAGCAGGATCTTATTTCTCTAAACTTCACTACTGCAAACTTTCTATTAATTATAAATTGTAGTTATAGTCACTGGCACACTCATTACATTGAAAAAAAATCCGCAACCATAAAGTCACACAAAATTATAGCAAAACCTGTTTAAAATCCTTTGGATGAAGAAGTGTTCCACTGAAAACCAGATTTTTGTCAGAGACAAAACAAACCTGGGCAACAAGGAAGGCTGGCCAAGATGGACTGAGCACACCCCTATGACAGCTACCTCTGCACATACAAAGGATCTCAAAATCTGGGCAGCAGTGCGACACTGGGCATCATCTCCCATCATCTTCCACCCCTCTGTTGTTAGAGCTGTCTTTGGAGTAACTAGCTAAATACCCTCTGGCTCAGGAGACATGGACTTCCCATGGATGTTAGTCTTCTCTTCATGCAAACCGGGCCCAACAGAAAAGCACAGACATGAAGCCAAACCCTGCACACCCCGGTCTGCACACTCAAATTCTAGTTACCCCGAAGTTATCCTAAAAGATGCAGCGCTCACTCCTTCACACCTTGGGAAAAGGACCAAAGTGGATCTTAAAAACTTCTCTTGTTAAAGCTGTCACATAATTCTCTCACAGAAAGTTTCTGTTTTCACAAAAACAACTATTTCAGAAATTCTTGGTCAGTTTTTCATAGAAGTTTACTACCTCTAGAAGCTGCAATTTGATTATTCAATGACATGAACTAAAAATTATTCAGGAAAACCATTCATTTGCTTTGCTCAACCCATGTCGAGTTTGTTCAAGCTTGTGTTTCCGCAGCAAGGCCATTAACCGATATAAATGATATCTAGCAGCTAGAGATTCATTCCTTCATTCTCTCTCTTTCATGATGGAAAAAAATTTTTCTTTCAATTATTAAAAGCCAAGAATAATGATACCCTAAAAGAAGGTGAAAAAGTACAACAAAAATATATATCAACTGTTACAGCCTGGACAATGAAATACAAAAATATGATGAAGAATATCCACAATCAGCACATAATTTATTGATTGCCCTTTCTCAAATGAAGGGCCATCAGCTAGTTTAAAAGTAAAATTACGTAGTGAAATAACAGCAGAGATAAAAATTATGAGGGTCATGCAAGGGGAAAAAGATGTATTTTCAGCAAAGATTTTTAAATGAGATGGAGACTCAATGAGGCAGAGAAATAAAGGAGAGCCCTTCTGTGCCAGAAAGAATTGCAGAAAAGCAGGTTCTTTTAGTATTAGTTGTGAAATGTTGAGTGGCAGTATAGGAAAGAAAACTAAAAAAGCCAAGTAGACACTCTTGAAATAAACTGCTGTAATCCTGCTTTTTAGAATGTATATTAATTACATTAGCATAATGGAAGTTGTCTGAAAGGCCAGACAAACTGGGTGGAAGAAAATAAACGACTTGCTAAAAATTTGCTAACAAGTTGTATGACTGTAAACATAAGTTTAAATTGTATGTATATCATGGATCTCATCACCTAGCTCTACAGCTTTAATATCCTCCTTCACATGGCCAATCCCAATCCCTGCCCCCACTGCTTGTAACCGTACTCCACACCAACTCCTGTTACCAATGTTACTGATGTAATTTCTCACACTAGGTACAACTTCTACCAGCTCATTGAATTCAGGGCCCAGTGAGGGAAAAAGGCAACAAGTGGAAGAAAAACAGCAAGCACTTGATCATGGAGATAAGTTCAATGAATTTGCAGCAACAGGCAGAAAGTTTAACATAAACTAGAAAAAAAGGTCAATTTTAACAGCAGAAATCAACAAACACTGGGCCAATTTACCAGGGCATGGGATGAATTCTCCATCACTTGAATCTTTGAGCTGGGACTGGATGTGCTGCTCAGATACTGATCTAGTTCAGTTAAAAGTTGCAGGCTTAACACAGGAATATCTTGGTGAAATTTCATAGTGCAGATTACACAAGAGGCCTACAGAGATTATCAGTATGGTCCTCTAACACATTTCTATTTACTCATGCATGGAATCCAAGAGCAATCCAGGTCCACAGGCTGCCACCTGCACTGTAAATTTACCTACTGAGTGTAAAATTCTTTGTGGAAGAGTCAGAACCATTGCAAATGGTGAACTCCTTGGAATACGGCGTAACTTCATTTTTGTGTACCATGGATGTAAACAGACTGTTTGCACTTAATAATTATGTACACAGATAGTTAACTTTGTTTTTAAATATTTTGGTGAAATTTAAACTTTTTAAGAAAAATTATTCTAACGGTCTATTGGTTTTAGTTGCATATGCGCTCTCCAAATACGCCTGTTCTTTAGAAAAGCACATTTATAACAGGCAAGAAGCACTGGTTAAAACCTGTGTCCTTGATGGCTGGGGGTTTTCCCACATTTATCCACGATGAGTAACAAGTTTAACCATGCCTGATATGGAAATCAAGTTGTGTCCTTGAGACTATTTTAATGCACCTTGAGACTGACTACAATACTAGTGAAGAGAGCTTATGTTTGGGTCCTGTACACAGGCACGTTCTTTGTCTCTGCTTCGTGCGTGTGTGCAGAGGATGTGACTAATGGCACACATTCTCACCATGGTGTTGAGCTGAGGTCTGCATTGCAGTGACAGGGGCCAGCAGGAGCCACACCGGTTGCTGAGGGCGTCTGTCTGTACAACCCAAAGGTGATTTTGGGCGAGTGCACTGCCTGCAACTGCGCACAACCCACTCCCTGGCCCGCCCTCCACCGCGTGTTCCCAGGGACGTGCCCATGCGCACTTCCTGTGCTCCATGGCCTGCAGAAGCCATGGTTTCCTCTGATCCAGCAGTTGTTGCCTCTCAGTGTCCTGCCAAAGCATGTTAGGACGATGCAAAATAGGATTCCTGTTCTTAAAACACAGCATAATTATACTAACACTGTCACCTCACAGGTACCAATGGGGACTCCCCCTTCTTGCACTGACTTGCCTGACTCAGCAGTTACTGAAAAAGAGAGCTCACATTACCAGAGGATTGTCAACCACAGCAGCTCTTTTGGTGTCAGTTTATTTTAATCCATCGATCTGTAAATTATAGCATTTCTGAAGCAGACATATAACTCTTTTGGCCATCTCCACACAACAGACGGCTTGGGAAGGAGCCTTCCTCCTTCAATTCTCCATTGTAAGACACATAAGACGATACCCTGAGTCCCTCCTGCAAGTCTCAGCCCTTCAGAATTATACCCTACCCAGTCCAACTGAAGTGCTAAATACTAAATAAATACTAAATCTGCTAGAGCACCATACTCTTTTTCAGAATATTGCATTCATTTATATATAACCTTTTATAACGATAACCTTGCAGATATGTTTGAAGAATAGGTGTTGTGGTTTGGGCCAGATTGGCCCAATCAGGTGGAACGACAGATGCTCTCTCTCCCCCACTCCGCTTCCGAAGGGAGGCTAGAGAGAGAGAGAAAAAGAGAGACTTAAGAGTTTAGAAGGAACTAAACTACTTTAATGAAATATTAATAAGAAAATAATAAAAAGAAAATAATGAAGTATATACAAAACCGTATCAAGCTCCCAGGATGACAATCATGTCGCCAGCAGGCACTGGGGAAGTCCCAGACTGGACTTGGTGACAGACGGGAACTGGATTCCAGATCTGGATTCAGGATTGGGATCAAAGGCAGAGGCAGAGACAGAGTCCTTTTCAGACGCCGGCCATTGAAGAAAGAGAGCTGACCCCTTGATCCCTCAGCTTTTATACTGAGCATGAGGCAGATGGGATGGAATACCCTGTTGGTCAGGTTTGGGTCACCTGTCCTGTCCGCTCCTCCCCGCGGGTGTGACCCCTTTATGCTTTTCCGCTTCCGACCCTCCAACGGGGCAAGTAACAAAGTTGGCTGCCCTTGGTTGTTATAGCAATAAGGATAAGCAGGAGCCTCCCTGCATCCCATTCCTTGGCATCAACTATAAACATGGGTCCTACCACTCTTGAGAGTGAAGTTTTCTGCACGACATGCTGTTAATTTCAGCAGTTAGAAGAGGCCTAGCTAAAAAGGAAAGTTACTGAACAAAATTGGTCCTGTTTTACCTCAAACCAGGACAACAGGCAATGAGAATACCATATTGTATTTTTATTAAATGTTTTTCCCCTGAATTATCAGATACAATTAAACAAAAACCCCAAATTACTCAATTGTGAAATCATATTTAAATTTAAGATTTTATCTGACTATTAGAACACCTCTGCCCCAGCTGCATTGCAGAGCAGTTCCCTAACCTGTGTAATTTAGGGCTGATTTTAATTCAGCCCAAACTGCTGTGCTAAAATTGCTTTAAGTCCGCCCTGGCTCTGCTATGGCTTTGATAGCATAGACACAACGATTGCAACGAAAGCACAGAGGACTGCGTTAGCAAGGATGAACAGCTGATGAGGTGTGCTAATTCATTTCTAGGTCTATCTAGTTTGAGCATCCACAACGATTGGGCTTCAATCCTTGACCTACAGAATTTCAAGCATCAATTCACTCACACTTGAGATTTTGTATATAGACAAAATACAGATTATGAATGACTTCTATGTTAGCAAAAAAGAAAATCCTTTACAGTCAAGATTATTTTACTGAAGATTTGTTTAACAAAAATTAAAGATCCTTCTAAACTCAGAACTGTAAATGAAGTTTAAACTTAGTAGACGTGATTGTTTCTAAGTACATAAATAAATGGAAGTGGAAGCGGGTAGCATAGTTTAAATGTAGTTACAGCGAGACACTAACAGTTTCTTCTAAGAGTTCTTACCATCGCTATCAGAAATAAAAAAACTATAATTTCATGTACCCCGTCTACTCCTCTCTGTTTCATTCAGTTTACCATTCTTAATTTGTCTTATTTGATGGAAAAAGCCTGACAGAGAAACCTTAAAACAATAAATTGCCAGGGGATTAGGGAGAAATTCTAGTGCATTAAGAAGTACCACAGAACAGCTGAGATTGGAAACTATCTCCAAAGATCTGCAAGGATGGAGACCCCTCTTCCACTGGCTGCTGCAGTGTTCAACCATCCCTGCAGTTTATAAAACAACAAAAAAAAAAGCCTCAGTGAAGGAGAGCAAGGTACCTGCCAAGAAAGAAGTGCGTACAATACAGCGGTATTTGCCAGCTCACCTTGGCAAACATTCCTTGCTTAAGAGCTGATCGCTCAGTCAAACTAAAAATCAGTATCAAAAGCAGGCAAAACTTCCACCTGAAAAAAATATTTTAAATAAGGAAGAACCACATTTATGTAGAAGAAAAAGCGTATTGGCTTTGCTAATCAGCACTAGCAGAAAAATGACAGTATGCAGAGTATGCTACCAGATCTCAGACATGCTAAAAGCATTAATTCAGTTCTAAACATGTCTGTCTCTACACTAACCCAAGAAAATTCAAATTTCTTGAAGCACCTGTAGGAAAGAATACTGTATCTGTAATTGAGCTATCACTATGGTCACTGTCTTCATCTTTGTCACCAGCTCTAACACTTGTATAATGACATAAGCACACAATACTAGAACCTTAGCTTTGTATTTTCAAAGTTAGCCTTTAAAGTTAATTATTTCTCTGCTTAAAATAAATTAAAAACCCCCACAATTATAAGATAAGATGTATTTATTAGCAACTGCTATCCAATGGAGCATGTCCCAGCAGGCATTTTATTTCTGAGAAATCCAGTGAAGCCCTAGAAGGAAGTTACACAAGTACATCACTATTGCAAAAAAATGTTTTAGGTGACAGCAGAAAATCAAAACCACTCACCCCTTGTTAATAACCAATGGGTTAAAATAATGCCAACCATTTCTTATTTCAAGTACCAGTATGTGTATGATTAAATAGGTCACTTAATTTCATGCACTCAAGTTAAATAGTGATTACAGTGTACTAACTTTTATCCTTTACTATGACATCCTTATATCAGTGACAATGGAAAAGTGCTAAGAACACATCATGTAAGCCAACCAGGGAGTCTACCTGATACTCAGAAACCAAACTAAAAAAACTAGCGATACTTAAATAAAGTTTGAGTTCCCTAGTGATAAGACTGCCATGATTGCTCAAGAGCAAATAAAAATAATTATCAGAAAATATTATCCTGGGATTAAACAAGAAAATTTCTAAGAAAACATATTTCTCATATAGATTAATGTTTGTATATATGTTTGTGTATGTGTGTGTGTGTATGCATATATATATGAATGTATAAAATCTGATCCTTGGTTTTAACCCCACGAAAAGAGAAAAGAAAGGAAAATAGACTTCAATATAGCTGAGGTCAAAAGAGCCACATTGAATTTATGATCCCAGTATGATATTTCAGGTCAAGAGCTCCAGACTTTGTATTTCATTTGCATAAAAGAGAAAATAATAAAAACTGCATCCACACCGGCTTGCTCGGAAGCTGAAACATGCAGACCTGTTTTGTAACCTGTATCCTACAGTCTCCCCAGTGCATTTATTAGACAGAACTTAGCGCAACAGAATAACCTGGGTTTATGAAAGGCACACCTGGTTATTAGAACTAGGGACAGCAATTAGACGTGCTTCTTTCTGTTGAAATTGTACCTCCAGTCTGTTTAGCAATATACATGATTGTTGCAGTTTCAAGATTTCATGTTACATCTTTAATTGTGGGCATTTAGCAGACTGCCTCTTATTATTAAGATACTGCTGACTTTTATTGTCAATGTGGCCACAGGACAAGGCTAATAATTACTAGCACCAGAAGCAGCTTGTGGTTTTATATTACATTGAGGTAAATTACACTGGAATTAGAGTGGATTACTTTTATCAAATGGGGAATAAGCTGTTAATTAACTCCCCGCTGTAGCAATCTTTTTCTGAGCTTGCAACTGTTATTAGCTCTAGATTAAACTGTTGAATTAATTTCCCACTTACTTACTATTTCAAGAGTTTTTAATTTACCTGGCAGCAGTTTTAATGGGAAATTGTATTAGTGAGCATAAATTGTTTTTGGGAAGGGTAAACAGTTTGTGATAATGTTTATTAAGTCGTTTTGTTTGAGCAAAAATATAATTGCAGTTTTAATTAGTGCATGGTTGTCGGAGTATTAGGTTTGAGATTACATTATGGCATTCTGAGAAAACAATCGCCCAGGTAATCCCAGCATTTATAACTGATAGCAAAGAGGCAAATAGAAAAGCTATGTCAACACTGCTCTGACTTGTGTGTGTATACACGTGCAGACATGCACACAAGCACAAGCATGTTTAGAAACGTAACAGAGTAGTATGCCTAGGAAAGAACATGTCCATTTCCCTTTGCAGTTAGGCGAAGGCATGAAGCACTGCACCATGCGTGTGCGGACATCTGCATATAAATGCATGAGAGAAAGATGTCAAAGTAGCAGAATTTTGTGTACGCTAAGTGGACATATGTCTGATGTTTCATATTTAAAATGTGAAATGTTCAGATCTTTTAACAGGGTAAAACTTGCTTTAAATACACTGTATTTTCTAGCCCTGCTACCGTTATGTCAATGGCAAGCTTCAGAGATAGCCCTGTCATTAGAAGAAATTTTTTAAAAAGATAAGAAGGATAAACAATTCATCCACTGTAATAAACTGTTATAGATCATTTACTTTATTATTTATTAGTTGAATATATAGACAGCTCATTTACTGTAGTTTGCTGTTTTCTGATGTTTGTAAAATCCTGGATGAGCTTCTTTAAAGATAACTCTAATATACCTTTGGGTAGCAATATATACAAACTATTTTCATTCTACAGTCTATGACTAAGATGAAGAAAATTCCAGTAGTTTGATGTGTCCGAATACATCCTACTCAGCAACAGCTGCTACTCCAGAAGACATGGTCTTGTGCTGTATCTACTTGCCCTGTGTGATGTCTCGGATAGCAAAGGGCATCACAAGCAGGACTGGGTACGCACCCTCAGGAAACATCCAACCTCACAAATCCCCACAGGTGAAAGAAAGGCAACTGGACTGCACTAATACACCCAAACTGGAGAGTAGAGACTGATTTTAAAAGAGTTTAACTCTACTTTGTCCTTTCCAGCTGCAGAGTAACTGGCTGTGGAAGTTACCACCTAGATGCCCAGCAGGCACACGTTATCAAATCCCATATGACACTGCTGTCAGATGTCAGCTCCTGCAGTAGCCCTGTAACTTGTTTCAAAAATACATTAAATTGTTAACTTAACCTGACTGAAAAAGGTTAAGAAGGGGTGTCCTGAGCAGCTCAGCCTGGAGATATGAAGGGACAACTGCTCTCTGCAGGGGAGCAGTAATGAGGACTTTGTGAAGATAGAGCCATTAACATCTAATGACCACACCCAGAAGACAGTCTGCAACCAAGCCCATAGGCTCCACATCTATGAACCTCTCACAGTTCTTCCTAGCAGGTAATGGATGCTGCTGTTGCTTCTTACAAAAAAGAGCAATATATAGACAGTGAAATACAGACCTTTACACTTAACTTCTGGCAAATATTCCAAGAGTTGACTTAGACACTCAATTTCTTTTTTAAGCTCTTACAAAAAATATATATTTTCTTATAAAATTCAGAAAATATGTAAAAAGAATACCCAAAGCTCCCAGTTTCATGCAATATAGATTCAGATATTTAAATTCAGAAGGACATTCTTCAACTTAGCCTTATGACTGGGTCATGAAGACATGAGCCTGCGAGGTTTTTACAGACCCTCAAAGTGGCCCAAAGTCAAATGGGGTGGAAATGTGATAGTAACTAACAGGAATTGACATCATGTTTCATCATTTCCTGTAAACAAGGGCCACCGCACCAAAAATTACTTTACTTTGTGCCATGACCTCAATTGTTACTGATTTTCAGCAACCTAATGAAGGTGAATTGAAATGCCAAGATGATAATTGCAAAAAAAGTTCCTTGCCCTCACAAGGACAGCAAACTCCATGTTACAGGTTTTGTATCTTTTTACCTTGACATCTGACATGGACAGCATTCACAGATATAAACATGCAGTGAACTACATAAATTGTTTCAAAAGACCCAGCATCATCTCAAAATGTAATTGCACGCAGGAGCTGTTTAAAGCATCACACAGTGATACAAAAGGAGCTCATGAGCATCAATTATTTGGTAGCTTTAAATATAGATGTATATTGATTTACAGAATACAATAAACATCAACAGGAAATAAAAAGTTTAGATACTAATTTTCCAATTTGTATGTTGTAATTTGGTTTAATATAAGATTTGCTAATGGAAACCTTTTACCTCTGGATTCAGAAATCTTTCTAATGCTTTAAGAAATTGGCACTAATCCATCCTAGGCCTTGCTGAGACCAAGTCTTCAGATCAAGAATGCCAGGAATCAGTTTTAATGGATTCTAATATCTTTTCATTCACTGTCATTGATAAAAAACAGTTTTTGCTATTTTGTTCTATTTATAGTAATAAACTCCTGTGAAAATAAATTGTTTATATATGAGTATCCTGGATTTACTAAATGTCATCTTTTACATTTGTTGTTACAATCATTTATACTTTTAAATTGATGTTAGATTTCCTGAAAATCATAAAACTTCTGTAAGTTATAGCGTAACAGAACATGATTAATACTTTATCACAATATTTTTCAACCATTAGAAATAATGACTGAAAGGTAATAGCTTTGATTTATATGGCCTCTAACAAACATATTTGGGTTATTTTGTGATTCCTATTATACTAAATGGATTGTAGTTGTTTTCAACTTCAGAAAAAAGGAGGCACTTTTAGAGTTTTCCATCCATTAACAATCAAGATACACCAGGAGAAGTAAATAATATT
>VFFE01008954.1:1790249-1814274 GCA_008921705.1 Burhinus oedicnemus | reverse complement strand
AGTTTTTTTTTTTTTTTTTTTTTTTTAAAGGCACCGCATAGAATAGACACCTATTGAGAGATTTCTGGAAATCTACAAAGCTTAATTTGATATGATGCTATTTAGGTATGTACAAACACATATACAAATCAGCGGAAATCAATGTATATCTTCCTATTAAGCTAGATAGCAATTTTATAGTTGTGATTCTTACGTCTAAAAGCAGAAAATTTTAGACAGCTGTATGAAACAAGTAAACACAGTTTAGAACTGGAGCCAAATACATTCATTCATTCATAGACATGAGATCTAAATAGTAGTAAACACCTTGGATTTGAAGAGTCTTGAGCTTTGCAAACTTTATCTGTGTTTCATCAGGAAAAAACAAAGTTCTTCAATCTGGAAAAAAAGAACACTACTAAAAGCATATATATGCCACTAAAACTGAATTTCATCCTTTAACAATGTAAACTTATATTTATTGCTAAGTGGGGAAAAGAGTGACCATCCGCAATACAAAAACCTTTAAAAAGGTTAACAAGCAACAAAGGTTCAAATCTTTTTCAGTATGTTCATCCATGCAAGTATATGAAGTACTGTGTGTGTAACATGGTCTCCACATGTGTTCAACTGTCACAACTGTCTCCAGGTGAAGTTTCAAGCACAGAAACATTATGCACAGAAGCGTACATTCTCCAAGGAGAGACCACAAAGGGGCAGTGCCATAAGACTGTTTACCTCCTCTGAACGACAGCTGGGGATCAGTATAACTAAGTAAGACTCCCTGTGACAGGTAATCACAATGTGGAGCCAATACGCCGCAAACTTAGCTCAGTACTAGCCCTGTTGTGTCTGAGTCAGGTACGCTGTAAAATTTCAATGATGCCTTTAAATTCTAATGGTTTCAAGCTGCTGTAAACTTCTGCAGCAATCAAAAATAATCTGTCATGGGACTAAGGGGTATGAACATCATGTCATAGCCACTCTGCTGTTAGATTTATTGGAGGGTAAAGCATGTCATTTATGCATCAACTCACAGGAGAAAAAAGCAATCCCTATGAAGTTAATCTAATAATAGACTGGAAAGCAATGATTACTGTTTCATGTGCAGTAGCTATTTGTAGCTGTGGTTGGCCTAATTCAGCAGGCCTTGCCTGTCAGAGCTCTGGGATTAGCAAGTGTTTAGATGAAAATCTATTGGGAAACATCAAGAAATGGTTTAATGAGGAACAAAAGTCTTCATTGTTACGTTTAATATTTGCTGAAACTTTTCCATTTGCATCACTACATTTTTAAAAAGCTTACTGGAATTGACATCCCAAATAGAATACAAATGTTGAAGGACTGTAACTTTAATTAATCTACGATAGCTCTCTACAATTTCAACTTAAAAGTCTGCTCTCACTATTCTCATGCAGGCAGAATGCCCTGAAATTGACTGCAAGATTTTTTTAAATACATGACTAATAATCATAGCCTCACTGTACTATATACATTTTCCATCAACTAAATATTTCACATATATTGACTAATCAACCTCCTCACTCGCCACATGGTACAATCCAACTGTTGGCATTATTTTAGAGGAGTGGAAGCACGACAACAGACATCTGATATTCAGAACCCAAACACAAAGCAAAATGGTGCAATGGGAACTGGACACCAGAAGATCCTGAGTGAGTCCCTAGACCATTTTTGTGCCAGGAGCCATGCACCTCCATCTAGAAGGTGCCTTAAACATTTCTCAGTTCTTAAAACAATTCATACAAAACAAAGATCTCAAATCCCTTAATTACGCGCAAGTTCTGATGTTAAAGAACCCTGGGGAAGAGGTTGCCTTTAATCTTCCTTCATCCATTAAGCAAAATTAAAACTAACTCAGGGAAGATATTTCCGTTCCCTTTTGCTTATAGGTATTGTTCACCATAGATCAGACTGAATGCCTCAAATTTAGAAAACAAGGCATTCCTATCAGAAGGAAAAATCAGAAGTTAATCTGATACATGCATACATTACATAGCTAATTCTCTCCAATAAAATTCTCAGCAAATAACAAAAAAGAAATATAGAAAATAAGATACTGCAGTGCACTTTCACATGAATATGAGATACATGGCGGAACATTTAGCCATACCACAAGTTCTCATTTTCATAGACATGCAGCCATTTCCGCATCCTCTAGCAGAAAATTACCAGAACCCTCCTTCAGATAATTGTCTGTGGCTATGAAAAATCTAGATTGAACCTGTTACTACAGCCAAGTTGTTCCCTTCTCACAGGATGTCACATAAAAGAGGAGACACCATGGACTAACAAACAAATCAGATCATGCATCAAGTCCCTGCTCCATCCATCACAGTCCACCTCCATGCTCTGTCCATGTCTAGCCACCAGCAAAATATCAACCCACATCTCAGGAAGGACAGCTTTTACTGAAAGCCTTCTAAAATCAAGGTGTGACCAGCTCTGTACTATTCTTAGTAACTACTGTCATCCCAAGTACTTTCCCGGTCAAAGTTGCCACGAGTCTCTGAATTCCCCTTAATACAAATAATGCTGCAATGTCTGCAATGCCTTTATGAACTGTTCTCATCTAGTCTATTTAACTGCAAAGGTAGTCCAGAATTTGAAATTTTTCCAAGTGAGATGAGAAGTAAAAGCATAATCACAAATATTTACAACAGAAATCCAGTTTTACGAAGACAAACAAATTTATGCAGGGGAACGTGATCTAAGTGCTGGAGAAAAAATAGTCTAGGACACATTTCATGCCATTTATTGTAAATGCATAGAAACAGGCAAACACGGACTACTTTACCAAGAGTAAATACTGACATGCTTAGAATTCTGGACTGACAATATCAATATCAACCTACTGTATCTTATCAATTTAACTCATGATTCTTCACAGTCACAGTTAAACCAAGATTAACCAACACTGCATACGTTTTTCACTTCAGAAAAAAGTTTAATTTTTAACCTGGTATTTAATGTAAAAACTAAAAGGAAGTTATTTATATTTTATTTCAGCTTCTCGTTGAAGGAATCTCGCTACAAAAGTACAGGTCAAAACCTAACACATCTAAATGACTCTAATCCTGATAACTGGTTTTAGACACACAAAAGCAACTTCTTTTATTTTATAAAATAAAACAAAAAGCCTACATAAAATTGAAAAAAAAATGAAGATGTGGCTGAAATAATTTATTGTTTCTTGAGCACATTTTAAAAGTGATGCTGATAGCCCCTTAGCTGGTATTTGTGAAAAATCATTTCACCACGATATTTAACTGTCCTTCCAATTGCAACTGAATGGCATCCCACAAAATCCATTGCAAAATTTCCATTTGTTACTTCACAGGAGATGTATAAAAACAGAATTTGATGATGCAGAAGATAGAAGCATTGGAGTTATATTACTGGCTGTCATCTAGCAAAAATACACGCGTGACGTGAGTGATAACATTAAATGTCACAATTCACCCATTCTTTTAAAGACCAATATGATCTTCTTGAGGTGGAAAACAGGAAAGCAGAGAAAACTAGCTCACTACCAAGAGCAGCTAGTTTCTCAATTAACATAGTGACTAACCATCTTAGCCTTTAAAAATATGCAGGTAGTAAATCCTAAAACTAAGCAATTTTTTACTATCTGGGAAACTACTTTGATCTCATTGTTATTTCTACTGCATCAGCACAAAAGTTCTAGAGAGATATTACACAAATACACATTTTGACCATTGCTCCTCCATAGATCACAATCTGAAAAGCAGAAAAATACCTGATGAATAATAAGAGAAAGATAAAAAAGAACAGAAAGTAGCCAAGGAGATCAAAAGTCATCCTTTGATTGTACCACATCTTTTATGATAACAACACAAATTATCTTCATCTCTGCCTACTCACAAGCCAAAACCACACCCCACCTAGACATTAGATAGCAAGGTTTGTTGTTGTCAGTACAGAACTTTGTCCACAGAGCAAATTCCAATACAGAATGAGGACAGCCAAAGAAGACTGGCCAGCAGTGGTCTTCCATACACAGGGTATGGCATGCAACCAAGTGTAGCCACAGGAGGGTCTTGGGGTTTCCATCATCAATGGCAAAGAACCCCAACTGTACAGCAATCTGGCCACTCTTAACACCCTCCTCCTATTTAGGGTCAAACATGAGGCCAGACTAACCTGCTGTCTGACCACTATTCATCAAATTCCTGATCTTGATCCCTGGCAGCCATCTTTTGGATCCTGAGAGGTTTCTTGAACTTTCAGGGATAAGATTTATCTCTCTCATCCAAACCTTTCCTAACCCTCCTCCTTTTGCAGGTGGCACAGACACTGCAAACATGAGCACAGGAAACCTACCAGAAGCAATCCTATGATTTATTGCTTCCGATTTCTCTCTCTTTTGTATCACTCCTTCTCTTTATTGCCTGGAAATAAACACTAACTTGAAAGGAAAAGAAAAATGGTCACAGACCAGTTTCTAGGATGGCTCTGCTTTTCAAATCAGAAGCACATTGCGGAGGATTTTGGTGTGGGCCATGCTACTGAAATGGCTCAGCTAATTGAGGGCAACCTCAAGGTCAACACAAATTGTAGTGTAGACATAAAAGTCAAGGGCAAAAAAATAAAGAGGAAAGGCAGAGTAATATGATGCAATGAAAAATGGAGATCAAGAGAGACACATCAGAAAGGGAAGGACGTGTCCATATCAACAGGCAAAAAACCTATTCTCAGGATATTTTCCTATGCACAATATACAGTGAAAACTTTCCATCGACAAATAAAAATTCTCAACAGGATTAGGACTCATGCTTAGCTAATATACAGGACTGGTAAGCTACTATGAAGAAATATTATCTGTAATTAAAAATTTTAATGAAGCAGTTCCAAAACAGGAAGGCCAAAACAATTTATGGTACATTTCCTTGATGTTTAACAGGTTCGAAAAAGAGATTCTGGTGACAAGTTTTCAGCAATCTAACCCAAATGCAAACACAAAATAACCTTCTAAGCCTTATACAGAATAATCTAATACATTTCAGGAGAAAAAATTTGAGATCAATATATCCATATGTCATACAAGACTACATAGAACAATTTTGTACTGGGAAATACCAAAACCACTATCTAAATGGCAAAGCCCTCTGAATTGCCATTGAAAGATGGCATGGCTTTCTGGGTCAGCTGGATTTGAATAATAGGGTGTTCTTAGCCCAAATAACCTATTGACTTTCATATATAACAAAATAGAGAGACTCTTTCAAGTACCTCCTAGATTTAGCAGCTGTTGCTCTGACATTGTCAGCAATGCATCCATCTTAATCACAGTATGATCCTTTCAACTTTTCTTTTTGAGGCTCTGCTTACTTCCTTCCACCCTTCAAGTCTCCTGATCTGCCCAAGGTGTATGTGAGCTCAAAGCACTGTGAAATATGAGTTAAAACAATGTATCTGGTTTCTCCTGAATCATGCCTCTTTGTTTTAGCATATGATACACATACATCTACATATTTTTGTACTTATACATATAGGAAACCTGATGGCATGTTAGATGCCTATGGGAAGTGCCTTCGGGCTACTTTTGTTTTCCTATTCTGATGCACTCTGCTGCAGCAACTCCCCTGCAACACCCCTTGCCCATCACCACAGGCATTTTACTTTTTATTCTCATTATTCTTTTTGATTTTTCTTTGCTTGAAATAAAAGACTCCATATGTTTTGCTCCTTTTATTAGAAAATGTTAATGCTGTGTACCAGAGGGCACAGTCAAATGAAGGATTGCCATTTGGACAGAATTACATACCCAAGTATTGCCTACGGTATGTCACCTGTATGAGTGCTTTAAGCAGATCTCAGCTTTTGTTTCTGCCAGAATTTAAGGCAATATTTTAATGCTGAAGACAATATTCAGTGCTTTCCAAGAGAATATTTGTTCCGTCAAACTCTTTCAAATTAACTGGTACTTAATAGCCTACAACTCATTGCAGATATGTTTCTAGTTCTTCAAAATGTGACCCATCTGAATTATAACTGCTTTTAAAAGAAAGCTCAACCATACACGCTTTTAGTTAATTTTACATCATTATCAAACTATTCTCCTCATTCAAGTTCTCATCTGAAAAACTGAAATGCTATTTTAACTGTATAGCTCATAACAGTCCCAAGCCCCTTGCAAGGAGAGCAAACCTCGTACTTCACCACTAAAGCAGGAGAAGGCTGCACATCTGAAACAGCTTTAGTATACTGGGTAATTCACATTCACTGAGTGGATTAGCTGAAATAAGCATAATAAATGAAAGAGAATAAAATAAAAACCAATTTCACACTAAGTGAAGGCTTGACTTATAGGAAGTGGCAGCTCTGATAGCCCAAGGCATAGAATTAGTTTTGCCACTCGATAATTTGACTGATTCACTCGAGTGGCCAGAAGAGGACATTTTCTGCCTGATTTCAGTGTAATCAAGTCACCTGCTCTGCGATTACCGAGGCCAAGTCAACTGCACTCTGCTACACCCCGCCTGCGTGCCGTGAGCAGCAAGAACAGTGTTTTCTGCATATGTGTGCAGAACTACTGAGCCGTTAACGACAGTGAGATTTAGCTACATCTGTACATTAGTGTATTTTCATTTGAGTCCTACATGCAATATTAAAATAATCTGTTCTATTAACTCCTTTATTTACATAAAGTTTGGGGCTACTGATAGGATGTTCTCTCAGTTCTGTTATGCATACCAGCAAAGAGCTTATTATGCACTACTTTTAGTTAGACTAAAGAGGTAACAGATGCAAATACAGAAAAAAGTAATTCCAAGAGACTGTAAACATAAACGACATTTTCCATCTTAATTAGAAATGACTATGAAATTCTTTACAAACAATTACAGCAAGATTTTGTGTTAAATTTATGTAACACGCTTTAAATATCATTTCCCTCCTCATATATTTATTATATAAAAAGACTATAATATATATGCAGAGATTTGGAAATGCATATGATCGACTTGCATGACATGATGTCAGTTTTATTCCTGCTTTGCTGTACTGGGGTCAGACAGATAAATGCAATATATGTGCTCATCTTTAAGCATATGACTAGTTTCACTGGTTATTATTTATAGCTATCCTTTCAAAGTAATGATTGTATACTGCATGTCAAAAGAACAAAATTTTATATTGCTATTGAAAAGAGTATTTTATTCCCTTTATGCAAATATTAGACTGAGACTGCCCCAGTCAGGAGAGATAATCCACTTAGAAATATCATTATTATTAAAGCACATCCAATCAATATGCAAATGTGAAAAACAGTAATTAAGCATTTTATTTTTTTACAATCATGCAATGGTAAAAACAAAGTTATGATGTGTATCAAAATGATTTAACATTTTTATAACCAATTTTCTACTTGACATATGTTTCTGCATGATTCATCCACATTTTCAAGAATCAAAGTCCACGATCTGGCAAACTAAATCTGTTAATAAAATGAAAAGGTGACCTTGCTTAATTCAATAAGTCTGTGTAGAAATACTCTTTCAACATGTTAAAGAATTACAAAAAGGTTATCATAGCTCACTTTCATGGGAGAGTACTCTACCTTTTCCAGCTCATTTCTCAGGCTTTTACTGTATTTCATTAGATTACATAAAAACAATGTAGATCATTATATTTTAATAAAGGCTTTCCTTTCCTAATAAAATGTCTGTCATTTACATTCAGGCATGTATTACACAAAATGCTTCTCTTTCTGATGTAAAGCTTTTCATATTCAAGTCACAGGAGGCTGGTAGCTCTAGGAATTATTTTTCTTTGCAAAGGATTTTCAAGATTAATTCAGTTTCTAGACGGAATCCTCCAGAACTGTGATCCTACATTTATCTTTAAAATAGGTACAACACGGTAGCAGCAATGCCAGTTCCTATCAGCGTGCCTCTCTACAAACTGAAGAGGTCTCTCTCTTCAGCAAAAGGATGGTGTATAATACTACACTCATTAAGTCAGCTTGTTTTTCTTTACACCAATTAATGTTGACTGTGATAAAATAGTTTATACTATACAAATATATTTCCAGTGAAATCTTAATATGGTCCCAGTCACTTAATGAGAACGATCAGACAATGAAATCTATTTTAGTTATGCTAGCTTCAAAATAAAAATGTGTGCCTCTTCAATACGCTCAGTAAGAGATGTTTCCTTTTCACCATGAATCCTAATTTGTTGCCAGCACTTGGCATCATGTTTTATTACTTGGGAAGGGCTGAAAGAAGAGCACATTCTTCTTGCACAGGAGGAAACACCAACTGCAGCCACTGTACTTTCTATGTTGCAAAGGTCTGCTCCTTGGGACATCAGCTACTCAAGCAGCTTCTCCAGAAAGGACAGTGAGGCAGCCGCCTTTGCTAAACTTGCTTCTCTCAATTTTCTGCACATGCATAAGAAATATGCCAAAATCTTCTCTCCCAGATTACCAGGGCAGTTTTTCACTACTTTACATAGACTCAAATTGTCCCTTCCATATGACACACAGCATTCTTTGCCTAGTTTGAACATATCTACCCTCTTGCTTTTGGCATACCAAGCTCTTCCCTCTGCAAAACCAATAAAAAGGCTAATGCAGAAATCAGCAGCAGCAAATGAAAAATTTCTACCATTTGTTATTACTGCCTCAACTCCTGAAGAAATATTTCGAGGAGAAGGGAGAACTAGAACCAGTGTTTTGCAAATCATCATCCTCGGACAAGCAGGATTTCCATCTATCACCTTGGACTCCAAGTGCAAGCCACTCCCATCACTCTGAGCTGCTCAATGTGGCCAAACAAGAACAAATAACCATCATTTTCCAGGTGATTTCCCAATCAGCACCCATTTCATTAATTTTTTTTCCAAATTTTTTTCAAAAAACATGTTGCTTCTTTTCACAAACCCTAGTCACACAAGACAGCAGAAGAATGGAGACTACTAGGACAATCAAAAGGGAGTATTGGTTTGACATAGGCACTTAACTGAATTCACATTTTTGCAAAAGAATCCTTATAGAACATGTTCTCCAAAACAATACAGTAAGTAGCAAAACACTTGTTCAAGCAAACAAGTAATCCAATCTAAATCAATGGAATTATTTGTTTGCCTAATCTTAAAAACATACTTAAGTATTTCACTTGCTTAGGACTCTAGAGGTCTGTATGACAAGGACTGAAGCAAAACAGCTGTTAAATTACATTAAAAGTACTCTAATACCTGACCAGAATTGTAACTATGGAAATACTTGGATTTAAATATGGTACATGCTTACTTTGTAATCCAGTGAGATTTATTGTCTATTTTTTTCTGAACAATTTGCAGCAGTGGTGGTATACCAGGAATTTTGCCAAAATACAGCCTTACGAAGCTTTCCTTTAGGAAACCACAGTACTCAAATCTAATATAGATCTGAATGCCGCATTTTAAGATAATATTATTTATGTAAATGCAGTAGATTTTAGCACTGCAAATAGACGATGGATCAACATTTTTCTGCAACCAGAGATGTATTATCCAGCCAGTTACAATTGTATCTATTTGAACAGTTATAGACCATTACCTATCAAAGTCATAGGAATAAAAATATAAGTGTGTGCAGGTACCTTGAGCTTAACCAGTCTTCCGAAATACTGCTGGATAAATCTAAAGCAGAGTAGAGGTATCAGTGAGGATCTATGCTTCTTTTCTCTGATGTTGTATGCCATAATAATCCAATTTCGGTTAGCATAAAATATGCTTCTTTTAAAAAAGAAAATCATGAATAGGCCTTACGTCACCCAAGGTAACAGTCCAGAATCTGAAGATCCTCGATTTGCCTACCAGAGGATTATCACCCTACCGTGCATTTGATGAGCCTTGTACCCAGCTAAATCAGTAAGCCATTCTCCATTAGCGTGAAAGTAAAAATTCTTCAATGACAATATAACTTCAGTGAATCCAAAAACCAGCTTCCTGTATTAAAATGCAAGACTGTACAATATGCAGTCAGTCTGGGATTCTTACACAAACACTCTTAAGGCATTTAAATACACTTGCTGTGATGCTGGTTAAAGGTACCAAATGGAAAACATTTCAGACTAACTATTTGGTCAACTTAATCATACTACTGTGAAGGAAAATAAAATCTAACAAAAACCATTCAATTACAACAGCGTTATGTTGTTATTGCTAAAACAGTCCTCCCAAAAATAGAGAGCGTTGAACATAAATCTTCCATCCCTCCTGGTACTATTTTTGACTTTAAGACATTTCTCAATGACAACTTAAAAAAGCTAAAACAGTTTCAAAGTCACTTAAAGATGCGACAGAGAGAAGCAGACAGGTATTATGATCATTATTGACCTTAATGCCTTCAGACACCAGGCTAACAGAAAACCTGGTAGGAAAGAATGTCACAGATCATAAAAACAAACAGATGAAAACTTACTGATTTTATTAATTCTGTGATACTTGGGCCTACTTTTTCAAACGGTTCCCTTCCATCTGCAAATCAAGATAAATTCTGTGCAGGCCTGCCAGGAGTGTCAAGACAAGACAGTCTTAATTCTCTCAGTGTGACCACTGTGGTTGAACTTTGTCATCTCAAAAGATGTAGGAAGTCAGCAGGATCAATTATTTTTTTAAATTGCGCAAATGCTTGAAAATGAAAGTATATTACTGAGTTTCACACTTCTCGGACAGTATTTAGTATCTGAGACTATGTGTAAATTAAATTTACCACAAGGTTAACCGTTCAGTAAATTCTCAACAGCTTTAACTATTAATTTGTCAAAAATATAATGTCCCACTCAGATAAAGCAGACACTAAAAATGGATCCCTAAAGAAAGATAATATTAAAAGAGAAAAGGAGAGGAAGCGAGTGACTCATAGTCACCAAGTATAGTTTTTAGATTATCAGATCTCTACTGAATGGCTGTATTTTAAAGAGTAATGATATGATCCTGCATTCCTCATTCACTCAAATTCATGCTCCCTTCAGCACAGAAATTTGCTGGCACAAGATGGGGTGGTACTCAATCACGCGGCATACATGCTCTTTAATTTTAAAATCCAGTTAAATAGATGTTCTAACATCATTTTTTATCTAAGAACATTTCATGATAAAATAAAGAGTGAGCATGTAACTTATTTGTCAGCATTACCGTGTAGTGGATAACTTTCCTGTGTTACTTACACGAGCTTTCATTTCCCAAAGCTATATGCATTCATTATGATAGTAAAAATGAAGAGTTGCTAAAGACATGTATGCATTTTTATTATTGTTTGAAAAAATAGATCTTTCTACAGTCCTTTGAGCTTCTGAGTGTGTGATTTGTATAAAATATTTCTCATTTTGGGGACACACCAGATGGAGTGCAGGGCACTGTGGGATATGCCATTTATCACAATGACAGTGCGTAGGTAGCACTGATCCTCTCACCACAGGGGGAAGCTAGAGCTGCAAATGTGGAGCAGCATTAAAAGCCCGACGAGTGGAGTTTGGCAACACTTATACTACTCATTAACTTAATCATATTAATTTATTAGCCATATATATCAAAGTAATTCACTACCGAATTGTCACCAAGAACAATTTATAAACTGTTAACGTTCCCCATAGGCAGAGGAGTGTTGTGGCATCCTTAATCAGTATGTTTGCCTTTGATTAAAAATAATTTCTACCAAGCCAGGTAATGCCAACAATGACAAAGTCATGCATATGTTTCTCATTATAAATGGAACTTTAAAATGACATCTATGACAACTGGAAAAAAAAAAAAAGGATAATCATAAACAGTGAAATGAGCCACAGAAATAGAATGTAAACATACAAAAATGTTCAGTTAAGTGTGCCGAGAAAGGAAAGGGTCCCCTTAATGTTACAATCATCTGCTCCCTGCTCTCAGAGGCTCCAGGACTCCTGCCAGCAGCTGCCAGCCACAGCGGCCCTACATCAAACACCCCAAGAGGTGAAATCGGTCAATAGATGTTCTGCAAAGTGACCCTGAGTGAATGCTTATTCTTCAAATAACAGCTCTTTCTTGGAAGCAGGCTTTACAACACAGAAAGGAAAACCTTCAGAGCCTGGTTTTGGCAATCCCAGTCTCTGAGCCAATGCTACATGTGGAGCAGATTCGCTGCCCGCAGACCCACTGCACCCCTCTGTAAGGGAACGTCCTTGCTGCTCCTGCGGGTCCCACTCTTCTGACCCTGAGCACATCCTACAGTTCCTCAGCCAGGGGAGGCTGGTGGGCACTGGAGCAACACGTCTCTGACGGAAATAAGGAGATGATCCGTGGGATCGATGGCACCAGGGAGTTCCCGCAGGTGGCTCTGCGCATCAGCAGAGCGGTGCTGGCTGACCATGTGCCCACCTTGATAAACAGCAGCTGGATACCTTGAAAGCCTCTAGTCTCGTTCATTTCTCTAACAAGGATATACCAAACTAAAGTACCTAAAGACTGCAGCAAATACTGGTTTATCCTCTCTTTTCTGTAGAAAGACTAAGTGGCTGCTGCTATCACTGCTGAATTGAAGTAACACATAATGTTACCATACTCCTGCGAGCTACTCTATTTATTTGAGTCCTACAATGATGTGACTTGGTATAGCTATTAAAATATTAATTTCACTAAAAAATTAATTACATGAAACTATTCAGTTCACAACAGCTTCTCTTAACTATAGGACAAAACTATAATGAAAAAGTATTTATATCTGTTCAAACAGGTCAATATTTTAATTATTACATTCTTAAAAACTCTAGACAAACAGCTAATGAGACAGTGCCTATTTTAACTGTCTGTTTATGAAACAAAAGGATCACTTCAATGGAGTGAAACTAATCTAGCTGATAACGAAAATAGCAGTTTGGAAATGAAGGTGGTTTGCTTCTGTCACCTGGGCAGACCAACGTAAGAAAACAGCAGGGACTTGATGATAGGTGCTGGCAGCGGGCTTAGTTAGGAAGTATTAACACAAGGGAGGGCCTCGGACAACCTGCCTGCTCATGGCACCACCAGCTACTGTCTCTGCACACAGTACACACCACAAAGTTTTCCCTGGTAGCGAAAAAATCAACTGGGGTTGAACCTGTGCCTAATCTCTGAAATTCTGAATCCTCCCACCTCCCATCCAGCAAAGGCCACCAAAGTCAAGTATCCATTTGAAAACTCTTTGTTTTCTTTTCTAACGCACAATTGCTCATCAGCCAGGCTTCCTCCCATCTCCCACACTGAGCACTCGGCAGATTCTCAGCCCTAAATCCTCATTGCAATCTATCCGCTGACCTATACTGCACATACCCTGCCAACGTACACTGTATCACGCTTACCACGCTGCCCACAGCGCCAGACACCAAATCACAGAAATATAAAATGACAACAGAAATGTTTTAAAACAGGCTTGCATCCATCTTCCTGGCACCCAGTCTCACCAGACCTTCCAGCACCCCATCAGCTTCAGCTGCGGGATTCCCAGCACATTTGCAGTCAGAGAGATGCCCATCCTACCACTTGGAAAAAAACAAACCTGCCCCAGAAAGCAGGTTTGTGCCCTGTACCACAATCTAACAAAGTTCTAGTGGCAGGATGATTTTCTTCATGAACCACCCTCTCCAATACCCTGAGAACAAGATGGAGCTGTCCGCAAAAAGGTTTTATTGAAATAATAGCCATTCTACAAATTGAATAGAGAAAAATTGCAATGAAGACTTCCTATAGTAATTTTCTAACCTTTTTTGGGGATGACCTAAATGAAAGGTAGGAGGATTGAAGTTGGCATGGTTAACTAGAAAAAGATCCAACTACTCTTTGAGCTTCTTTCAATATCAACAGTTTTCTGAACTACTGGCTTAAATCATATAATGGATTTTAGCTTCTGTCCACACAGCAAACTACTGCTTCAGACCCTAAAACTTCCTTGAAAATCTATTCCATAAATAAGTCCCAAATGTCTTGATAAGATACACTGATGACAAAGACTTGTACACTAACAGGAGATAAAGCCTTTTTTTGTTAATGTCACTTCATTACATTGCATTATTTGAAGAACTGAGCCCTTGATGACCACCCCTCTGTGACATCCAGAATTTTTCTTTTGTCCTCACAGCAGGCAAGGGCACCACTCTGATTTCCACGTTTCCTACATGAATACAAGAAGAAAAACACTTTCTCCTAAGTTAAAGTAAAAAGGACAGTAGTTAAATATCAGCTCTGAAAGGATGCAGTTTGGGCATGGTTATTGTGCTGTTTACAGAAGTCCCTCCCAGTGGCCTGCATCCCAGACACACCACCTCACCCTTCTCAATCGCAGCAGTTTTAACCACCCTACTGGTCTAGTCTCATCATAACTCAAATGTTCCCATTCCCCAAAGGTGAAAGGTACCTACAAATATTTAAAAAGGTTGAGGCTTCATTTATAGCTCCTTCACAAATTACTTATGTATAAGAGTAGTTTGCCAAGAGGTAAAAAAATTACACTCTGCACTGGGAAATGCAGTAATTTAACTACCTGTTTATTATGTGAAAATGACCATGTAAACTGAGCTGACACAAACCAAATGGGTGATGAAAATAACAGCACATTTTAAGAAGTGGAAACACAGATGGCTCACTCAAGTCTGCAGGAAGTTACTAATCATCACTCTGTAATACCCTCTACAGACAGATCTGTGAGGTCTGCAGCCAGAACAGCAACTTCTTGAGACCTACCCATCTAAACAACAGCAAGCCTGGACACAAACTCCTTCACTTTAACTTGACAGAAGACTTTAGAGGAGGTAAAACTGAAAAATGCAATGGATGGATGAATCATGCTGCATTTGCTGATGTGGAGTCTTTTACTAAAATGAGCTTATCTGAAGAAGAAAACAACTCAGATGCTAAGTTGGACACATTAGAAAATATGGTAGCCATGTACGAAGACTAATTGTGATTTATTTTTTTTAGAACAATGTAGGCAGATTAACATAATCGTCTGTATATCCATGCTGTAGGAAGAATGGGCAAGATCAGACACAAGAGATGATCAAGGAGTGGACAAGAAGACATCCAAAAGGAATGCTTCGGGCAATTACACTGCAGTTAGAGGAAGCAGGTAACCAGTCACCAAGATGTGAAGAGTCATTCTTGCCTCCCTATCAGCATCTGCTCTACTGGAAGGGATGGATCCAGCCCCATCACGCTGCAAACTCTCCTCAGTCTCTGCCCCAGCCCTGACCCTGCTTCCCTCTCCCAGCCATGCTGAAAGACCGCATGGGAGCAGACAGCACTCCCTGCAGAAAGTCTCCGCCAAGCTGGCAGGTCACTGAGCAGGGCGCAGCAAAGGGCAGGAAACAGATTCAGTTTTCCATACAAATTCTGTGGGCCAAAACTGTCAGAACTAGAGCAAATTATATGCAACGGAGAACATAAATAACCAAATTAAAACTTAGCCAGTGGACAACAGGTTAATATCCTTGCAACTTTTATTCCAGTCTGTTATCCACCACTCTGAAGTCTGGAAGAAAAAACTCTCTTCTGTGAGAAGTGTTAAAACACATTTTGTTATTAGTTCAGCCAAAAGGAAAGAATCCAATTGCAAAAGTGTTGAAGGCAACCAGAGCAAAACAGTCAGTAATTAAGTGTAAATAGGTATAAATAAAGCTAATGGAGGCTTCATATCCGGGGTGCTCCATCAAGTTTACAACAGCCCAACTCCCCAATTAGTTTACAAGTGGCTCTTTTGGCACCTTTCCTTACTCAGCAATTTCCCCAACTTTTACACTGTTCTTTCTTTATGAACAAGATAAAACAACTCAAAAACTTCAGGAGCTCCGACTCCTAAGTGACAAGACTACAGAGGCTGCCAGCATGGTCACAGGGCTGCTTTATCTTTGGGGACCCATTTTGCCCAGTGCCCTCAACAACGCTGAGATGCTCTGGAAACATGTATTTTCTCCAACCTACAAGCTGCTCACAAAACTCCCTTTCAGCTGCTTGAGGCACGTTGTGTGTGACTTCTGGCACTTGGCCATGCAGAGGTTTTCATAGGTGGCTCCCAAGGTCAGCAAGGCAGCCACCCCAGCCTTTGCTGAAAGACAGCCTCCCGGGGCCAGTATTCTCCGTGTGTTAAATAAAGTGGGATGTATCCCAGTCATCACTTCAAAGTCCAAACAACTTACAACAGTCTAGAAATTCAACTTGAATTTTTTTTTTTTTACTCAAATTCTGTGATACTCAAAATACCTGTGAGACACAGACTGTGTCTATGATACATACTGTGCATACTCAGCACACTGCATCCTAAAATATTTCCCAGTTTAAAGCAATATGGTAATCTGCATAATTTGATGTCCTATTTGCAAACACACACAGGGTGGAAAAGCAATATGGAATATTCTGGATTTCCGACAACAAATTACCAATGCGAGTGTCTCTTCTGCTTTCCTGTCTATTGGTAATAACATAAACAACACCAAATCCATGAAACTCCTGAATGAGAATATGACAGAGCTACTAAAAATCCCCCTCATTTATAAACTGCTCATAAGAGTGAAAACCCACTTCTTGATCCCTGCCTCATATATGAACAGTACCTGAAGTTGCACTAGCTCAACTGTGGCACCTGGCTCTAGCAAAATGCTTTCATACTTTATTAACTACTTGGGTTAATGCTTCTGTGACTATTGCTTAAGAATGTTCATTCCCACTACCACAGTGATAAAGGTTATTGGTTCACTGTGAAGTCCTCGTGACACTTGGAGTTGTAGGAGAAATTAAAGATCTCAGCTTTGTTACTCCCCTGAACACTGAGAACCGCTGAGGCACCCGGTTGCAGCTCAACAGGTTCTGCAAGCAGAGTAATCTGCAAGATCAAGACAGAAGTCACTATACTCCTATCAATAATCTTTTTTAAACTCTGCTTTTCCTATGAGATGTTCTATGACTTTATATTCTGCTAACCACTAAGTTTGGTTATTATGGAGATACAATATATGTAGACTGGACTTTGACAGTAAACCTAAAACTGCTAAGCCTGTTGAATATTTAAACAATTACTTTTATGAATATAGTCTGTTAATATAGCTTTATTACCAAAATAAACTTACCTTTAGCACATAGCAATTAATAAAAAATTAAAACACTCATCAGAATAGCACAAGATTTAATTTAAACTCTATTAATAAATTAATGAAGTGAAATTAAATACTATGCATTAAATTATGTTTAGGGTTTGTTTATAATTTCACATATTTTCATGCTAGTTTTTTCATATTATGATATTGATTGCAGATTATTAAAGTGCAATCCACTGTGGCAATGCAGACTTATCTGCCTTTCAAGTGTTTCTTCCATAATTCCTACAAGCATTTCTCTATCTTCCCAGCATACATTAATGATGTTACAATACAATACGCATTAGCCACGCTGTTCATATCCCATGAGAACTAAAATGCACATGCATTTGAAAAGAAGAAATGCATGCTACAGGGCTCTCTGAGACAATAGTTCATTTTCTCAGTTTGTTTTTTTTCTTTTACTAAAATAACACATTTAATGGAATTTCCTGTAAGGAAATTACAATTAATAAAGAACTAAATTACAAATCCATTACATTTCAGTCACTACAGCAACAAAACAGAGTTTTCATGAAGACTCAAAAAATTCAATAATGTAACCTCTGGTAAAGCTTGAAAAAGCCCTGAAGGACAAGGCAGTTAGATCAATATTAGTTTATTTTAACTGCTGTGCAGTATGAAGAGATGAGGCTGATCATCTGATGGATTTTATTACCTGTTGGAGAGATAAGTCCTGGTGATAAGAGGCCTGGAACACCATGGGGCAGAAGACGTGCATTTTCTTGTATCGCAACTCCTAGTGAACGCTTGGGGGGTCTTCCTGGTCGTGAGCTGATGAAATAAGAGGATAAATGAAAATGCATTTTCTTTTTGAAATATTTGCTTACTAGACATGGTATTGATTTGTATAAAATACAGGAACCATCAGTGATACACAAAAACATATTAGAAATTCTTGTCTAGGAAAAAAGAAAGTTGATTAAACATACAAGAATTGTATAGGTTTCAAATGAACTAACAATAAACTGCCAAAGAGCACCTATAGTTAACACAATCATGAGAATGAAGTCATATAAATGACTAGAAAGCTAAGATATTTTTTTTTTAATCTGCACCACAAGACCAGAAAGGAATCCATATTTCTAGTCCTACTGTACCACTACTTTGCTAATTCATATTTTTTTTTAATATTACTGTCTGTAAAATGGCGCTCAAGAAATTCACACATATGTGTAATTCATGTGTAAAGTCTTGAAAATGCAACTATATGCATTACTTGGCTCACAAGCCATGGTTTACAGGGGTTGTGGACTACCAATGCAACAACTAGAGGGACCCCAGAGCTATTGAGATTCGGCGTGCCAGAATTTATTAGCTCAGACCTCGTGCTGAATGAATAAAGCCACACTGCTTCCAGCCACCGCTACAAAACAGCTCAGGGCTGACCAGGCACCTCAGCCTGGCTGAACAGGCTGCTTTGCAGAAGGCACATCTACATGTACCTCTACTACCCACACAGTAGTCAAGCTTTCCCATTATCCAGGGCTTCCATGACCTTACAGGTGGCTAGTGGAGAGGGGTCTCAGCAGTAACTGCTCCAAAGGCTATGCCACACACCTGCACCCCAGAAAACTAAAAGCTGTACTGCCTGAAGATGAGAAGTTGAAACCTTGAATGCAATGTAATCTTGCCTTCTGAATCATGACAGGTAATTGCCTAATTCTGAAGATACAGCAATAAACACCGAGCTTTTCCAAAGCTGACTAATCTTTACACATTGATTGGTGTTTTTAATTACTACAGATAGGTTAAACCAAGAACGTTAACCCAACCTGTCAAAAATCTCGCCGTCCCTTGACCAGCTTATGAATTACAATTGCAGTTTTTAATCCAAAATGTTAAAGACCTGTTTACAGACCTGTTATGTTTAAATATTGTTTTCAACTACCACATTTACCCTTGACATCAATATGTGTACATGAAATCATCCTACACAGCTGCCATCATAATACAGAGATTTACCGACCAGAAAACTACTTGAATCAACTCTTCCCCAAGCCAACTAATAAAAATGCAACCTCCTTATGTTTGGAAAAAGTACTGCTGCTTCTCTTTGGTCAAAATAAATTTTACTCTGTTGAATAACAGTGCTTTTGACAAAATATAGTGAAACGTTGTATAAAATAACTAAGCTGCAACAATGAATGAGGCTTGAATAGAAAGCATTTCCAAAATGACTTCTAGTTCACAAAGAAATTTAAGTTAAACTTCACTCTATCAACTTACAGTGGCAAAGCCCTCCATCAATGTAAGGCAAACTCTGTGTTTAAATGAAGACAGCTTCCAGCAACGCTACACAGAGGCACCATTAACCTGTTCATTTTTCACAGTGTTCATGTTATTTTGTTTAACTGTGCATCATAGTAGCACAAAATCATTTTCTTTGGTTTATTATTTTATCTCTATAAAACTATTCCCCCCTCTTTTTAGCTTCAGGTTTGTCCCTTTTGTATTCCATTTTATTCAGTACTTTTTCCATTTTTTTTTTTTATGCTTTAAGTTGTTTATCATACCATGATGGCTACAGAGTAAAGCCTACTACAAAAGCCCAGACTCACTAGGCTATCATAAAGTAAACCTAAAATAAGAGTATTTGAGTTTCACAGGAAGTTAGATGCACACATGCATTCTCTATTAAAATCACCTGCTGAAATCATCCACTGCACAAGAATATTGTCTAACAGACAGTATTAGGCTGGTACGTGGGGATTTTAAACAAAAAAGAATCATTGCTCTTTTGATTTACAGAAGTCTGTGCTTATACACATGCATGTGTAAGTGCTCAGTTGGCACTTACTGTCTCTGAAAAAAATTACAAAACAGCTAAAATTAGCAGTTTTCTCCACCAGAAGAGCTCAATCAACAAATCTACAACACATTCTTTTCTCAAGCTCAAATACTAACAAATCTTTTGCATAAAACTCCATATATTGATATTAACCTAAGAAAAACATTTTAAAAATGAAACCATTTTAAAAGATTTTATGAAGAGACATTGTATTTATGATTTGGGTTTTCAAAGGAACAGGAGGGGAGACAGTGGAGTTTCACTCCTAGTTATGCAGTTTTTGCAGACAACAGTTTATGTCAATGACTCTGTTGACTCTGAGTAGACAACTCGTAGCCTGCAAGTTTACCCAGATCAGATCTTAAAAGTGTTTCCCAGCATATACTGCAAGCAGAAGTGAAACTCTCTAATCTGTGGTTATGCACTAACCTGTACAGAATGCCCACGGTTAGAAAAAAAACTTTTAGGAGATGATGAAAGAGAAGTTCACACCAAAACTTACTCAGCTCCCTTTCAGAGTCCCGCTGACTGCATTGATATCCTGTCTACTTACACAAGTAAGGCAAGGACCATTGGGAAAACACAGCACTATCTTCTCTAGGTTTTGGTGTATTTGGGATTGTGGTCCTTTTAGGGAAGGGGTTTTACAGACTCTGAAGAAAAAAAAAAAGCCTACTTCTAACTGACTCACACCCTTTTAGTGAATATTACTGTAAAGCAGTAACTACTAGGGGCCAGATTCTGGTCTTACTTACACAGCCGTAGCCAAAATAATTCAAAGGGAATTGTTCCCAGATGAATCTGTTCAAGTAAAGTTGAAGTCCTTTCTCTAATTTAATGTTAGCTTTTAAATGAAAAACTCAAGGCTGGATGCTACTTATACTTGACTGACTGTCATTCATACAAGACCTGCGAAAGAACTGTCTGGGTCTTTAACACTGTGTTCTCTACATGTGAACACCTTTAATGCTATTTGTCTGGTTCTGAACCAACAAAACAAAGCGAGGAGCCGCCCAGCACTCTGATGCACTACTGCCGAGTCTGCAGCAGATACCTCACACTTCCAGCTAGATTACCTGGAGATGACCACGTCACGTCTCATGAAGCAAGATCTTTTGCTCAGGAGGACCCCAGAACTCACAGAAAGCACCTCAGTAGCATATCTGAACCAAAACACTTCCAGTCCTGTTTTGGCCAGAAACATATTTTCTGGCATTTTCGTTTAAACATGAAACCAGAAATTTTATAGACAGGACACAAACGTTTGCTCTAAATCTTATTTTTTAATAAGAGATACACAAAGGAAACAAAAACATTAGTAGATTCAAAATTTTTACCGGATTTGCTTTATGTTGTGAATATGCTGCTGTCAGGGCTAGGGCTGGCACCACCAAGCAATGAAATCTCACTCATCTGTCTCAACAGTAGCACTTAGTGTGCTTTCTATCATTTTATGAAGTCTAGAATTTTGACAAATTTCACATTTACAATTTAAAAACCTAACCAACCTTCACAATTCAGAGAAAATTGCTAATACATGCCTTGAACAGAAATCATGAGGCAAGCAGAATTATCATTTGGGAAGAGTAAGACATCATTTGTGATTACATAAGTATTAGCATATAAACATTAACTTTATTTAATATTATTTCTCCTAATCTTTTGTCACCCTGCTCTGTTTTTAAAAGAAAGTTACATATTCAGGAAGTGTCGAAAAATCTTTTCCTCATTGATAACAAAGGAAGCATAAACAGCAATGATCAGCTTCAAACAATTTTAGATGTGTTTCTTTGAGATTCTAATCTACATAAATTTTATATTTGCCATCAATAGGTCTTTGTGAATGGGAAATGACTCAATTCTATATTAGATGTTACTTCAGTTAGAAACTGCTAGTTTATAGATATCTCTTATAAACATTTTAAAGTAAAAGAGTTATGGTCACAAGCGAAGGCCATGGAGACTAAAACAGAAGTACAATACCGTTTCTCATTAATAAATTTAGTAGTCTTATTCTTTTTACCTGCATTTAGCACTATGGTTATACAGCCATTCTTGTCATCCTCTCCACCCCACCCCCACAAAAAAAATCACTAACTGAAAGAGAAAAATGAACTAATATGAATGTTGTTCATTTTTACATTTTGTTTAGAATTAAATTTGTGAGAGACTAAATTACATTTTAAAGCAGTATATTTGACAGTTAAAATTTATATAGTAAAATGTTGAGAAATCATTCATTAATGTCTGTTCTTCTTTTATTTTCCATTCCTGTTGAGAGCTAATTTTATTATTTTCCCTCTCAAAGTTTTATATATTCCCTAGACATCCCAAGAATTTTTAATTTTAATCAAAACATAGAATAAGGCTATTTTTGTGATTTTGTTAAAATTACTGATCAGCTCCAACTTTTATAACTCTATTTTATGCTCATTACAGACAACTGTATTTCATAAAATCCACAAATTCATCAACACTTTGTAAAATGTAATTAATCAGTGGAAACATACAGCAGATCACTGTTGATGTATGATAGTGCTCTACTTTTGTGCTTTTAAATGTAGGAGACTTACTAGAATCAGAAGTGAATTTGCATATTAATCAAGACAAATAAACATGTGGTGATTTAACTAGAAAACTGTTATTTGGATGACAATTTAATCAGCACAGGTTGAAAGGTCCATCACTGCAGCATCCTGTTTCTGCTAAAATATTGATTGCATTACTGATTTCAGTAATGCTTTATTTTACAGGGCACAAATAACCATGTAATTACTCTTTAATTGAATGGTAATTGCTTGCTGGCAATTATTTGTTAAGTTTTGGAGTTTAATTACTAGATTATTTGTGTTTTGTGAAATAAAATGTTATGTATTAGTAGCCACAAATATTTTCTGTATGAATGGTCTGTCAAAACTAGAAAAGTAAGTTATGATGGTATGAGTTTGACAAATAACACTATACCACTAAAACTATTATTAAAAGGATCAGATGAACCTTTGAATGCTTTCCCTTTACAAAATTAACATTAGATATAACATTTGTAAGATAAATGGAGGAATACTGTACCACAGAAGCGTGATTTCCTCTGGGGTCTAGTCCACCATTTAGCATAATTTATCCTGATGTTTTGCTTTTCATTCTCTGGGCTTCTTTAGAGGAACTGAAATAGCATCCTATCCTCTTGAGAGCAAGGAATAAACCAAGTAGAAATATATTTCAACAGTACTTCATATTTCTGCAACTGAAGTGGATTACCACCAGCACATTATCTTAGCAGCCTATAAACTTTGTAGACTTGGCAGTTAGCTAGATAACAAGGGAAAGCATTATGTCTTGCAGTGTCAATGAGATATGACACATTCTGTGATATATTTATTCCAAGTTGTGATAGATGAGGTACCCGATACTTTGATCGTTAAGATTTGAATTTTACTTCTACACTTTTCATTTTTGTCATCAACTATTTATGAATTGGCAGTAGACAGTCTAGCAAGGACTGCTGATTTTGTTTTTTCAAAAGATATCCAGTTAATAAATTAATTATTGATTCCACGAGGCTTGAACCATTTGGTATAAAAATATGCTAGACTTGTGATTTAGGAAGCTCTGATATGTATTAGAGATTTCTTCAATAGCAACATATTTTATTAGGCTTAAGAGAGAAATACAGAAGTACTATATGACATGCTGCATAAATTGCTCTGATAATAGGGGCACTAACTGGCACAAGTACTCAGAAGTTTAAAAAAAAAAAAAAAAAAAAAAAAAAAAAAAGAAACCCAAAAAAAACCCAACCCAGCAATGAAATGCCTTATGTTAAAATGAAATTTCCTCTATTTTGATTTGTGCCCATTCCTTGTGTTCTGTTACTTGACACCACTGAGAAGTCTGGCTCTATCTTCTTTACTCTCCCCACCAGGTATTTACACACATAGATGAGGTCCCCCTGAGCTTTCTCTGCTCCAGTAAAGAAGCAGGGGCAGCTCTGTCAGCCTCTCCACGGAGCTCACGTGGTCCAAGCCCTTCAGCATCTTTGTGGCCATCGTAGGCCTGGAAGCTATATGGTATCTGTTTTGAAAATCACTTCTCTGTGTCACAGACTTGATGGAAAGAATGTAGGAGTCACAAG
>VFFE01008954.1:1726161-1790229 GCA_008921705.1 Burhinus oedicnemus | reverse complement strand
AAAAAAAAAAAAAAAAAAAGAAGAAAGAAAGAAAACCAAAAAACATCCAACCACAAAAAACCACAATCTTAGTTGCTTTCCTGAAACTGGAACAGGAGCCACAGATTAAAATTTTGCTGTCCTCAAAGATCATGAAATATCTCCTAGTGTTTGTGAAAGGTACTCTTTACCAATAAACATAAACCCTTTACCAATAAACAAAACATCTTGATAATTTGAGTTAAAATTATTTCCTTTTATTACCCTAAGATTTTTAGTTGTAGCAAGGATATAAAATAATCTCCTTGCTTTGGCATTTATTACAACACTTCAAAGATGCCAATGGTAGTTAAACTCTACTTGACCTTTCAGTGTTTAAGAAGAGAAGCAAACTCTGACCTCGCAGCAACCTGATTCTGTCTCCTCTCAGCGCTGGCAAACTGATCACTTGTCTAACCATTGCAGGACATTGGATCACCAGCCACATCAAAGGCAACAAGAGCCAGTTCAGCAGGAGGAAAAAAGTCATCCATGCAAAATGGGCAATTAACATTAATCATACATGAAGTTGTTTGAGCTGATAACTAGAACCTGGTCCCTATGGCAACTCTCATAAAACAGTGCCCACATCGGCACGAGGAAAGCCACAGCTCATCTTCCACGGGCTCAGCGTGCTCCCTTCTCACTTCAGCAGACAAAAGGAAATTGTGGAAAAAAGCTCTGACTCCAAAACAAAATCTTCCCACTCAATTCTCCAGGGTTTTTGAGTGAGGAACTTCTCCAAAATCAGCCTCAGTGAAAACATGAGTGCAAGTTTGTTCCTAAAGCATCACAAATTTGAACTTTTTTTCTGTCACTATGAAGTGGTGTTCCTGTTCGGAAAAAAAGACTCCTTAACACCACTGAATTGTTCAGAGCCAAGACTTTATTATCTTTATTAACCTTTATTAACCTTTATTATTTATTATTATCTTTATTAACCTTTACCATTAAGAATGTAAAGTAGCACATTATCATTGTCTTCTTCCTAAAAATCACAGATAAGTGAAAGTCCAATATAAATCTGAATAATATCACATACACTTCCGTTACCAAGAACTAGGTTGGTTAGTTCAGAAACACCCCAGTCGACACAAGCTGTATACGCACCAGTGACAGCAAGCAAACAATCGCGTTGGCTGGCCCCATCTATATGGCCACTCTTTCTTTCCCTTTTAACACACAGTCTCCAGGTATCCCAGCTCACAGCCCACAAGTGGCTGATACGAAGAGCGGATGCCTGAGCAATACCCGAGCACATGAGCTGAGATAGCCACCTGCCAAATGCTTTCTGCCTCCTCCTTCAACCTTCATCCCCTGGGAATGCTGTGGCTGACACGATGAAGAAAGCTGATTTCTGAGCAACCCTGCCTGCTCCTGTCCCAGGGGCCAGCAGGACAGGCAGGTAGGGGAGTAGACGGCATTCAGCACAGCACCAGCAGAGGCTAAAATCATCCTCAAGTCTTAACCGTCTGGACTTACTGCCATAAGCACCTTTAGCAATAACCCAAGTCATGCCACTCGTACAGATGTCTGAGAATACGACACAGCAGAAATAAACCAAACCACCACACATCCAGCTGGATATTGTTTATTGCTAAATACACCAATTCCACAGTTATCCCAATGTTTTATAGCAATTTATATGACAGAAGTCATCAGTCAGACTCTTCAGAGTATGAGGCAACAGCAAAATTCAATAGCACCTGCCCTAGTGTTTGGGGTGCCAGTATTGCTGGGTTCACTCACGGAACCATAAAGCTGAAATAGGCCTCAGAAGGTCACCTGCTTGCTCTACCTTTGCCCCAAGGCAGGATCAAGTACACTCAAATCATTCCTGACAAATGTTAGTCCAGCCTGCCTCTGAAAACACTCGGTGCTGGAGATTTCACAACATCCCTAGGCAAATCCACACCAATGCTTAGGCTAGCCTTCCTATCAGGAAAGGTTTGTGGGGGAATGGCAACTGACATCTAACCTAGTTCTCCTCTGTAATTCAAGCAAGGTACTTTTTGCCATCTACTCAGCAGACATGGAAACCAACTTATATTTTCCTGCTTTACAGACACTCTGTGTTTTTTGAGAACTCATCATATCTTGCCTTTGTGAGACTTCCATATGTACAGATGGAATTTACAGACTTAGTGTTTATATCCATGATCTTCAGACTCCCTGAACATGTGCCACAAATAGCAAAGGTACATACCTTATCCCCAGACTACAGGTAGAAATAAGTCTAACTTTACCCTCTCTTTTTTCTTACATCCCTATGTCCTAACTGAATTGAATCCTATTGAAGACAGGCTTTCCATTTTGTCAAGATCATTTTGCATCCTAATGCCATTCTCCAGTGTGTGCGAAACCCTTACCACCTTGGTATTGCCTTTAAGTTTCATAAGCATTTCCTTCTTTTTTTTCCATCAACCAAGAAATGATTGAAGTCCCTGAACCAAACTGAATGTAGCTCCCATACTCAGGACATGCTTCCAGGTCGATCTGAACGAACAATAACCATTGTCTCAGCATGGTTTTCCAGTATGTTTGTTTCTAAACTTGCATTTTCATGTGGAACATATTTTTCTAGTTTGCTTAAAAGAAAGTCATGTGACAGTTCGTTAACAAAGAGGCTGCTCTTCCCGAAATTTCTACATATATGATGTTCTACAAATGGCACAGGACTTACGGACAACCTTGCCAGTAGCATTACTCTTGGCAGCCATATAGATGGTGTGACGGTCACACCAAACAGGAGCAAGTTGGCTCCCCTGGATAACAAACAAGGGAGTCAGGCAAGCCAAGTCCCTTTACCCTGTGCATTCCTTGAGTGGCCACCTGAAGATCTTCTAGGTAGCAGAGAAACCCTCTGTTCTAACACTCTCTAAATTACACCTGTACATTTATTTTTTAGATGCCAGCTATGCCTTCTAACTCCTGGGAGCACTAGCTCCCCTAGCAAACCAGAGAAAGCTGCCTGCCCGGGGAGATGCAGTGCTTTGTGCTTTGTTCTCCCTTCTTTAGCCCACAGCAAATTCTTCATTTCCACATTTTCCACAACTGAGTCCAAATATATCTCTGATTATTAATACCAGTGTTGACATCTTCTCGATAAAGACTCATTAAATTTTTTCTTTGTCAAAGAAAGAAAGGTGATGGAACAGGCAATTTAAGGGTTGACTACTCACCTGACAGAAAGTATAACTGTGAAGCTATTTTATACTTCATTTACTTGACCTAGTTACAGTACTTCTAACCCCAAATATTCACAAATCATGACCCTGAAATCATAAGAATAACTAAAATTTTAATGTTTTTAAAGCTCCATTTTTGCACATTTTTATTTGGCATTTCATTTTGTAATATTTAAGTTTCAAAAAAATCACACTTCTAAGTTTTCTTCTCTAGAAAGGGCCAGGAGAGACTGAAGAGAGTGGTGTTAGGTTTTTTTTCCCTGAAGTTTCACAATTGAAAGCTGAGATTCTCTAATTAGTTGATACGTAAATTTAGAAGCTTCTCAGAAAAAATAATAAATATGAACAGGCACTAAGAATTATAAGAAGTGCAGAAGTAGAAGTCTCCTTCTGCAGTAATTGTGATTGACAGTTATCACTAGGAGTTATCTCTGGCTCTTAGTCTGGCTACTGTATGAGACAGGGTTGGCATTTCCCCGCCTACTACCTAAAGACGTCTTCAGATACTACAACAGAATTGAAGACAAGACTTTTATTTAAAAAAAAAATAAATGTGGGTCTCATTCATTAAAACATCCTCAGTAAAGCTATCTGGAGAAATATTGAAGCAGTATAGAGAAGTATAAAATTATCTGATTTATAGTAAAATTTATTTTTTGCAAAACATCGTTGTCTCACTACATCTCAATGCAGTCTACCTCACTTACATAAAGATCACAAATTCAGGACTACTTGCTTTTAACTGTGCAAAAAGATAATATAGAATTTAAATGAGCTTTCTATAAATTTCTTAAATACATATATTAAAAAGCGCTGCTACAGTATTATCTTAAAAACCTAAGACTGTGAGTCAATACCAGATAATATTCTTTGTAAGACTATTCCATTCATAGATACATCTTACAGATTTATCTCCACCAAGGTCTAGAGGATCTTTTGGTTATTTACTGCTTAGGTTATTTATTTAAAACCTGAGTTTGGGTCTAACAGTCAGAAAAATTACCTGAATTCCTAGTATTCAAATGTTACTATAGTGTAGCTGCAATAGAGAACAAGTGATTGGTTCTTACTCAAGAAAGTTTAACTGCTTATTTCTGAAGTCAAGTATTTCAAAATAAGTTTCAACGAAAAAAGGATTTTTGGTTCATTGAGATTTAAAACTTCAAATAACTCTTCCTGAATTACTTACGACTGTGCCTCCGGATATAAAAGTGCCTCAACATTCCTGCTGTTAATTTTTTCCTGTCAAATAACACTTGTCACAGGAAAAAAGGAGAATAAATCACCAAATTTCAGAATTGTGGTGATTCACAGCTGTAGACAAGATGAAAGGCCTATGTAACACACTGCACCGGCTCAATTTACGGGTATGTCAGTAATGAAATTGAAAGCATGACTACAGCACATGTACATATACACACACTAATTTAATATAATTACATTAAATTAGTAACTGTAGCAGTGAAGATGCAGTGGCACAGATAAAATACAGTGCATTTAGCAACTTGAGATCATACCCAGTGGGACAAAGTTCCTGCTGCTGTGTCTTTACTACTATTGTTACCCACTCTACCTAGATTAAACCTAGCAGGAGGGGGCCTGTCCATGTTGGAATCGTGCCACTAACTACATACCCAGAACCACAGATTTAAATTACAGGTTTGTTGTCAAAACAATGCTCACTGAAGTTGTCCAGCTAAAACAAATGTGAAGGTGCCAAAGATATTGTCAAGTATATAATGAGCCTTGCAAACCTCGGCTCAGATACTTGGGTAGTTCTACTTGGATTTTTAATCCAGTGAAAGATGTGAACCACTGGAGATTATAGGCAGTATTATTATGTAATTTGCATTCTAGCTACTTTTTAATTTCCTAAAATATCTGACTATTCACTATGTAGAAGAAAGCCACTTAAAATGTTTTTAGGATTATTCCACCTGTATGTGGAAGCTCAGTACTGACGTAAATAGATCTCAAGGCAGATGCTGGGGTCAGCACGGGAACAAACACAGCTCCACTCTGAACAGCCCAGAGGTGATGTTGGCAAAGACACAGACAGAATAAAGATTTTACATGGTCAAGCACTTAATGGCTCTCCTTCCTCAAAGAGCCACAGAAAGCATCAGTTATTCTCTTTCAGGTAGCCTCAAATCCAGCATACGGACAATCGCACAGGACCACATAGGTCTCTGTTACCTGCTGCTATTCACTGCGTGTTTGTTCAGAGCCTGAGGGGCTTCCTTCCCCGACTTGACAGCTCAATTTCTGGGCTGTCAGCAGACTCTGCCCCAGACTGGAGGATATCACTCAGCCCAGCCATCACTCCTTGAAGACATGGGTCCCAAGATCAGGACTGCAGGACTGAATCATGGACTGTCTCTTGGGAAAATGAACATGGGAGGACCTCACAGTGACAATGAACAGTCTCAATCTCACCTACGAAGAAAATATCCGAATGAGAAAATGATCTGTATAAAATCTTCAGGATTTGCCCCAAAGAGAAAAAAATAGTATTGAACAGAAAATTAAATGAGAAAAGGCAGGAGGAAACTCACTTTCATTAATGTAGCTGAACATCACATATATTGCAGCACACAGTCCAACCTAGTGCAAAGACATGCCATTACACTGAAGAGCTATAAATCTGCTTTCATCTGAGTTAACTCAGCACCGATTTTTTCAAGCACTATTTTATAGTTTCCACATACATACTTCTACAAATATTTGCATGGATAGTTTCCAAGCAGGGAATCACCATCTATTACAAATACTCGTGACATGTCATATGTGTCTGAATTATACTAGATCCTTACAAGTTTTACTTTTGACCTTTATCTGAATTCAATGCCAATTTAGGAAAACATTATTACAAAGAAAGGTTTTTGAAATACTGCTGTTTTCCACTGAGCTGTATCTCAATAAGATTCAATTCACTGAAACTTGTAAAAAATGTGACTGTTTAAGCCTATTATCTATAGACAGAAACCTAATAGCAAGCACTTGACATATTTACAGCACCAAGTATCACATAACCCACATGAATTGATAGCTAATTCCATAACAGTGGTATATTGTAGTCTGGTGGTACAATATTTTCACAGCAATTCAACTTCAATGCAATGGGAAACTACTCTTACTTTAACTGCTTTTAATCTCTGCCTTACAAGTTTTAGTGTTTTCACAGTTTTGAAAAAACTCTTCAAAGTTAGCAAATAGAAATTAATCTTTCAAAGAATAATAAATGAAAGAACACAGAAACAATCCTCCACATCACGCTTTGCACCTATGTCCATGCTGAAAGGAATAATTGTGCACGGCAATCAAAAGGAGCCTCTATGATTAAGTGATTGTATCCAGAACTATTAACCTTTCACAACACGGAAAACACCCTTTAGTTAGTTAGGTGATGGTCCTGGAACAGTATGAAATTAAACAGGCAATATAAGTAAGTAGCTGCACTGTTTCACCTTTACCTTTCCAGATTTTGTGACTGTTAGTATTTAATTTGCTAGCTACAGAGATAGACAAGTTTATTATTTCTACTGCAAATGTATGAAAGAAAAAGGATTTTTAAACAACAAAACACAAATTTTTAGGATGATGAAAATATAAGAAGGGCAGAAGTAAAATTTTCAAAATTCACATTAAATTTATCTTCAAAATCTTCCTGTTATCATAAGATGCTACTATGAATAGGACTGCAGACCGAGCCCATTTAAACAGCCCTGCCCACCCTACCCCTATCTGTCAGTAAAACTCCAAGGCACAACGGGAAATCGCTGATCAGGGTGACCCCAGAACCGATCCCACGCTGGAGACTGACGTCCTTCCTGTATCCGAGGACGCTAAATGCCATTTCTTCAGTTCGAGGTTAAACTATTCACAGTTTCTGGAAATACAAGCATCTAGTGAGGACTCCAGGAGGAAAGTACCAAAGGCAGTAAGTACCTGCACACATTGGAGAGCAATCCCTGCTACAGCATGAACTCACGGGGACGTTCTCAGTGCCTGGCTACCCCTCCTCGTGCTCCTTGACATGTCTTCAGACGATGTTTCCTTAGATAGCTCTGTGGCACTAAGGATCAATACCAGTGTAAGTCCAGACTCTGATCTTCCAGCTACGTCCTAGCCATGATTCTGGTTTTTAGAGACTTAAAAGGACTCCTCTCCTGTGAGCTAAAAAAATGTTCTTTCCTGAGCTTATAATCCAGATTCAGGCTCACACTTTCTAGATAAACTAGAGCATAGTTTTGGAAGGGCCATCTAGTTTTCATTTTAAAGACCTCAAGTGATGGATTATCCACTGCATTCTTAATTTTTTTCCAGTAATCAGTCCTGTGATTTTTTCCTACGAAAATAATAATAATTATTATTATTATTATTATAAAAATAAAAATCATCAACCTTCTTTGCTGGTGTAGTCAAATTTCTTTTTAGATCCACAGGGTATTTTCTTGCCTTTTGCCCCTACTTTGAAGAGCACACTCAACAGAAATTTTCTCCACATGCATGGAGTTACAGACTGAACAAATAACATCTTAATAATTTTGGCAGTAAATCAAAAGATAACACTTCTGAGGCCTTTCACTATGTATTGGGCTTACACATCCAGGTTTTGGTAGCAGGGGGCTGCAGCGGCCTCTGTGAGGAGAGGCTGGGGCTGCCCCGCCCCGGACACAGCTGGCTCTGGCGGCTCCACAAGGGCCCCGCCACAGGGCGCAGCCGGGCCGAATGGCCAAGATGGCAGCACCTCTGTGGAGGTGTGATCTCCCTGTCCTTAACCTGACCCACAGTGGGTGGCCCATAAGCGACTGTGCTGCTGGACACGGCAAGCTAGTCTTCAGCTAATAAGCAAAGGATATAGGTTTAGTGCAAGAACATCAGAATGCCTTAATTTGAGCTATAAACACACAAAAGCAAACAAACTAACCCTGTGCTCTAATTTTTTATTTATTTTTTCAAAAGCTTGCTTCTAGAAGAACAAAACTTTTGTATGAAGATAAATGCTAAACAGTAAATTCTGCAGCTTGTCCAACTAATATTCACATCATTTCTCCTGGAAGTGACTTAAATACTATCACCAAGGTACACAGTATTGCCTCTGCTTATACTACGGATATTCAAACATGTGACACTGAAATAAATTAAAAAAAAAAAAAGCAAACAACCTCTAAAGAATTGTATTCACCTTTTAAAATATTTCATGTGACTGAATTAATTTCAGGAAAGTACCTATAATGATTTTTTTCCAGACAGAAAAGTTAGTAACATTATTACGAAGGAGTAAATGCCTCAACAATATGGAATAAAAGGGCAGCTTTTGTAAGGAGTAGCAGGGTATTCGAGAAAGGTGGTGATGGTTGTTGGTAGGTATCACCTCCGTAAGTCTCCCAACGGCCGAGATTCTGACTTCAGTAACAGGCTTAGGAACAGACCCTAAAGCCTAACAACCAGTTCTTGAACTCAAAACCTCTCCGAAAGAGATCAGAGATCTTGCCCTCCAAGGCGATTTTGAATCTGCCCAAAACCTGATTAAAATGATATGCTAAAAAACTTAATTTGCATCTAAGATGAAACCTTGGCCCATTTGTACCATTTATCTCACTACTGCCACATGGCTCTTGAAAAAGGTGAGAATTTTCTTGAAGCGTGACGTCAGGACTGTCACTACTATGAACAGCTTCATGGGTCAGCAAAGGCAGCTGAAGCTGGAGAAGAGGCAGGAGAGGAGTATCTTGATACAGAGATTTACAATTGAATTTTTCTGTTACCTCAGTATAAAACTAGAGTAATATCAATTACATTAAGCAAGATTTACCCAGCAGTAATGCTAGAAACTTGCCATATTTTGCACACACATACACACACACACAAACTTTACCTGATTAAAACTCTTTATAATAGCAAATGATTGTAATTATTGTGTAAATAAACCACACTGCACTCTGATTCTGAATTGGGCCAACCTCAGAGCTGATTGTATGAGAAGGAATCTGTACTAGAATCTGTAACTCAGCTGGCTACCAAAAACATGGATTCAATAAAGACACTGGTTTCATGATATCTAATTGCTTCCTGACCTCTCCCAGTTGCAGTCTGTGAGCAACGGGTCTCATTCCCTCCCCCAAGTGATTACAGCATCACTCTTTCCCTTCTCAGTAATATTCCCTCTGCTCCATCAGTAATGTTTACCCTTTCCCTCCCAGGTGGTCTAACGGATACATATGTAATCCAAGTGAGAATAATTATTCTCAACTCATAGTTAGCCTCAAATACTACTTGTTTTCTTTATACCTGACTTGAAGAAGTACTTTTCTGACCAAAAGCCTGTCTGCTTCTCTATCAACAGCTACACCTATGAACCTTTCTCACCACAGTTACAACTGGTTTGCCACTGACAGAGAAACACTATGTCATTATGTCAACGTGTTTTTTTTAAAATCATCTAGACTCTGTCACATACAATTGGAAAAACTGGGAGAAGTGAACTACAGAAAAAGCCAGAATCAGTTCAGGGCACTGAAAAGTGGCACGAACTATTCACAAGTTCAGGGATTTCCTGAAATAAAGTATTTCCTAGAGTATGTATTAAATTACTAGCATCCACTTCTGCTTCCCTCAGTTTGAACAATCAGCATTTAACTTGTCTTGGAGAAGACAGAAAATACTAGATGTGTGTTGGTTTGTATGGCAAGAGATTGTGTAAGCGCAGTCCTGCTCCTGCTATGGGCAAATACAGTCTTGCCACTGACTTCAACAGAATCGCAATCATACATCATATGCACAATTCACTACTCCTTCGTAAAGACGTGTTTGTTTTTTTTTTAAAAGCTGTTGAAAAAGACTAAAAGAATTCAAGTAAAAGAGTGTTTGTAACCAGATTTCCTGGAGATAAATGAAAGACATACGTTTCCATGGCTGCCACCCTACTAAATTTTGCAAGCATAAATATTTACCTAGGACTAGGGGGTGGGGAAATCAGGAAGAAAACCACCATCTAGATCCTTCAAAGTTTAAATACTGTAACACAGAGGTCATTATTTATAAATAGAAATAGAGAACACATCTTTTCTATGTATATTTCTACCATGCTTTTCAACCACTCCATATGCCTTCTATTATTACCATTCTTACACCAGAAAATAATTTCTATGTCACTTGCTCACACTGTATGCATTAATTTTCTTTAGACTTTCTTGTGGTTATTGATTTCCTGCTTTGTTGAAGTGGCTTTGTTTCTTTCTCAGCAGGCTATCCATTTTAAAACAACAGTTGTTCAACAAATAAAAAAATTATATTCTAAAATTAAATTAGTTTTATCTTCATTTATTTTTATCTGAGTTAAATGCAAGTGACACATTTCCCCTAGAAAAAGGAAATACTTAATGCCTCCCAGCATGCAAAGCAAACCAAATAAAATTTTTCTTTTCTAATAAGCCATATTTATTTTTACAATTGGAAACATGAAAGAAAAAGTAAAGTATAAATAAAGCCTCTTTTGTATTCTTATGTTGTAATCACTGCTGTGGCCAGTGTTTTAACATCAACAAAAGAGGATTATCTGGTCCAGAGCCAAATTCATTTAAGTCCTATCTTGCTACACTCGAAATCATTAAAATAAGCTTTTTTTTTCGTTCAATGCAAGTGGGATCATGCTCTAACACTCTGATCATCTATCCTGCTAAGCAGAGTAAGTTTGCTATCCTCTACCATTAGACCAGTCCAAGAAACACAGATTTTACACAAGGAAGAGGCAGATGAATACAACTACTATTTAACCAACTGCAAAACCAAGGAAAAAAAGTGTTTTTGCAGAAGGTGACAGTTCTGACATGTGCTGCATCTTGATTCAATGCTGTATGTTCGACAACTGCCAGTGCCAGAATTCTGAGCCTTGTTTTCCCTCTCGATCCTCCAACGTGCTTATTAACTAACTACTGAACTACAGAAAAAAGGTGGGAAAGCACATAGCTGCTACATTAAGACAGAATTCTTGTCAGATTTCTTGCAAAAAAGCATATTACCTCGTGGCAGTTATTAGGGCTCCAAAAGCTCCTCTACATTTTCTTTCTCCATGTTCTATAACAGACCATCCTTTGTGAGTGGCAGGAATTTGGTGTTCTAGCATCATCATCCTTATCATCACCTCTTTAAAGAAAAATCTCACGTATTACTGCTCGTGCATGAGAATTCTTTTCCAAAACAATGGGCTTTATAGTCTTCATCCAGTTATTGAAGAAAAAATTATAAAACTCCTCCCATATTGAATATATTATTCTGTTTAGGAAGGGACATTTTCCTGAAGGACTCATGGGGTAACTATCTTGCCAAACAGCAGATACCGTTCAATGCATTGAAATCAGGCGGACACAGATGTGGAACTACATCTATCATTGCCAAACTGGCAGAGGAACAAGTACCAAGACAGTCGAAGATCCAGGTGCATCTTCCACATTGGGACTGCACAGGCATGTATCTCAAAATTATTTTGTAGGCCTGTGACAAATTAAAACCATTTAGAAATTTCCCCTCTTTTTAGGCTACAGCCATACAAGGAGAGAAGAGAAACAATGGCAAGCAACCAAAATGGCTGTGTAAAGCAATATACTGAATACGGCCACACACAGCTTAGAAACACTGCACATCTTGCATTTGTTTGCATGAAATATTCGGCTATCAGCTATCCATGTAACTCTACTGAAGATGAGGATTACAGTAAACATGTACTGACTTCCTGGAAATTCAATACATGATAATGCAAAACTGGAAGTTGTTGCCTATTTGTTATCTAGGAACAACTCATCATAAATAGTGACAGTGCTGCTATAAGCAACTTATATTGGGACACAATCCTGCACCAAGGGGGTAGGAAGGCAGAACCGAGAGACCAAAAAGAAAGACACAACTCAGTACCTCTAAGGGCTGTGAATCCTTCACTGTCAGTAGCTGGCCTCTACAGTCAGAGTATTTGCAGGAGAGTGAAGAACCTGACTTCAAACTACTCACAATGTTGTATGAAGCTTAACTGACCAGGTATAAAACAATGATCTTTTGATATGGAAACATCTGGTAACAAAGCCACATATAGCAGGTCAGCTCACTAAGATGAGAATCTTTCTGACCAACGCACACACAAGAAAACAGACACATTCACTGAACAAAGTGTCCCTCCAGCATGACAGATGACAGCGGTATCTGTTAGATATTTACCCACCTTTTTTAACTGTCAACAATCCTCAAACCTAAGTGGTGAGCAACAGAGCTGTGTCATTTATCCTTGCAGCAAATAAATAGTAGTAGTAGTAGTAATAATAGTCATATATAGTCATTTCATCTGTGGAGTTCAAAGTATTTTCTGGAGATCAGTGTCATTATAGACAGAGAAATACAGATCTACAAGGTGGAAATCACACTGAACCGTAGGTAGAAATCATAATCCTGGATCCCCAGCATTTGCCTCTTACAGTCATGAAATCCAACTGATCATAGTTATGATATTTGTACGCTACCCAGGAGCTCAGATACGAGCTTGGATCCCTCACGCAGTTCAAAACCATTCTGCAAAGATAGGTACTTTTAGAAACATTTACAGATGGGTAAACGGCAACGCCTGGGGAGGTCCCTCTTAAACTACTCCGTAGAGTAACAGGGTAAGTTGACAAAACCCTACACAGGAAAAAGAAAATTATTTATAAGTATGCAGATTAAATTTAAAAAGGAAATAGGTTTTGAAAAAAGTTTGCAGGATATAGGAAATGAAAAGAAAAAATGTTTTCATTCAGTTTCCTGTTTAGATGTATGGATAGATTGGACTTCAAATAGATGAGCCACACAGAAGTTTAGTTTATAAGGGTCAGATGGTAACAGTTTCTGTTTAATCCTTGATTTACATTAACTTACAGGAAAATTAATGATTTTAAACAGGCATCAAAGTGAGGCTGGTTTTTGCATTTCTCTAACTTCGCTTGAGGAACAATTGTTTCCTTTATCTGTCTTCCAGAAAGTTAGTGATTGTGTTTAACTCAAACTACTCATTTAGCCTTCAGGCACAGCATATTATGAGTTGTTTTTCAATGAACATTACCCCGTTAAGAGTGCAAACTCTTTGACAGCTCTCTTAGATTCTGGCGCTTACCTGAGTATTTCACAAAACCACTCTTCACAACTGCACACATTATAATTTACGCATTAAAACAGCAGGTTTTCACCTTAGGTCTGTTGCCAAGAATAATCTTTCAAAACTCTTTTATCTTTCTGTAAGAACATAATTACAAATGTGCAATTAACAGCCAAAGAAAGGTCTTAAGAAAACTCTTAGAGTTATATTGCCTATTTTAATGCCTCAACCAGATGATGGTTAAAAGAAAGTCATTTAAAGAAAATAAATAAAAAGTCACATTTTCAGGCTGGAATGATGTGTCAAGTGTAAAATTTGAGATATTAAAGTGAGAGTGTTATAGGTCTGTCTAACCACCAGAAGTGCTCTTAATTTTTTTTTGTTTTGCTGTTGGACAGATGAAGGAGTTACAAACATCATTACTGATATGCATCAGTACAAAAGCATGGAGACCCCCACATGCAAAAAGAACTATTTGTTGCATTTTTTCCATGAACGGAGCCTATCCAGTGACTGATTTTCCCCAAGGATGAATAATATGCTCATTTTTGTCTTCTGTTACAACTTGAATTTGTACAGTCTAATCCTGGAGTCTTTTCCTCTAAAAATACAGGTGCTTCCCTTTTTCTAATTAAACATGAGTAGTGTGTAATTGTTGACATTCTCAAATTGGTGTAATCACCTTGGACGAAATGGCTGACAGAATTTCCAGTTTAGCTTTATTCCAGATAACATTAAGATATTTTTTTAAAGCTGTAGAGAAATTATGTAAGATGACTCTGCCGTTTGAAAATGAACCAGCTACATTATTTTACAGCCAGGCCATAGTGCTACAAAATATCTGCTTGGAACTAATTAGCTTAGGAGAATTACCAAATACATCATACGATAAACCAACTGATCTGACAATAAACTCAACTGCTTAAGTTAATTCCGCAGTGATGGTCACCTGGACTGCTCTTGTTCACATAATTTAACATGTCCCAGTATTACCAATGTCTATCATTTTAGATACACATTTCTTTCCTTGAAATTTAAGAGTATTAGGGTTGGTTTTTTAAAAAAAATAACTTCAGAAGAGAAGCAATAGCTTACTAGAAAAATAAAGTAAGCTAGCATCAGCAACTATATGAAACACAAAATCAGACTTGCGCTATTTCAAGGGATGGATAAAGATGAACAAGTATCACTGCCATTTTTCACCAGCTGCCACAGTGTGAGTTCTCCCACATCTCAGGCATCAGAGACACTGTTCTGGGTTAGCAACTGCAGCAACTAGTATTCAGCATGCAAACAATTAGCCTTCAAAAAGGAATAGACTGGTATTCTTTACGAATATTGGTTCCTTTACTTCAGTATTCACAAAGAAAATCTCAAAGAAATAATGAAGAAACATCAAGATCCACAGAACTGTGATCTTTAAAGTGACCCCAGTGGCTCTGCAGTTTGTCAGACTCTGACTTATCCTCTCCTCAAAGAGCTGTCCAAAAGCTAAGACCAAAACACGAGGGTCTTCCGCAGTTTCAATACAACAGCAAGCTTTTATCCTGTTTCCAATACCACAGATGCTTTTATCAAAGTCAAAGGTAACTTCATAGAGAGCAGTGACGGAACTATACCCTATATGCTATGGCATAAACCAAAGTAGGTAGGAATAGGAAGCATTTCCGTGACAAACATACACAGTGTCTTGAACACCAGAAACACAAGTACCACCTATGCTCCTTACACCGCCACTACAATTTTGTGGGGTTTTAGTTTGCATTTTCTTACATAACAATCTTACAAAAATGTATTGAAGTTGGAAAGCACTGTACATCGTCAAGAGGTAGTTGGATTGTCTTTTAAAGCCTGTATTACAGAGACACTTAAACAACTACGAACAGAAAAATTCACCCTGCGCTGCAACTGAAATCATGAGGGGACAGCTTCCATTCTGTATCAACAATACATAAAAATATACCCATCACCTTAGTGCAAAAATGTACAGCTGAAGGAGAAATAGTTTCTAAATAGTATTTTTAACTAATAATTTTCTCTCTTATTAAAAACAAACAGCAAGCAAAACCTGAGTTCAAGCAATGTAATTAGTTTCCAGGCTAGTGAGTTCTTTTCCCTTAATTTTAAAAATAGCTTTTATTGAAAAATACTTTAAAGGAGTCCAGATAAGGTAGCATGAAAATCTGTTCTATGTTCGTGTCCAGTCTAGGTAGGTCTAGGTAATTACTGATCTGGAGAAAAAAGTTCTGCTTCTAATAGTTATACAACTATAAAGAGAATGATCTCAGGCCAATGACAGCGCACAGTTGCATTACCATTAGGCAGAATAAAATCCTTCTAGAAAAGAGACTTGCAGAATTAATTGATATATGGGAAAAAAAGAAGATGCAATACATGTAGACTGTAATTTAAAAAGAAAAATCAACTAATAGAGTGCCTTGTTCTAATAAAAGATTAGTATGGATGTGAGCACTCATGGACTGAAACAGAGTGAATGATGGTATGGAGAGGAGCTACCTTGAAGATTCAGCAATAAATTGATTTCACTCTAACTCGATCTAATATCTTCATAAACATTCTAAAAGGAAAGCAGAAAAGTTTAAACAAAACCACAGAAAAGATGGCATTGACAGGAAAGGGGAAACATTACAAAATCGTCCAGTGAGCTCTGGATGAATAAAAACAGCTTAAAAATTAATTCAATTTTTTAAAAAAGCAAAATTCATGAAGTGTGAAAAATAATGAAAATGTAGCTGTCAAAAAGAGAGGCAACATCTGTAATGTTAATACGCTGAGAGACATTTAGGTGTTATAAAAGACTGCAAATTAGGCAGATGTGATAAAACAAGGAAAATATCCACCTTTGCGCTACGCTGCATGCAATACATGTAGACTGTAATTTAAAAAGCAGCATCATTCCCAAAAAGGAAGAAATCGCCCTAACTCATCTGCTCCTTTATGGGTATACCTGGAACTGCATGTGTATTTCTAAGCAACCTAATGACAAGAAAGATATTACCAAACCAGAGGGAACTGAAAACACAGCAGTCAAAATGATTAAGTCATAAGAATGAGCTGATTTAAAATGAAAGATTAAGATTTACATTACTGTATTCTATGTGGTAAATAGCAGATGTGAAAAGAATGTTCAAAAGAAAAAAATACATCTAAGTAGATCTTGGCATATACCAGCAAAAACAGTGCAACTTTTTTTCACTGGTCCAATGGCACTGTAGAGATCAACTATTACAATTTTGAAATCAGAAATGGTATAAAGGCACAGAATAACCCAAATCCCTGCAGGCCACCTGTGGGACTGAGCTGGGAAAGTGAAAGGAACAGGTTAAGGCTTCACTGCCCTAATTATACAACTCTGAAAAAAAGCCTTTACAGAGCTTTCACCAGTCCACACTTCTGGCCATTATTTCAGAATATCTGAAGAGGTATTTTAGATTTAAAAAATGTATAGTATAGAGATTGGCACCGAACACATTATTTTCTAATGATGTGTAACAAACTTGGTTTTCCTTCTGACAACAGTGATGCTACAACACTTTCTGTTTTCTCCTTCAGTACTGCTCACTGCTGCTTCTTAGCTTTAATTGTACAGCTCTTCCTTAAGCAAATATTAACAACAGAATAAATTCCTTAGCTAACTGAAAAGGTTATTTTCCAGTGATACTTAAAAGAGCACAGTTATTCTAAAGCATTATTCTACCATGACTAACTGACATTACAAGAAGTGTAAAGTACATAACTTGATTCTTTTTCAAATATATCAGAAGCCATTTATTTTCAAATCGCATAAAATCTGTCTGAGATGAAATTCTGCTTAGGTTGCACTGCTGTAATCTCAGAGGAGAATGTACAAGAACATTTTTTCAGTAATTCATTGCAAGCCCAGTTTTTTTTCATGAAACCTCAAAGTTTGGTGCTCCGTAAGCACGTTCTCATTGTGTTTATTTACTCATTGATTTTTATTGTCATTGGATGTAGACATTTCCTAGGAAAAACAAAAAAGGAAAACATTATGAAGCCTTGAAAATTTTTTTTTTTCTTATTTTCATTTCTTAAAACATGCTTTCCTAAAGAAGTGGAGTGAACTTCATTTTTAATATTGCATCATTGCTCTGGAGTATGCTCATTTTTGACTAACTTTTAAACTAATAGTGAGAATAGTGATTCTGCATAGCGTCAAAATGATTTAAGATTACTCAAGTTTAAATTTCTTAATAATAAGATATTTTGCAGGTCAGTTATAAATAGGTTGAGTGTGATCACACACTTCAGAAATCGTATCCCTTCTGTTGTGGACCAAATGCTGCTATCCCTATTAATCCCTACTATAGTACAGTTTGGTAGAAATGTTATCATTTACCCGAACAAGATTGACCCTATAAAATGCTGTAACCCTCAAAGCTCCTGGGAGCAACAGACAGAAATTCTCTTTGCAGGCCTGCGCACCAAGTAAGAACTAGTAAGATTATCCTTGTGTGCATTTCTTAATGAAATTAAACTTTGGACCATCATAAATTATTCAAATAGACCTAATTACAATACATGCATACTGCCTTATAAATTGATGCTGAGATTGAATTAGTTAAATATATTAGACCTCAGTTTCTGAAAGTCTTTGGAAGAAATGAGTACTTGTGCCTGCACTCGTTTTATGATAAGCTTGATCAACATACTATATTAATATCAGAAAAAGAAAGACAATCTGAGAATGACTTAAAAGGCAAAACAAAACTGGACATCAATTCTAACTTTACAGTTAAAAAAATACACAATGACGGATGAGCACATTAAAGTCCAGAAAATTTTTGCCATACATTTTTAGTGAAGACATTCAGAGCCTAAAATTTGTATTAATTATCAGGATTCAACTGAGAGTTTCACAAAGCAGCAGCCCCTTACCCATACTGATTCCAAACTAAAAAGACATTGGGGAAAATTAAAAATGAGAGAATCAACACAAAGATGTTTAGAAATAAAACACACTGGCCTTTTTTATTTGAATTTTGCATGTATCTTTACCTTTAACAATTATATATTTAGATATTTACATTTTTCCATCACTAGCCTTTCGATGTTTTAGGGCTTTTTTAACTTGACTTTTCCAATCTTGTGATTTAAAATAGCTCTTGATCTTCAGCAACGTAAAACCAAAAACGTCTGGAAAGACATTTAATTCAGTACCATGCTCTTATCTATACAGCTATTTTAATTGGAATTTTATTTTTTAAAGTTTTAAAGGCTGGAGTTTTAAATGCTGGCATAATTACAGGAAACATTAATTTATTAGGAACAGGTCAACATAATTAAATAATGCAGTAACAAAGTATCTAGCTAACATTATCCGTCAGTGTCGCAATGAAGAAGATTTAATGATGTACAAAAAAGACTTAGCCTTTAGATATTCCTCCCTGATTCTACCATGTAAGGGAGATATTGTGAAATACAGAACACCCAGAAGGGTGCAAACGGGGTGGGGGGGGAGGTGATAACTATCACAAAGCTCTGCCTACAAAAAAAACAGTAAAAAATATTTTAAAACAGTTTAAACTTAGGGAGTTGCACCGCTTAATGAGATTATTTCTCAAACTTTTGGCAACTCCTTCCAAGTGTATTTCTGGTCCTCTAACTAGGGCGATGTTTTTACCCAGTGATTTTTTTAAAAAGAGAAATTTCTATTTGATACCAGAAGTGTTTCCTTGTTGAACCTCAGAAATGTCTCTCACTGTTGTAGGTAGTCTACAATCCCGTTTCAAGAAATTCTTAATCCTTAGTCTCAATAATACAAAAAGCAGCATATCTAGAGATTTTGTTTACTTTTTGGCATTAAAAAATACTGTAATTACAGCAACTGTAAGTTTGTTCTTTCATCTGTTATCACGGTTTATGCAACAGCCAATACTTTCAGATAGTAAGCTCTAATACTGATAACTGAACATCTTTCCAACTGCCATGCACAAAACAGAGGAACTGAATGAGAACAGTTGACCAAAGACTGTGGTTAAGTACTTGCACCAAAAAAACTGAGAAATGCAGCACGCTTGCGTATTGTGCTGAATTTACAAGAGTGACTTATTTTGCAATTGTATTACATTAGGTGTAAAAATTAAAAATCAAGTTAGCTAAAAATAGTTATTTCCAACCAAAAAATTGTGTAATACAAGACTCAAAATCAATTTACTCCACATTAACGTTTCTAATCAACATCTACCCCAACTGATCAGTATTTCACAACTACTTGCCTGTAGAATATCTCCTCAAACTCTCTGCTCTTGGCCTCACATCCACTGCACAGACACAAGCCTATCCTCCGACTGTTGGGAAATCTCTCATCCCAGCTACTTTCCCTGGACTAGTATTATGGTATCAAAGAGACAAAGAAAGAAAGAGAAAAATGACCTAGAACACAGAAGGAAATAAATCTCCTGCCCTTTCCTCTAGCTGTTTCTACCTGGATGGAAATAGTCAGTACCAGCACCTTCACGCCACCCCAAAAACCTCTCTGATAGGAGCTGATGGAGAGCGATCTTCGCTCTATCCTTGCATCAGGAGTATTGGCCTGCACAAAAAGTAGGGCAGGTGACCATTTCAAAGACAGTTCCCAAAAAAGGGATCAGTAACTTCTGGCCTCATTGCAAGGATCCAACTCAATGGGTGTGAATAAGGGGGCAAAATGCAAATGGAAATACTACTGATGAATATGTAAAGGGCATCATCATATAAATCAGTACATAAGGGGCACCATTCTTACTGAATATATTTAAATTCTTTGCTAAATTACACTAAAAATAAAACCCTACTTTACTTGAAATTAATTTCCTTTTTCTTTTTTTGTGTGTTTCTAGATAAGACATAGTCAAGTTTTGTCTGAATTTGAGAAGTCTAACGGAGCTCAAGAAACTTCTCTGTTGTCATCAACCATAATTTCATGTCCTGCATGCAAAAAACCACTGACCATCCATGGCACACAGCAGGAACCTTCCTGTCATACCCTGCCCTCTACAATGCTATTGGGCCTTACTAGCACAATGTGGTTAATAACATTTTTAATGAATGTGTTTAATTCTGAAATGTATCAGGATACCATGAAAAACAAAAACATTTTTAAAACTGCTTAGCAAAATGTCAATCTACCTAAATTTTCACCTGTTTCAAGCAGTGTTTCAGGACACAATTCTAGAAATTCATGCTGATGTTTGTTATTTACCATGGCTCTCCTTGTTTAAATGAATGGTCTTTATGAAGGGGTAATATGCTTTTTTTTTTTTGCTGTATCATTTTAGACAGTCGATCAAGCTAGAGGGAGTAGTTACCTTGCTTAGCTTAATTGACTCTTAAAAAGAATTTTAAGACTATGGCACTACTCAACTATGACTTTTACACATATTTAAATTCCATGCAAAAATCTCTCGTTGTCTTCTTACACCCTCTTCCCATCACGTTGGTTTTGCTTCTTCCAGACTGGTAAGCTTGGTCCAGCAAAACACCGGAAGATGTAATGAACGAATACTAGCCGTGGTTCTGCTGACTCCACTTGAACTGCCACCACTTGCTTCAACTTCAGCAACTGCTGAAGTAATTTGCTGTGTCCAGGGCAGGATAATCTGCCCCTTCCAGGATGAAGGAAATTAGGCACCTGCTATTTATACTCTAGTACCTCAAAGTGCTCTACATATGTAGATAATCTCCTGCAGCTGCTATAAACCAGCAGAGGCAGCCATGCTGGGATTTAGCTCTGACTACCCTGATAGAAACAATCAATTCATAGTATTTGGGGTAACAATGAAAGCAACGGTAACCGTTAAAATGCAAATACTTGGTTTTAGAAGTTTAAGGTACTTCATGAATGTGAAATATTAAATTAAACCTTTATACAGGCTTTAACTTGGACACATAATCATTTTAAAGATGAAGGAACAAGTGAACTAGTTGCACAATTCAAACAAGTTTCATGGCACTTTTATTTGATTATCATTACCATTAGATTTATCTAACACAGTGCCTAAAATATAGGCATTGATATGTATAGCTTTTGTTCAATGACAATTCATTAGAAAAACAGTAAATAATATGTTTAGAATTAGGATTTTGTCCCCTCCTAAACTCTCATAAAGACAGCAGCCAAAAACCTGAGTAAGTCAGGGTGCCTTTGAAGATATTTAATTAAAATCTAATCCCACATTCTTAAAGGCTCACATAAATTAAGCTGTCATTCAGGAGATTTATGCATTCACATTTGCATATTACATACAATTCATCAATTACTCGTGTTTGAAAGCAATGCCTTTCTCAGGGAGCAGGGCTGCCAACAGCGCCAACAGGCGCACTGAGATGCACCGACTGTACCCGCTGGTACCTTGGAGAAAGCCACTTCCATATGGCTGATCTTCTTCTGCCGTCACACACCGCCCCAAGCACACTTACAGATACCTGACTTGAACATGATGGATTCTTTTCCGTTCAATCTGTCAGCTGAAGATGAACATTTTGGGGAGTCTTCAAAGAACCAGATCAGAGAGTCAATATTCTCCATATCATGGAAGGAAGCTTCACAGAACACCCACAAAGTCACCCAATTCTGCTGGAGGAGGCAGAAAATCCCTCTCCCGGATTTTCTCAAATAGTAACACATTCAGGAATTTTTCCAAGAACTTTTCTATAGCCTTTACAAATATTCTTAGATAACCATAGCTCACATATACGTGTTGGACAGTTTGTTTTAAAAGCATCATTACCATTTCCAGCTAAATAAGAATGCATTCATGAATTGCTTTATACTCTAATACTCAAGTTTGTATGAACCAGTACGAGCACCAGAGCAGATCAGGCACACCTAAGTGCTCAAACACACATCTGACATTTCCTGGCCTATTTGAACCACGTTCCCTCATCCCTACGGCCACTTTGTCATGAGTGTCTATGCATCACAGCCCACTATCATTTTCCTTATTCATACACGTGCAGTCGTATGACGACAGGATGGCCATAGCTTTAATGAAGAATTCCTCTGAGAAACGACAAGAACATGACCAACGTGCAAATGAAAGGCTCAGAAACTACATGAAAAAAAAAAACCAAAAACCCAATACTGCCTTACATATCCTGCTTATAAATCAGTTTTATGGTTTTTTTTTTTTTTTTTAGGCTTAATTCATGATCATTAAGCATCTAACATTGGGAACATAAGGTAGCTTATGACTTGAAAATGAATCTGTGAAACAAATTTCTTCCTTTCATACAAGACTTTTTAAATAAAACCAATTGGCTAAATATATGTATTTTTAATTAGATTAATTTTTTTTATTCGCTTGTCATAACGATGGGTGAAGTATCAATAAAACCTCCATTCTGCATTTATTTTGATCAGTCACAGTTTCATACTACTCTGCTATTTGTAGATCATAGAGTCTCTGGAACAAGCTTCCCTGTCAGTCACTTGGGAATGATTTCCTGTACATCCAACATAAAGGCAGTGGCTTCAGGCAAGAGCAACAACAAACCATAATGCACCTCCTTTGGCTTTTTTGTTTTGATTTTTTTTCCCCCCCTAGAAATGTATTTTTATTTTTTTGTGTGAATTAACATACTGATTACAAACGTACCAAAGGACAAAACTGCCAACAGAAGGCAGCATTTTATAGGTCCTCACACAGCTTTTGCAACTAAGCACTGACCTGCAACACATCTCCTAGCCCAGCCTGAAACCTTTTAGAGCCAACACTGATAACTGCACCAAGTAAAACATGTGAAACCACTCAACTTCATTACCTGCAGGCTCAACCAGGTCCTAAATTCAAATCTCCAAAGGTGAAAGGCTAATGCAATAACCACTTGTTACCCCATCTTGTTACCAAGCCACTGTTCACCTCTTACGGTCATTGAGTTTTTGCTCCATTTATTGTATTCTTCTTATGTTATTAAAACTAGACCATTAATTATGTTCCTCCACCAAATGTTTTAAAAAATTACTTTAAACGGTTTGTTTCTATCTAGCTATTAGCTGCTATTAAAGCAATTGCATAAAATATAAATGTGTAACAATTTGTGGATACCTTACAATATTTTTATAAGTTTGCATAAAATGAGTTAGTGGAACAAAGGATAAATACCGCAGTCAATGTTAGCACCAATTTCTCAATGACTCTCTGACCAATGAGAAGTGACATAGTACATCACACCTCTGAAACCCCTCTGCTCAAGAGTTAAGACATCCTGAGGGAATCAGGGAGCGTGATGCCGTCCATTTATTAACTTTCCTTTAATAACAGAACACTTGAGCATGCTTCCAGCATTCTTCACAAGCATTAAATTCACTTTTACAATGCAAAGATACCCCTCTTCAAAATTTCACATGTGCTACATATTGAGCTATTTGTCTGTTTCAAAGGAGACCTGGACAAGAAAAAGAAAATGCCGTTATGTACTTTTTCATAGACTCGGACGTTTTGTTTGTATTATTTTGGGGGTTTTAATGTGCTTATTTTTCACATTAAAATCCAGTTCCTGCCTCTCCAGGAAATCTTTTGACAACTGAAGAATCAGTGGGGCTGTTAAGATCACAACAAAGCAACCCTGACACAACTCACTGGGAAAGAGATTTTCAAGTTCACACTTTTCAACAGCCTTGATTTAACTTTCTATCTTTTGTTAACTCTTTTAACTTGAATTTTAGAGAAAAATGTTCAGTGGAAGGGGAAGGAAAAGTAATTATTTCAACATCATTCATCCAGTTTGTAAAGACTGCACCTCAGAAAAAAAAAAATCTACACATTTCTGTAGTATCAGTGTAATAGTCTGGGGAAAAAAACATATGAAATGCTATATGCAGTACAACAAATGGTTTTAAAGACACCAGTTTAAATAAGCACAAAAACGTGCAATCTCCCGCTTCTGACACAGGGGAGCTTTGGAGTCCCTTCACCACGTGACTGCCTCTCATCGCGTTCTCGGATGCATTCAGCACCCCACACTGTGCATCTTCACCAACCCATTCATTCAGTAAGTTATGTCACTACTCTTTTGATTGACTGACACCTTTTCTTTAATGATGTTTTATAAACAGAATATATAATAATGGCTTTTCACTCTGGGCGGGGCATTTATCTGTGCTTGTTAGGTGATGACTTGTCACAACACAGGAGTGGCACAGTCACTCACACTGTGTGCATTGACATCCTCCCCTACCCCTGCAGAAAGCTTCATCTTACACGTGATATTCGTATACAGCTCTATGGCTTACATAATAGCTGCACTTAGCAGAAAACCTACAGAATTTAGAATGAAAAAGTATTTTTCTAACAAACTGGTATTATTTGTAACTATTAAAATTTAATTATCTATACTGCACGTCAGATGACAAAACATATTCTAAAATGAATCTGTCAGATGATCAATACACAGAGGCCACAAATACACTGGAAGCAAAAATAGCATTAAAAGCTACAAGACTTTATGCATTAATTGAATTAATAATATTGACAGTCCTGAAAGCCTCCCCTATCTTGCTGTTGTACAGTTCATTGCAAAAAATCTCAAGAACATCTGTCCCACAGTAGCTACTAAATAATTGGTTTATTTTAATTGAAGTTTTACATAGTTTATTAAATCTGGCGTCCGCTGGCCTTTGTGCATGTGTGCGCATGGGAAGCTGGCAGATAGCTCCATGCATCTTGCACAAAGTAACAAAACTTTGTGAATCATGCATATAGTTTAACAGGAAAGAACCTGAAAATTGTGGCTCTCAAATGATGTTAAAGATGAAAACCAGGGAGAAAAGGTCACTGTCCAGCATCCCTCAGTTTGCCTCGGCAGGCAGCAGCCTTCGAAATCAACCCCGAGCTCAGCAAACACGCTGGGAGCTCCGTCCTTCAGCCCACTGGACATCATCAGCTCTGACCCACCTCACTCCGGAGTGCCCCATCCTACATGTGTTCACCGGTCAGCGCTGACTTTCACCACTGAACAGATTCATCCTGTTTTTTCCATTTTTCCAAAATGTTCACGTCTTCCCTCTTCCCTAACCAGAAATAATGGATTTATGGGAAATTCACTCTTTGTTCACTAACTGTGCTTTGGGCTGCCCTATCTAGTCACTAAATTGCAGACAGTTTAATCTGATGTTTCAGGAAAAATCGGTGTCACCTGGATTAGCTTAACGATACCTGTTTGTCTTAAATTCTTTCAAGAAGCTGTATTATGAGCAAATGGCGCTGATGACTTCTCATTCATCAAATATGTACATGAGTTGCAGGCCTCTGGGAATTGATTTTTTCCTTCACATGAAGTTATGCAGTGTTACAAGAGGGGGGAGAAAGCCATTTAAGCACTCACTAGATTGGAAGGTGACACCTACAAACATCTGGCTTCAAAACAGAAAATGAAAACCATTCTAAACTAATAGCTTTCCATAAGTTAATGCACCTTGGATTTTTACTATATAAAATGAAGTTTTTAAAATTTAAATAACGTTAAACCACATCTACCATTTCCTTCTGATAATTCAAACAGACAGATGGTTCAAGCCATAACTTCAAATCAGAAGACGGCTCCTCGGGTTTCTGAAGTACGTCATCCTGGAGCTTCTGTCATGAAATGCTTTGCTCGTTTTCACCTTCAATATTTCTCTCTCAGGAAAAAAAAAATGCAACTAATGGTCAACCCCATGGGTACCCTTCAAAGTAAGTCTCCAAACTGAGATGTTCAAACCACTTGTCACTAAATTATGTGTGCCTCTTACATCAACAATAATAATTTGTAGAAAGGTGCCATTTTACCTGTATAACCATGACAAGAAAGTACATTTGTAGGTATATCAATCTTCTCTACATTCAAACAAATTACATTTTACATTTTCATTTTTCAATTAAAGACTAAAGTCTAAGCCAGCTATAGATTTCCACTGAGATTTTGAACTGGCTGGCTGCCAGCTCAAGCCATTCTGCTGAGGAAAAACACTATACAGTCATTTTTAGAACAGCTTCTACATTTTTAATGTTTAATGTATGGAAAGGATGTAATCAGAAGACACAGTAGAACTACACATCACTTTCACAACTATCCATTCATTTGACTTATTCCTTTAGCTGAGAAAACTAAAGAAATTAATCTTTTATTATCTTCAAAGATTACCGGCTACCTGCTCTATATAATTAACAGAAACTAAGTGCAATAGGAAGCCACTGCCCAGGTGGGATTTTAGAGATCAAATTCCCTTTTTCCCTTAAAGAAAGGTTAAGCTTTCAGGATTGGACACACATCCCCACCAAAAAAGAATTCCCACCATTTATCTGCATTGTAAGTAGTAGAAATATATCTGGTCAAACATCAAAAAATAATACTGCTTCAGCAGTACATGCTACGCTTTATCTTTCTCCCAAATTACTCAAGAAACAATGAAATGCATACACTACACACTGTAGACAAGAAGGGCAGCAAATGCTTATAAAAGGCCATGTCTAAATATGAATATGAATTTGTCAATGCAGCTGAATACACAGATGCTGTACAATTGTGATAGCCCTTTACTCTTTTCTAATGATGCAACTTTCAGGTGTTAGTCTGACACACACCGTGACTGTGCACTGCAGTAAAAACACCAGAGCTTTCCGGGTAATGGCTATCATAATCAGGACTAAATAAAGCCTGCAGTCAAAAGCAGGATTATTAACAGAAAAATGAAAAAGCTTGAGGCACTTACTATTACCGTGTGTGTGTACATATCTGTACATAAAACCAGGTAGCAAAATCTTCCTTAAATCTCTATACCAAGTACAAGGAGCCATGGAAGCGAGCAGAACTACCCGTATACTGAAGACATCTGAAAACAGAAAATTCTTTTGATTTCCTTTCTGTTTCCATCATTTCTTTTTCTGCAGACTAGCAAAGCTCCCGCTACTGGAATACATGCAGGGGTTGGTTTTTGGGGTGGTGTTTTTTCTCTATTTACTTGTGTCAAAAGTGAATCTGTAAGAGAGATTCTTGGAGTTTCACAGAGAAACATTACGAGCATGTGCACCACTCATAATCAGGAAATACAGCAGCAAGAAATGAATGGAAAAAAGTATTATTTTATATTGGTTGCCTACGGGTCTCAGTTTCTTTGCTTTTCTGTTAACAGCTCAGAATTCTCTGTGCTGTGACAGCACAGAAAACTGTAACTGCCAATTAATTTAATGATATTTGCATATTCATTACCATGGTCATAAGAAATAACCATACTCTCATTGTGCAAGTGAGATGCAGGGATCCAACTGGCACACAGAGAGGTGTTCATCTGGCAGACTGGGATTGGGAGGAAAGGCAGAAAAGCGAGGGAAGCTGAGTAACTATAACCAACACCAAGGCTCCTTTGATTGCCTGTTCAAACTTCCTAAAAAATATACAATCTACATTTACCTATACATTATTTGTTATATAATCCTTTCTATTTTGATTACTGCTTGCTTTATGCATTTTTTATTACCAGTGACCAGTTAATAATACTAGCATGAACTCACAAACTCTCCACTTTTTAACTTCCAACTACTGTATTTTTTTGACAACCATATGCTAGATTATAGTTTAATTATGATTAAAAAATAATTAAACTCACAAATGTAGGTTAGTTTGAAATGAAGACAGTTTACAAATAACTAAGATACCCTGCTTTTCTTACAGTTCACTAACCATTTATCTGTTACAAACATGCTTACTTGAACTTAAGCAATCTTCCATTTAAATTAAAGTTTATGCAGACACATACACACATCTCCACATAGAATGAAATTATGGTCCAGAACTTTTCAGTGCTTCTTCTAAAAGCACTCAAGTATCTTTTAAAATCATTTAAGTGCATCTGACGTAACACTTTTCAAAACAGGGCACTGTGGTCATTAGACATATCAGTATAACCCAAGTACTTCCTATTACCCAAATAAGGCTACTTGACACTTGAGCTTCTGATGTAAGGCTTACTTTTCCTAATAGCACACGGTCTTGTTATTACCACAGAAATGGCAAAGATTCTCCATTTACCATACAATGGCATGTAATGAGGCACTGTAGCAATACACTGTAAATAGCTAATTCTGTATCTCCAATATATTAAATTCATATGCAATATAATATGTGATAAATTTATCTATATATTTGCTCTGAAAATGTAAAATGTCTCATAGGGAATTAACAAAAAAAAAAAAAAAAAAAAAGAGCCAGGAATGGCTGGATCAGATCACACGGAATCCTCGCTAATTTGACTGCAGCTTCCATGCTACACTTAGTCCACCCTGTAGCATCTGAAAAGGCGTTAGCATATACTATTTGATTTTGTTCTCTCCTTCAGTTTCATTTTGTGTCTCCCATTTTAGATATTAAATTTTTCAATCACCTTCCTTTGATGTCATCTTAGTTTCATTTGAAAGCAATACCAATGTCTGATTTACAATATTTTTATCACTACAGTATCTTATCTCCTCATTATAGTAATTTGCAAAAGCTTTTGTCCAAGTGGATCCCAGAATGGGTTTTATTTTCACCTTTGGTTCTTTTTTATTTAACAATATGTATTGTTGTAGCTTGTCTTTGGTTACTGTGGGAAGGTCTTGGCAAGCAGGCAAGTTCTACAATACTATAAAAACCATCAGGCATGGGCTCAGACTCTCTTTGGCTTTTGACCAAAAATGTTTTTATCTCCAGCTCTCATGAACTTCCTTTGGAGCACGTTGAGCAGCATTGCTCATGATGATTACAGCTGTTTTGGTTAGTTATGAATGAAGCGGGAGACCCTGTCTCGGTCCTAAGACCTTAGGTGGTTTGCACTAAACTGGGCTGAGAAGCAAACTGGGAACTACATGTACATATACACACACCCATGCTTGTAATTAACTGGTGAAGCAGTTTTTCCTTCAAATTCTGGTGGCTGATCATACCTGCCATAAAGAACATATAGAACTGGACATCTGCTGCAAATCTGATGGCAGAGCTCCAAGACTGTTTTATAGACATCTACATTGAAGAGAAGTGACCGCTCTGCTCCCAGAGAAGCTCAGTACGTAGTTTCGGGGTAAGACAAAGAGTTCAGTGGTGCACTGCACGTATTGTACAGCCAGAAGTGGCTGGGGCACAGCTGCAGGTGTTCCACTGACTCCACACAGGATCTGTAAATGGCCCAGTGGTACCTTGGCACCTGCTATGCCAACAGAGGTAAAACAGTTCAAGAACTAAAGGTCACGAGCTCACGCAGAAATTCATACCTCTGACCAAAACACTTTCTGCAACATCTCTTCGTATTTCTCCTCAAGGGTGAAATAACAAGCAATAAATGTCTTGTTGCAAACTTCCTAAGAACCCAGAATATTATTGGTGTCTAAATACCCACCAAAACCACAAAGAACTATAAATTGCAGGGCACATGATGCCATATGTTGCAATTTTGTGGAGAATAAAAGAGGAGCCACTAGAGGCTCGTGAGCCCCACAAGCTACCATGTAAGGCCCCAGGGCATTCAGAGGGCTCTAATGAACCCCAGAAGTCACTAGTTTCCTTGGTCCCATGGATCCTGGCAAAAGTTAAGTCAGGAATGAAGGAGATCAAAAAAGGTGACCCCAAAAATTAGTTTCTCACAAGGATACCAGTAGAATCTTTCTATGTTTTAAATCAACTGTACAAAAATAAGAAGCACGGCATCGATAACAGGTTAACACCTCAAAGAAACTTCTGGTGACGATGCACAGGTACCATTAGTTTTGTTTTCATATGAATAGCACTCTTCAGAGAAGTAGTCAGAGGAAACCTCAACTTCTTTTCAGCTCTTCTGATGACAGGAGCTACTGAATCACGCTAGTTTATTCACACTCTGGTCAATTTTCTATTACTTTTTTTAGCCAAATTAGTATTATTCTTCTGAGAAGTGAAATTGGAATCTTTTTCTTTAATAGGTGACAGAGAAACTATTATCCACTGTAAAAGAAGCCAATAGTAAAAGCACAGTATGTCAAAACAAATTTGGATCCTCCTCCCAGCTTCACGGCATGATGTCCAAGAAAAATCACATAATACTACTTCTATGAATTTGTAATTTCATCCCAGAAAGTAAAGAATAAGATAAACATTTTCTGTTTGTTTTTCACTTTCACAGCAACACCATCCTTACTTGCTTCTCTATGGTCACATTTTGCTGACATTTACAAACATTTCATGTTGATCTTACATGGGTCACATCAATCATCTATACAGTTTCAATGACACTTTGTTAAATAAACTGTCATGAAAGATTTATAGAGAATTTGATAAAAGTAAAGAAGATGTAGTTTAGCTTTTAAAGATGCATTACCCCTTTTCTGAGGTGTAATATCAGCTCTAAAATACCATTAAGCTTTTCTGGCAGGAGATAAAGTGAGAAAATAAAATGTACTCTTTCATCAGCACTCACTTATTTACATCTCTTGTGCTTCTACAAAACGCTGTGAGAACAGATCACCTGCAGCACTCCTGGAATAAAAGGAAACCTCACTCCCATTTTGTGTGTTCTGGTTTTCTCTACTAATGCTTCGCAGAAGCTATTAATGTTCTTAACACGTTAACTTGAGCAAAAATTACCTCCAGATAAAACAAACAAACAAACAAAAAAACCCCCCTACAACAACAACAAAACCCCTGTAGTTCAGATTAACATCTTTTTGAAGGTAAGCTGACATTCCAAATTCCCTATCTCAAAACAGGGAATGCAGACAAGTAACACTTCCCTTAGAAGTCCTTCTTAGATAAATCAACTGATTACAAAAACAACCCACTAAATGTCGCCAACAGCACATCCAGTAAGATGTATTTAAATTTTCAGACCTTACTGTCTGATATCAATTTAATATTTGAGAGCAATTAACAACAGTCTCACTGCTGGGAAAGGCCTTAATCATACTTAGTTCACTAAGAAGAATCAAAGTTTGAAAACACTCTTTTCATCAGTTTTCCACCACCGACTGATCTATTTACAAAAGCATTATTTGTTGCATCTTTCAGTTATCTGCAAAGTCCACTATGCCTGCTACTCTGCAGCAGTTCTGCTTGTTACAAAACACTAGCAAGGAAGCCAACATAGAAAGATTTTCTCCATTTCACCATTTAGTCTTGAAAAACCAAAAGTGATGAATTAACACTTCCAGAAAAAATAACATGACAAGAAATCTCTCATGTCTCTTAAAGACCATAATTTTTTTCAACCAAGAGGACAGCATGAGATATTCCTAAAAAACCACTGTACTTACAGAGTCTAATGGCTAATGACCAGACGGCCACAGCTGTGTGTCACATTTTGCACCTTCCCTCTACAAGAGCTCCTGTGACCTTTATGTAGTTACCGCATCTCAAGTCTCACACAAAAGGTCAACAAACAGTGGGTAAATCCACTGTTCAGGCAGTAATTCAAGAAAACCAACTATTATTTCAGCACTGAAAGTTTCTTCAGAAGAAACAGAATTATAAAATTATATGGGATATGACCAAAAGAAAGCAGAGGTAGGTGCAATGGTATAAGGCACTCAATAAAAAGTCCTGACAAATCAATCTCCCACTAGTCTGAGAATAATTTCCATAAATATAACACAGTTACTTTGAAGGTTTTATTCTACACTATTTTCCTCCACCTTACAATTTCAGTAGCAATAACACAAATACAAAATATATAGCATAATTTTACATCTAGCTGGACACCGAAGAGTGCACTTAATTTACACTGTGATTATGATCTTACTGTCTGTGGTCCTGAGACCTTTTACACAGGTATCTTTAATATCTGTCTCACAACAAAAAGATAAAATTGCATTCTTCAGCTAGCATCACAGGGCTGACATCGTACAAACCAACATCCTCCATTACTCTATTTCTTCAGTCTGTTACGTCCTCCATTAAACACACTGCATCATCCCTTTACACTGGGTGAGCGACTGGATTTGCAGGTTACATGTTATCTTTCACATTACCAACAGGGTCCTTCTGTTGTCTGACATGAAGACCATGAGTTCATCTTTGCAGTCTTTATGGGGAACAGCACCTTGATATTTGGGCTCCATGAATTAATTTTTTAAAAACAAGAAGGAGACACGCCATATCTGTTCAAAGCGTTATACAGAGAACTAGCTGTGAGATTCCTACTTACATCAATCATAGCTAAAACCTCAGGTGGGTTCAAAACACCCAAAACGACTGCTCTTTCTAACAGGAACATTATGGATCTGACTTCTACATCATTTGCTGAATTGACTTTACTCACAGTAAGAGCTTATACAGAGTGAATTTGAATCAGCGGTTTTTTTAAAAAAGAAAGTCCAATCTGCAGCCATAATCACAACAATAAGTGGCATCTCAACAATGTTAATTTGTAGATATTGTAACTTCTATATTATGAACAATGTTTCTAGATACTGTGAATTCAAAAAAAAAAAAGGCTTGAAGTTTAAAGGCAACAATTTACTCAGTTATTCAACACATCTGTCACATATATTACTGAGTGGTAAATGAATAAATATTGGATTTCAATTGCTATGACTAGAAAAAAATGGCTAGCCATTCTCCAAGCAGCAGCACCATGAGCTACAGGCTTTCAGTGTAGGCTTATTTAAAGAAAAAGCAGTAATTAAAGTAATTCCTGTATTCTGGAAAAAAAAAAAAATCAGTTTGTGATTTGACAGATTAGATAGCTAAAACATAATTGCCTCTCCTTTACCACACATCATGTGGTCCTCAGAAAAAAAAGCCAGAGTAACACAGAGAAACCATTCCTGCTGGATATCTCAAACATCCTAACTGTCAAACACTTGAGAACCAAAGGTACACTCCATTTTGAAATTCTTATTCCAAATATTTTAAAATCTTCTGAAAATAACTTACACACATTCAAAACTGCCATAAATAAATGCATTTTACATGTTTAGATCATATACCAACGATTGCTTACTGCGTTAAGATATTAAATTATATGCTTCATAACTTTATTATTGTTCTGTGAAAATTAGTTGAGCCAAACTCGTGACTACTGATGGTTAGAAAGATATTAGCTATCAAACGAAACTGATGGATATGCATATGAAATGATGACATGAAAGCCAAATGCTTTTAATTGTCCTGCAACCTTCCCATTGTAATTTCTTACTGAAAAGCACTGAAGTACATTGACTGATAAAGAGAAATTAGTGGCATGACAATGTGCTTATAATCTGTTTTGCTGAAGTTTCACTCAGATTCGCAACAACTTTACGAAATTGTCACATGCTCTGAAACAGGAAAAGCACGCAAATTACTCCGATGTTAATGAAGTCTGAAGTCACAATATAAGTGGAGGAGCATTACCAGTTTCACAGGATGGAATTAAAACATCTGTCTCCATGAACAGGCACAGTGGATATGCTTTCAACCATCCTCATGTGAAGTGACTTTATATGAAAGTATTGTTGTAAGGCAGCAGACAGTATTAGATCAGAAAAGCAACTGCCTCTTCGTTACGGCAACAAAGACGATTAACAGTAATTGACTCTTTGGTTCCAAAGCCTTAGCTGCTAACTGAAGGCAGTGGTGAAAGACAAGGATCTGCCTCCTGAAACAGACTTTCTACCCTAACACACAAGAACTCTCCTTTTATAAATTTAACTAAAGATCCATTAACTGTTTCACCACAGGCCCCAACTTTGATAATCTAAATGTTCATGGATGCTTTTTTTTTTTTTAAGCAATCACCTGACCGATGACTTACATATAACTTTAGTATTACTGGGAGGACTTAACACTTAAGATGTGCAGAGTCATCAAAACTAATTTTTTTAACACCAACAAGCTAGCTAAAAACCTCTGCACATTGCAGATTTCATTTTATGTGCTCTGCCAGGGCTTAGCACATGAAAAATGATGTAAAACAAGTTTAACTCTTGCATGTTGTTACCCACCTACATTCAAGTCAATGCTCACATAGAAGGTGATTGAAATCATCCCCTCATTGGGCAAACAGCAGCCAACAGGGAATGCTAATGACAGGGTGCATCTTTCAGCCCAAATGCATCATTTCATCTTAGATCTAGACATTAAATACTCTGCTGATGCAGACATCCAGCTCTGGGTTGCTTCTACTATGCCCTTCCAGTCAAGATGATCAGTGGCCTCTTAGTTTGACATTTTAGATTTTCCCAGTCTTTATCAACGTGTGTTACAGGCTGTTGAGGGAACTACATAACAGGATTAACTAATGGCAATAACCCTCTTTTGTCAGAGAGGATTACTGTCATTCAGCACTAGGGAAACTGAAAACCAGGAGTTCCTTTTGTGGTATTTATTTAATATTCTACTCTGTAATCTGTTTGCAACAGTATTAGTGCAAAATGTCATGGGAAGATGTAAACACTCACCAGATTCCTTTTTATACCTACAAACAAACCAAATGAAAAACAAAAAACAGTTTGTTTCCTGTCGCTCAAACCGTTCCAAGATCCTGATGCTCTATGTTATTTAATGTTTTCAGCTGACTTTGGGGACATTGTAGACTGCTCTGATGAGGCATGTTCTAGTGTCAGCCAACAGTTTATCCCTGGCACGCTTGTCAATCAAAATAAAACTAACAGACAGCTTTCTTTGTTTCAAATGAGCTTTCCTTGGTCATTAAAATTCACTTTTTATTACAAAAACTACCATTTGCAGAGAGCAAATTGAAATGTTCATGGTTCCTACTGAATCAACTTCTACTGTAGTTGAGTGTTGCAGAAGAATTTTGAAAATATAAGAAATGTATTATTTCATCGCCTGCATTGGTCTCACTACAGTATGTTGACTACAGAACAGTCATTTGATATTAAAGACTGTAACCAACATTTTGGCAACAGGATGGCATGATTTCCTTTGGTGTTTTCAACAGCAGGATATAAAAGTCTAGAAAATCAAATTTTCCTAACACTGAGCAGCAGGAGTTGAGGTATATCTCTTCAGACAGAATAAAAATATAGTAGTTACCAAGTGTCCGCTTTTTAGAAAACATTGAGTTTCCTATCCTAAGTATTGAGGAAATCATGCTCTCTTAGATTAGATTTGGAAAGTAATGGCAAAAGCATATAACTCAATAGGAAATTACATCTAGAATATGTATTTCTGGCAAAATAAAAAAGTGCTTCTAGCACACCAACTTAATTTTTGGGAGATAAATCAAGAAGGCATTCAAATATATCCTGACAAAAAGTCATGACTTCCAACCAGCCTTTGTGAAACAGAATGCAGCATGATGATTTGTAATGATGTACAAAGCATGTAAAGGAAGCCACTATTTTATCTGAAGTTCCCACATGAGTAAGTATAGACCACTGCAAATACCAGATTTCCTTTTCCTTTTTAATAAAAGTATATTAAAAAACCCTAACAAACAAGGTTTCAAAATCATTATCTTTCTTCTCTACAGGGAAATTGTGCATATAGCCTCTAATTATGTCAATTATGAACACGTGGGATTTTAGTTATTATAAACACACTTTCCTTCCACTGACAGTGATTCAAATCCCATCCTACGGATTGATTTGCAGCCCTTAAAATCAGACTCTTTCTTTTGTTAACAAGCACAATCCTCTGCAATTTCCCTTGGAATAAGATGGCAAAATAAGAATCTCCTCTTTCTACATATTTTACAGACTATGCTTTAAACGTAGAATGTAACTAGTGTAAAAAAGTAACTGAGATGGTCTAAGATACTGTCCTGGGCATCGCGATGTTATAACCTAAAAATATGGGCTGTAATTTGGAGGAAAACAAAACAGGAAATAAATGTCCAAAATTTAGCCCAGATGATGAGCATGAATTATAATCCTTAAATCACAACTTAATTCTACATAACTGATAGCATTTGCACATGAGAAAGCAAAAGCCTGGACAAATTACCCAGTTATTGCAATGTAAGTATCCTGCCTTTCTCAAAACAAGTTCAATAAGAACTCATTTTTATCATATCTATGTAAACAGTAATATCTGGGTACAAACCCAACATATTACCCTGTCTTAATCGCCATTGCTCTCTCCTTCATACTGCAAACAGATTCATATTCATTTTTGTCCTAATAGCAATATTTATGAAATATAGCATTTGGCACACAAAGAAAAATGCAGTTTGGCTGCTAGAATTTGTAATTTTGGAATGCAAGTGATTCAAATTAATTACAGTTTCAGTCAGACACAATATTCCTGTCACACAACTGGGAAAGCACACCTGATGGATTCACCAGGCTCTACGACTGGCAGGCATCTATGCCAAACACACAGGGATAAACTCCCCATCATCCCAGTTCCTTTCATGAAGACTGACCTAGCAAAGACACTGGCCCTTAAACTTCAGTCTTTACCTGGTCATCCCAAAACCTGTCATATTAAGGGAAAAATAAATTGTCTTTTGATGTTATTAAAATCTTTATGAAGGGGAATGACTCCTCTAGAATATTTGGCAACACAGTTAGTCAAGAGGATTAACAAAAGTTACGTACTCTTAAAAAGTTACCTTGTTTTAGCACTTTGAGCTGTATTTTCTGAATAAAACCCCCAGAAAGAACAAATAGGCCAATTTTTCCCAAGGTGCTATTTAACACAGTAAGTGTTAACATGCCCTATATTGGACAGTGAAGCTTGAAACATGTCAGGAAGAGGGGAGTCTCCCTTTTTCATTTTTCTCTCCCCCACCCCTCATGGGTAAAGGCAAACTAAAGACCTCTATACACAGAGCAGTTTTGAGAGATCATGAACCCCACGTCCTTAGGGTTAGAGGAATAAATCCCAGTCCTGACAACCAGAGTTACAACAGGCATAAGGAGCTAAACTGTGATGACAGAACATAATATCCTCATTGTTATGAGGAGTAAAGCATCAGAAGAGAAGGAAATAGCAATACTTTAATTTCAACTTATTACTAAATATCAAAACTAGTAAAGGTAATGTGAGTTTTAAAAAAATATCTGAAATTAGTGGGTTTTTACTTGCTGTTTTCTACATGAACCATTTTACAGTTCTGATGCTTGTTGCACTGGATTCCCTTGATTTGATCCAAGTTTTTCTTAGATTTTTGCTTCAAAAATCAGACACAAAATTTCAACTTACCCCACCTTGCTTCGCAATTGCAGTATTAATTTTCATACCACCCAGTGCAGTTTTCCCATGTTCACGCCACCACAGAACTGCCAACTTGTATTCAGTGTACGGTACACTGATCATCTACACAGCTGCTGTGCTCCCAGTTTTTCCTCTGCATTTGATTTTGACAGAGTACTGATACACAGACTCCGAAATACAATTTTCAAACCTGTTTTGCATCTATCCTTATTCATTCCACTTAGGCTACATTTTTCACACTATGTGAGACACTATCAGAAACCTTCCTAAAGTGAAGATATATCTACTGCTTCACCTTTGTCCTCTACAGACTGTCATTCTTTTATAAAAGGAAATTAGATTAGTTTGACCTAATTTGCTCTTGACAAATCCATGTTGTCTGTTATCTCCTCGGCACTTACAGTTTGTTTATTAGTCACAGTATTTTTCTAGTTGATCTGGAGTGGTCTATAATTTCCAAGCATTTCCTCCTCCTTCCTTCTTTCCATTCTCCTTATACCTCACTCATCCCTCCATGACTTTTCAAAGTTAGCCATTAATCACTCCGACATCTCATCCACCTTTCCTTAACTAGATTACACCAGAACTAGCCGATTTGAAAACATCTAACCTAAATAAGCTTTGTCACGCTTCTTTTCTTGCTCAAGTTTACATCTTGCGCTTTTGTGACCACTATTAATTGTGCTAGACATGCAATTGCAGGTGACCTGAAGGCATGAAAGTCTTCCCAGCACCATCTGTTGCTATCTTTCCCTTCACATTGCAGCACATCAGCCCTCGTTTTCTCTTCCCAAGATGGACGTGTAGAATGATTTCCTCTTACTCTGGAAGGCATCTGCTGATTGCATCTCACTTTGTTCTTTGCCTTTCCAATACTGTCCCCACATGCTCATGCTATTCTGCTCTAACCCAACTGCTTTCACTGATGTCCGTCTTTTAAAGGAATTGCAAGGTTTCTTGAAAATTTTACCTTTCTACTACTACAGCGTTCTTACCTCCCAATGCAAATACATCAGTCTACATTATTTTAAGACACTAGTTTTATTATGTATTATTTCTTCTACTTGTCATACATACGGCTCATAAACGCTATCATATCATAGCCACTCTCACCCAATTTCCATTACATTTTGACATTCTCAACTAGTTCTTTCTTGGTCACACTTGAGTTTAAAAAAAAAAAAAAAAAACACCACCATAATCTTTCCTTTAAAGCCGCTTTCTCTAACTTATATATATAAAAAAAGTTTCTGTAAAGCATTCCAGTACATGCTGGTTATATATCCGGCCTGGAAAATTCCCATTACCACAAAGTCCTGTGACTCTACATGAATCCACATGGATCCTTCCTGCTTTGGTGGCCATTAAGAGCAGGCTACCATCATACTCAGTGCTCTCCTCCCATGCCATCTCCGTCCATAGCCTGGACCTCTGAGCAAATGCACATGCCCTGTTTTATAAGGTGACATCTCTTTCTTCTTTAGTTGCCTTGGCTTTCTGAAGAAGCCATATCCTTTACAATAATACTCTAGCTACGCAAATTATCTGATCAACTCTTTCATAACAACCATAAATTATGATCATATACTAAATTTTTTTGTTTCTTTTTCCTGTCTATTACCCTGTACTACTTAGATTACAATACAATTTTAAGGTGATCTGGAACCAACCCACCAGCATGTTTCTTGTACCTGCTTTAAACATACTAACTTCATACCTCTGCTTTTGTAAAGGCTTGAACATTTGTTACTATCTATACTAACCTCCAAGTTTTTGTCATACCACTCTAATTTGAATTTTAAATCTTTGTGACTACATTAGCAAGCTAATATGTAAACATATACATCAACTTTTTCAGGATGTGCATTCCAGTGAACATATTTATTCACCTATGGCATTAACACTTCCACTTGCTCAGAAGAACCTGTTAGAAGAGGAAGAAACCAGCAGAACAACTAGTTCCTAAATCATACTGTCAGGAGAGTTCCTGATCCACTAAATGATGTGGGTAGGTATAATTACTCTGTTTCTCGCATAAATCATTGGTAACAGACTGTACATAGTCTTGCTCAACCTGAGAAATGCAGCAAAATCTAGTGGATTCAAAGGTACGACAGCCTTATCTACAGTGTGTTAAAATCTCTGAATCCAATGATATAATCCCATATGTAAAAGCAGTGTTACCTTTCCTTATCTTGTATCTCAAAGCCTGAACCCTCTTGTCTTCCTATACACTTACTTCCCTCAGGCACCCCTTTTCATTTTCATACACTACTTCTACTGCAGATTGTTATCAGGCCTTTTTTAGTTTCAGCTGTACATTTCCAAAGAACCAAATCTAGAAGTTTTATACAGCTCTCTGTCAGGGCACAAAATGACATAATATAATATTGATCCATGAACACTGCTGCTGTCATGCAGCTGACACTGTGATATAGTAGTAAAAGTCATCAAGGGTATACCAAAAATTGTGTGGCAGCATGTCTGCAATGCAGCTGTAAAAGAACTGATGCAGCACTAGATATATACAGAGTCAGGGAAAATATCTAAAGAGTTATACTGATTACAATGCATTATGATATTAATATCAATGATCACAATTCTTTACTTTTTCTTTAATATTTCTTCTTCTTCTGTTTATGACCATTTTGTTTAGTTACCAACACACTGCAGAATTCTGTCTGTTTAAGAGGAATTATGAGTTTGTCTTCCTCAAGTTATGTTTCATTATAGCCATTAAGCCAGGGAGCATCTCTAATGATTTACTTTTTTAGGCCATGCTAAACTTGTATTGGGTTAAATTAGGAATGTTATTTTTACCTAAATAAAGAACAGAAGAAAGAGACCAAATGTTATACTGCAAGATTTTTCTCTGATGGTACATAGATTCCCTTAAAAATTGAGTTTATTCTACACCATCTTTTCAAAAAATGCCAGCACGTATCTATAAATTCATTTAAAAAAACAGGACCATTTATAAAAGCTAATATTTTCTCATCCATACACCTTCGACTTGGAACACAAATTATTTCATTTGTGAAGTAATAATGCTATACTACTTAATACTATTACCGTAACAAAAGCAGACAATAAATATTTGTAGTCTCCAGTAATATAGCCTAGGCAGGCTTGGCTGCAAGTGTCTCCTATGAAAATCATACAAATGCATAATGTTGATAAGACCTCATAGAACCACTCTGAAGAAACAGGCAAGAGAAAAATATTGTCATTTGCTATTACAATGACAGCATTTTCTTTACATATGGTCCTTTTACACTTCTATGTTTCATAATACTGACTTCTATACAGCAGAAATAGATTTTGATCTGGGGCACCCTCACAACACCCATTTTTGGAAAAGGTGTCAGATTTTAAAAATCCGTATTTTCTCATAATTAATTGGGATTTCATAAACTGAACTTTCCTTTTATGAACATTGTTTCCCCATTCCCAATATTATGCATGTGACAATTAGCATTGTCAATACTCTTAAAAGTGGTACAACAAAGCGAACTGGGGCCTCAGCTCAAACCGATCTAAATTCCTGCCTGGATGTCATCCTCCTCCTCCTCCTCTTCTCCTAAATTACTTCTTAGATCAACAGTAACGCCATATCCCACTGTCACTTTAATCTTGCCTTCCCCTTTCGCTCCAAATCTATTCTAGCTTCCCAGCATTAACCTCAGTAGCTATTCCCTGCCAGAAACACAGTTTGCAGAAGAAACGGAACATTTCAAGACACTGGGGAATTACCTCCTATCTCTTCAAGGCAAGAAGAAACTAGAGTTGTGTTCAAGGTAAGCAGTTGCAGTAAGAAGCACGGGGCTAAAGCCAACAGTGGCAGGGATCCTGAGGCGATGGTTGTGCAAACAGACCGGGGACAAAGAAATATGTACTGGAAAGAAGACACCTGAAACAAGTGGAAAATAAGATTACAAACTGGAATGGGAGCAGAGGTCTAAGTCAGGATAACTGGAGTACAGAGCAGCGAGACAGGACCTTGCAGGGCAAGAAAACTAGGACTAGGAGGGCAAGTCTGAGGAAGACAGATGAAAGACGAGGGCATGCAAAAAAAGTGAAGAACTGGTGTTGGAGCAAGGAAGGGAAGAAAAGCCTACCGTGTGAGCCGTGGAAGACTGGCAGATAATTTGTACTCGCTGAAGTACTCTCCAAAAAGACAAGTGTGGCTCAGCATTTCCATTGCAGCAAATATCAATGAAAAGCACTGCCAAAGGCATCCACCTCTTTCCAATGCTGGCTCACACGGATGACTGCAGCACATTGTAGCTACAGCTATTCCATCAGTCCCTATGGTAGGTCTGGACAGTCCAGCAACTATAGGACCCTTATGGGTGACACTGGCTGCAGATTACAGAAGTTCTGGAGGTTTTGACTGTGTTTCTAAAAATCTCAAGTAATCACACATACTCATGGTAATGTTAAAAGACCATTACTGAGACAACATAAGCTCCCCAAAATCATGTTAATTTCAGAATTTAGGCTGCTTGTGCAACTTGAGTTCTACTGTCCTACTATAGCCCTTAATTACTCCCTTCCCACCCATCCCAAAGGGCCACAACCCTGCTGATGTACCCCGAGAGTGTGCTGTGGGTATAGGCAGCTCGTGAGCAGCTTGGTGTTGCCTTACTGCTTCGTATAAAAATAAGCAAACGTATGAGCATTTAAAGGATCATTTCCTAACTTCTTCATTGGTAAACGCACATGGATATACAGCCTTGAAAATATAATGCGTCGTTAAGTGTAAGATAGACAGGGCAAAGAGTTAAGAGGAAGAAGTCTGGCATGAAGTGATGCAACAGCTGCTGGATAAAGTTTCAGATTCAAACAAATCTTAAAGAACCCTGTTTCAGAGAAAACAGAAAAAAATGCTCATTTGGAAGTATAATTCATAATAACATTCTGAAGTAAGATTGAGAGAATTTTAAAAAAAAGTCAGAACCATTTTTGTACATTCTGCGATGCCGCTTCAGCTCAAGCTCTGTCCCCTCACTCACCCCCACGGCATCAGCAGGATAGCGGGGAGTGGGATGGAGCGAGTGAGCAGGCTTGTGAAATCTTTATTACAGCTCTGTTGTAAACTACCAGAAGACAAAGTAGACAGTTCCAACTAGGAACAGCTGTTATTTTCCAATTAAAAATCACAAGACCAAAATATTAATTTATTAAGCAAGTGTTCAGTTTGAGCAGCCACAACTACATTTCCTAACAATATATTCTTTTTTTTAAGAGAGGCTGTCGGGATGTCTCTGGCATAAATAATTTAATGTGACAAAACAGTATATTGTCTGCTCCTGATATGCAAACAACTCCGTTCCATATTGAGAAATACTGTCTCAACATATAATGAACTGTAAAAGATTTTCCTTTGGGGGGAAAATAAAATTAGTTGGTATTTTTCCAAATGTTTTACCTAGTAAAGTATTAGCTGTGTTAGACTTTGAGAAAGATTATCTTTGGCTATCACAGAAGCAAGTTAATAAAGTGACAATAACAAACTGATGTATCTGTCAAAGTTTATAGATAAGGATGTCAAGCTATAGGTTATCAGCCTACAGTACTGACACTGTTCATATATCATAGCCCCCCAACACACACTCTGTCAGCATTGTTTATTTTCAGTCAGGAGTTAAATAATGACCATGTACTAAAAATGCCTTTGGCGAACTGCTTTGTCTTACATACTGTTCACCTGTTTACTTCAGAGTAAGTTTTGAGTTGCTTTTGTTTAATTTTGTATTTGAACAGCTGGTATTTATCAACTTCAAATGGACTTCAGGTCAATACACTGCAAAAAATTTTACTGCCATTTCTACACTTGCTACACACACAGCTTGTAAAATGCTAATGAGAACACCTCCGCACCGAGCCCAGTTCCAGAGGAACACAGAAAATGCCCACAATACTCCTGAAACTATATCAACACTGGAAAAGGAAAAGAACGTACAAAATAGGAGGGGTTTTTCAAGGCTCCAGCAATAGAAATCATACCCGTTTTGTACCAAGCACTGCAAATAACAGCCTGTTCTTACTCTGTGTATTTTCTTTACGGTATTCAAACCTTGTTACCTATAAAAAGGTCGGAGCTGTTACGGGGTTTGGGGTTTTTTTTGCCTGTCTGTGGTTTTGGAGCAGTCAATGGCAGAGAAAGAGAACAGAAGCAAGTTTTTCTGAAGTTAGAGATGAGGATGCAAAGACAACGGGGGGGGCGTGTGTGGACTGGGGGGGCAGGGAAAACCACTAAGCTTATTTGTTTTCATCCTAAATACGTAAAGAAACCTCCATTTTTTCCTCACATATACAAATATATAAATAAATTAATCCTATAAAAACTACTGGATAAGAAGGTACAAAAACAGTTAAATTAAACAATGGAAAAATATATCAAAACGTGAACAGAAAAGTCAATGCCTAGACACGACAAGTAACAACATAAAAGGGTTTCAATCTACTTATTCTTTTTTTCCTCTATACACCAGGCAGGGTGGCTGAAAGATACTGCTCTACCAGAAATCACTTTCTGGAACTGACAGCTCTAATAGTCATATTTGACAAAGTAAAAAAACAGGAGAGATCATGAATTCTTAATTCAAGTAAGTTTCTACTACTTTTTTTGGAATCATTGTCTGAGCACAGATCTTAATATACAGGCTGAGAATTAACATATTACTCTAAGAATGTTTTTCCTAATCAGTGGATTTTTCCTCCTACTACAATACATTTTTTAAAAGAGAACTGAAATAAAAAGGGCACATTTGGAATTGCCATTTATTAAGGGCATGGAGAGGGGAAGGAATTGCAGGGGGGGGGGACGGGGACCAAACCCAAAATACCTTAAGCAGAAGTTGCTAAATGCCAGTTCTTCTCCCTCAACATTAAATTGGCCTTTCTAGGTACCAAATTTAAGAACTTGAGTTTTACAAAGTTATGCAGAACTGTGGTATGAGGGTTTCCATGCCCTCCAGTCCTGTATAGAAGAACAAATAACACGGCCTTTGGACACAAAGACACTAATACTACTTAACCTGATACCTCTTAGTACCATATGACTTTCAACTAAGACTACAGACCCTAGTTGTCCTGAACTTGATTTTATCACTTAGAAAAGATGATAATCTGAAAGACTAAAAACTTTTTTTAAAAGTACTAATTTCTCATGAACATTGCAGATGTAACGAAGCATGAGACAGACAAATATATTTACAGTTTTCAAGTAAAAGCCTTTCTTTTGCAGTCATTGAAATTACAATCCAAATAAAACATCATTTATTCTATGACAGTCAGTTTAACACAGACAGCAGTAGGCAAAAAAATGGTCTGATTTATGTAACCAATACTTTTAAATACAAGTATTAGACAAAGCGCTCCGAAAAGCCAAGTATACAGCAAAGATTTTTGTGCGTCCCAGCTTCCATTCTAACTTGAGTAACAAATAAAAATTATTTATTTTCTTAAACAGGTTTTGATAGAAACAACCCTATTTCGGTCATGATTTACATAGCTTTACAAAAGGTACTTCAGTCCCTTAAAGTGTAGGACAACTGCAAAAATCCCTGCAACATTTGCGAATCTCATTTAATAAGACGGAATGGAGTAAGACGCCACAAGACCTCCTGAGCTTCGCGCTGGAAACTTTTTCATAGGAGCCTAAGCCTATTGTATAAGAGGAACCAGGGGGTGCCGAAGGAGGTGGTTGCTATGGTGGCATCTCATAAATCATCAATTATTGTCTGTTATTATGAAGGTGACAGTCTCATAAAGAGATTTGCATTTTCGGCTAATTTTAAGATTTTTTTTTTTCTGCAGACATCATTTGCTTTGTAAAAGAAATGTCATGACAACCATAGAACACTTAAGCTTGTTATCGGGTAGTCAGGCACCCACTTGGCCCCCGTCAGTTTGGCATTTGAGCATGGTAGCCTCTTTTGCATTATTGAGTAGTTTATCTTTACAGTTCATAAATATATTTCTAAACCTGGGGATGGCATAATAGGAGAACATGGGGAAAACGATGGAGGGCTCCTGGTTGCCATGGCAACCTAAACTGATCAATTCCCTGTCACTGTTTTAAAAGAGGCACCACTCTCCTGTGGCCCCCAATACTAATTACAAATGCAGGCCCTTCACTAGCATGTTCAGCTTACAGATTAAAGCAGTTCATGCCTAATTTATCATTTAACATGTCCTCCCACATTTGTAGTGCCGTACGGAATGAATAACAACTTCACTTGTTTACAGCATTTTCAACTTAATTTCACTAATTAGTTTTGCAGTTGCAGGAATTGGAGAGGGCGGCTGCCCCTCCGCAAAGCCGGGCGCAGGCAGGGCAGCCAGTGCTGTCCTCCCCACGCCGCCTCTGGGCTTTGCCTCCTGGACCCCGGCGCTCCCCTCTGAGCATCGCAGACGATCCCTACATTACATATTTTTATCCTCCTTTTTTCAAAAACATTTCTTTTTAAGCGACTGGGAGGGTTTTTTTATAGGAATGGAAGAAGAATGATGGAAAATTTGATTTATAGTAGAATAATTCATACTGTACTGTGCAGTGTTTGAGGCAAAAATGCTGTGTATTTCCCCTGCACAATGGACACAAGTGATGACGCTCCACTGGCCATTGACACTGCCCTTCCAGTCAAGCTTCTACTGCTTCATTTAAAGAATACGACCAGATTTTACCCAAACTGAGCTTTGAACGGGTGTGTTTCAACACAGCGTTTATCACGTCCTGAGCACCTGCCACTTGGACTATTCTTCCAGATCTTCGTGACCGGCACTTGTGGATGTCTTAGAAAACCCTTTCCCACCCTCTGCATTCTGTAGCAATACAGGAGAGAGTGTGAAATCTCTACGACGAAAACCAAAATGTGTTGGACCCAAAATGCTTTCAGCCACAACAGCAGTAACTACTCAGACATGAAGGAAAACAAACCTCCTTAAGGCAGTCAGCAATGACAAAAGCCAAGATCCAGCATCCTCATATCAGGACTATTCTCTGACCTTTCTGCTCCAAAGAATGATATTGTAAAATGTGCATATTCCCGAACACTCCATAATTTGAAATGGGAAAAAAAGTCAGAACCTGTAAGACTCAACTCCGACAATATGAGTTTCATTTTCGAGCAGTGCCGGCCCATGGGGAGCAGGAAGGGATTTTTGGTTCCTTGGTAATATTTGCACTATCACAGTCACAAAGGAGATCGTTTGACAGCCTCTGCCCCAGGCAGCTCCTCCCTGTCATCAGTTTTACAAAAGGGCTCCTTCCCAGAACTCCTGTTAATCAACAAAAATTATACATCCAAAGAAAGTTAAAACCCTTTAGTGGGTCTCGGGGGGCTTGGCGAGAGGGAGCGAGGGAGCGCTTCCAACTGCTGCTCAGCCCAGCAGCTGCAGCCCCGGCACTCCTGGGGCCCCCCATCCAGCCCGACAGTCTGTGCTCACAGGTGCTCCGCGCTCGCCAGCACCAGCTCGCTGGCTGTGCGGCAGGGTTTCTGCATCACCACAGTGTCAAGGTTACAGCTCCAATGCCCCGATTTCAAAGGGAAATATGGTCAGCTTGAAGCAATGAAAACTAATCCGTGCACAAGCAGCCGTCGAGCAGGAGCACCCGCCGAACAACGCACAGGCTGCAATAGGAGTTTACGCAAAGGTGGTTTTTAATGAAATGCTGCTTCTGCTTTCCACAGCCTTTTAGTCCCGTTTCAGATATTCAAGTGGCAGCCCCAAATCATCCTACTTTACCAACAGAGCCAGCAGAGATAGTGCATGGATGCATAAATAAGTACACAGCACAGCCGAGGCAATTGCTGCTAATAGTGGAAGTTTGGGGTTTTTTTTAAAAAAAAAAAAATCCGTAACAACAAAACTTTTCTCATGTATAATCTACATTCTCTGTGATTTGCATTTGTTTTGTCTTCTATTATTTAGCTCGTAATACCCCAAGTGGATACTACAGGGCAAGGAGAGACCTCTGGCAATCAGCATCGTTAAGCACAGCTTAATTTTACAAAAACAATCTGAGAAGCACCAAGTCTACATTTATTTTCCCTGATCAGAGATTTAGCACTTTGTTTTAAACACACCAAATGGTTGGAAACTACACAGAGAAAAGAGGTATCTTGAAAATTATATATATATTAGTACCTGTCCAGTGTACGTGTATGACTACTAACACCCCAGTGCGCAGAGAACCAACCCCTCTGTGTCAGAGTAACTGCTAGTAGTTCCAGTTCTGTTATATTCATTTCATTCTTCAAAATTTTGGTTTATTTTTCCTGGAAATACACATCAAAGATATAGAGGATTTCATGCTCGGTATTATGGCAGAAATACTTGTTGGAGATTGATCTTCCCCCATTGTTCTTTCATAGGACAGACGCAATTAGGGGCACAAAACCAAAGGGGCAGCACATGGTAGCTGGAAAGAAGGACAGGCTGGGCTTCAGCAAGGAGGGAGCACAACGTGCTGCACACCCAAGCGTGCACAACGTGTGATCCTTTTGGCATTGCTGCTTCAGACATAGATGCCCTCCTGGACAACCACAGGAGACGCAAGGAGAAAGTGATTTTGTCTTCTCCCTGGATTCTTAATTCCTGGGGAAAGCACCACTTTTACGGAACATCTTTCAAAGGCTGCTGTAATACAGCAAAACCTTAACATAAGCCATGCAATGATAGTTTGGACCCCCTTCCACAGAGCATCCCTAATCATGGAATCATAGAATGGTTTGGTTTGGAAGGGACCTTAAAGAATGTTAATGACATCCGCTTTTAAAAATCCTCACAAATACAGAGAGCCTCCTTTCCCATCGCCTCTCTACAAGTAAGAACAGTTCCATTAAAGGCAATTGCACCAAGGTAACATGCCGCTGTAAGTAAAGGGAAAATCAGAGCACAAGTTTTGCACCAGCGTAAACCAACACCAGCTACTGACTCCCTACTCAAGTGCTTCTGCTTGTTTGTACACTAATGTCATACACTAGCAGCACATACTTCTTTAATGTCAGCTTTGTCACACGTTCTTGTAAATTTATATTGTTTTCCAGTCCTCAGAGAACCAAACCTTAGACATTAAACTTGAACTACATACTAATAGTTATTTTAAAAAGCAGTTCCTACATGAAAACACATAATCCCTCTCAAGATTAACTGTTCTAACTGCTACTCTCTTCAAGATGCTAATTGAAAACTTATCTTTCAAACAATACTAAATCACACTGGGTTATTCACCTGTGCTTCTGAATCCATCTATCACTGTTGGTCACTGACCACAGAAGTATAGAGCCCAGACAACAGGACGATGGCCCCGGCAGGATCTGGAGAACTCTCTGAGCTCTCAAGTAGTAGAAGAAAAACAGCTATCAACTGTACTCTGGTTTTGTCTAAACAGCATTCTTTCAGCTTCTAAATAATCTGATTCTTAGGACAAATGTAAGACGTGCAGCAGGCTGTGCACTACTACTTAGTATTACTGAAATAAAAACACGATATATTAAGAATAATCCCTCCATTTTTATAAAATGATTACATAGTGCTCAGAAGAGAATATGACAAATACGATACGTGAAAAACGATAATTTGCCTTTTATGATTATATACTCATTCAAGGTCTCGCTTCTTATTCTGTTTGAGTGCTGGTGCACTGAGTATCAGCAAAAAGGTAGGATCATTTGAATATTTAAGGAACAGATTGTTCCAGTCTTGCAGTATTTAACACTGTTTTCCACTTAACGGTACGTTTGCCGTGATACAGTACGTTTTTATTACCCCCTCATCCCTATCATTCCTGTTACTTAATGAACTTTACCTTTTGTCACCTGCAGAAATCTTTGGCCCAGACTGTACCCATTACATCAGAGATGCTGCTACAGTCACTTCAGTTTTGTTTTGCCTGCCAAACCACACATTTAAAGGAAGATGGTATACTGTTAGTAACATAACACACCAAGAATCTACATCAACCACAGAATTTCTCCTGACCTGCTCTAAATCTGTTTGCTTTCAGTTTAAGATAACTGAAAGATCCCTGAGAGTTAATACAGTACCTTCAGGTTATTAAATGTAGCATGCAGAACATTACATTATTATGCTACACATGGCTACGGAATTTTAGTATTCACAGGATTATGGTAATTAAGTCTTCCTTCACTTTGGGTGATGTGACACTTGCTTGACTATAATGTCACTCCACTTAAAGTCTGTGTAAACAACATTATCTTAGTCACTCTGCATTACATTTCCAACTGTGAGCAAAATTACAAGGTCAAAGTGGACAAGAATGTAGGTAATCCCAAGGAAACATCATGTAAATGACTAGCTCAAGGTTCAAGCTGGGTTTTCAAGGGTGGTAAAAGGCTTATGTACTACACCAATATTTTAGTATTGTTTTGTAGAAGATATCACTAGCAAAACGCATTTCAAGTTGTAGGGACATTTAATTGGTCAGAATATTGCAAACTTTTCCTTTTCTAAGTAAGGACTTGGCTGCCAAAGATATGCAAGAAGTAAAAGAGAGCCGATTCTGTACAAAAAAAAAAATGAAAGTAGCAGAATATTAAATAAATCTATGTGACAGATGCAAACAAAGAAATATATACTCCAATGACATCATTAACATAACAATAAAATCTCAATTAAACTGTCAGTCATAGAACTGGGAAAGAATACTAACCTCATTGCTAAGACCAATTTTTTTAAATTCACTTAGTTGAATTTCCTTTACCTTTGAATATCAAACAGGAAGGCATTTACAGTCTTTTTTGTGATTTTAATTGTCAAACAGACAAATGTGCAACTGAATCTCTTTTTCCTTAACAACTATATAAACTCCATGCACACAGGCATTTCCTAGTCTATATGTATTTCAAAAAGAATACTGCTAAAGGGACAAAATGATATGTCATGTGGCATTGCCAGCTAAGCTGCTGTTAGTGAAGTTACCAGCCATAGTGGCAGTCTCCCTTTGACACCAACACTTGTCTAGTTCTTGGCCACCAAAGACAGCACACTTTCTGGTCTTAAATTGAATCCCAAAATCAGACAGGTGAGCAAGTTGCTACCCTACCATTAACAGATAATAGTTTATGAGTCCATTAGCTCTGCAGGTTTGGAAATACACCAGTTAACCCCTTTTCAGTAACATAAGACTGACTAAACAAAGAAAGTCTTGTTAACAGTTAGAAATTGCCCAAGTGGCCCAAACACTGTAAATCCACAGGCATTCAAGCCTACATACTTGGAGACATAACAAAATCAGGTTGGGCTGGGATTTAGCCAGCCATATCAGTAACAGGGCTTTAATAATTCCTGGGAATTCCATCTGCAGAGAAGTGGTACCCAGGGAAATGTCACTGACACACCAGATTCCCTGAAATGTCATTTCAGTCATTTCTATCCTAAGCAGTAGCTGTGGGAAATTTAATTAATGACAAAAATAAAGTGTTTCAAGTTCTCTCAGGTAGGAATTATGTTCAGAAGTTCACGGATAAAAACAGCTCTTTGCCAAAAAACTGCAGGAGTAAAATCTGTCCACACCGACTTTCAACTTGCTACTCTCAAGGATGTGGGTTGTCAGCAAGAGCCATAAGCCTCCTCCCAGCAAACTCCTCACTTTATGCTGCAGACTTACTAGTCTGGCTAGGAACACAAGACAAAGTTCATAATCTCACAAGTGGCCATCCAGCCTGCATTCTTCTTCCAAAGGTCAAATTGCAAGCATCTTCATTTTTTAACAACAAACCAAGGAAAAAACTGCGACATTGTTAGCTATATATATATATTTATAAGGTACATGTTTAAACTAAAACAAGTATTAATAGCCATAGTCCCTTAAATAAGAGAGCTGTGGTGACAATACAATTAAATTGTTCTACAGTAACATTACTTCTGATATAATTAGCCTTTAATCTATACTGTATAATCAACAGATATAACCTGTGATAGCTGAATATCAACAGTTAAAGTTAACAAAATACACAAAAAAAATCTTTTTCACTTTACACCAATTTCTACTCTACATGCACGATGTAGGAATTTGGCTCTTATCTTTATTCTTTGCTGATGTTAATTAGGATGGCCACACAGTCAAAGTTGGGTTTGCATTTCACTCTCAAAGCACCATGTTGCATATTTACTTGGTTGCTCCTGGAGAAAGTTACAATGAGCCATCGGTGACAAAACTGCCTTTAGTAAATTCATCAGCCCGAAAGGCTTTGAAAATAAGACAGACAGACTGTTTCCCTATCAAACCTACATTAAAAGTGGATAACTCAATTATAACTATGAATTATTTGTAGCTTTTTAAAAGTTATTTGCAGCCAGAAGTAATGGAAAACACAGTGCTCAAACTTACGATCCAAAAGCATGCAGGCTGATGCTATGGCCAAAATCAGGGTACAATGCTCAGCACGAGGGAAACCAGGTACTTCCCAGGTGGGACTGTTTGGACATCTACAAACAGAAAAGGATGTGCAGACACTGAAAGCAGCAGATCTGCTCTTTCTGTGCATTGCTGTGCACTTTGACAGTAATGTCTCGCTGTCCGTGGAAAAACGCTGTAATGTAACTCTCAAGATTCTCAAAAAATAGGACATACAGTATTTGATGAGAGTAACATTGTTTAAACTGAATTTCATATAAGTCAGTCATTTTTAGCCCATTGCCATGGTTGGTTATAACCAGTAGATCATTTCATATTTGAAGTATTTCAATATTTGCTTACCAATCATACTTGTTATTTACATTGCATGCTAATGATACTTCTCACATACATTATAACATAGTCTTACTACAGGATTTAATGGAAAAACAAATAAAAACTAAGTGCATATAATATTACTAATACAAACAGGCAAAATATTATCGAGATTAGTGGCTTGGTGTCTACTTTGGCAGGAGCTGAATTTGGCCTAATGACTTATGGTTCTGATTTAGCTAGGGTTCCTCGTCATGTACGACTTTGTGACTTATTCAGTATTGTTTTCTTTGAAAAGTAAAGGCTTTCTGTATGGGATTGGAATTTAATTGTTTCCTTTTTAGACAAATATGCTTTTGGATGGATGCTGATGGAAAGGGCAATCAGATGTCAAAAGGGCAGCAGTACAGTGAGATTATGTGCTGAGGTCTAGGGCAGGACAGGCAAACAAGGGGGGTTCTCAGATCACTTCAGCAGATCCTTATAAATAAGATCTCAGATAACAGGCTTTGTTTATTCTGCAAAAATGTGTATCAGCAGGTCAAATCAACTTCTGTTATGTTAACTACTTAAGTTACTTTCTTATTAAGAAATATGCCTGATAGCATAGCAGAACTCATCTGTGAGAATCGAGAATGCCAGTGCAGGGAAAAAAAGAGTTTAAGTAATTAGGAATGAGATGCCCTGCATCTAGAAGGAACGAACTGTCCTCTTGCCATCGGGGGGAGGGGGCAATAAATAAACTGCAGCAAGAGAGAGCTCATGTGGTAGCAAGTCAACGATACCACTATCTCATGGCATAGAAACTAGAGATGAAACTCCCAGTGCTAAGGACCACAAAGTCCTGCTTTGCAGAAAGCTGCTGCATTGTTGAACCAGACGTGACAAGTTTCACTTTACAAAACATTTAGCAGGCTATTTAAAATGAAAAATATTTGAAATCTCTCTTTAGAATTGAGAATCATCACTGACACTTTTTCTGTAGCCCTTAACAAAGCACTCCTAAACAGGATCATTAAAATTATTACTAAATAAAGCTGAAAAAACATATGAAAACTTTTGACGCATTCACCAAACCTCTCCCCAAAAATCAAATCAGTTGTCATCCCCCACCGCCCACCTGGTACAAACATGAATATGTGAAGGAGTAGCAGGTGAAGATTCCTTTGGAAAAAGCCAAAGCAAAATATTAATTTTGCACTGAGTAGATTCACAGTGATGTATTTCAATGCCCTATCAAAATCACTAGTTTTGGAAAATTTGACACCGCCATGATAAGATATTTTCTAACCACATAACAGTCTCGGGGAAAAAACCACCATCCACACACATACACCTGCCCACAAGCTAAAGACAAAATGCTACTGAATGGAAGCTCTCTAAACACAGTTATTCCCTCCAGACATCACAAAATAAAGACTGAATTTCACCTAGCAGCTGTTAATCACACCACTCTCCACACTTCTCAGATGGACTAGGGTGGACCCTGCAAGTGAAGGCCATTCTAGCTATGGTATGGTGGCCTTGGAAATCATCAGCTGCAGGTGGTCCCATGGGGACACCATAAGTGCCCTTGAGACTGCTCCACCACCCCACTTCAACGTCAGGGCAGAACCAGCCCCAGACACAGGGAGCTGCAGTAACTTTTTTGCATAGTATTCCCAACTAGGACAGAATAACAACAGAAATCAGCCAAGAAAATCCATATATTCTGTTTTCAGGGCATGTCTTTATTACACACTGCACATTTTATACTTCGCACATACTTCAAACAAAAATATAATGTCTTTAACTGTATAATACTTATTTTCTCAAAATATTTTCTTCCAACATATTACTTCCTTTTGCAGCAGTATTAAGTTGAAGGGGAGACTTTAACTTGCAATCTTGGTAACACGTTGGAACATTCTCTTTCCTCTGTATTACAAGAAAAGTGTAACTAAGATGTATTAAAATACTTCAAGGTGATTGATTCATGCAACACTGATGAACAGACATAAATTTGAAGCATCTGAAGAACAAGTGACTTGTATTAAGATTTTTCTCCTCTACATTGTCTACCCAAATAGAAACCCACTCTTGTGGCATTTACTATCTATATTTCCAGTGCTAAACCCTTAACAATGGGAACATCCCCTCATCACTAGAATAATTCAAAATTCATTTGCTTAAGCCAAGAACGTTTCCCTAGGAATAGCTGGGAGTCTAAGTAACTTCTACTTTTTGAAAAGCTTCAGAAATCCAAACCCCTTCAAATCTAATGATATTTCATTTCACCCTTTACAGTTCTGTGACACCACCACCCAGTAGCTCACTATTTCTTGAAGAACTTTACTTTTTGTACTTTTCCTTCTTCTGTACTTACTCTTGCTTAAATGATGGAGAATCACCAATGTCACTCTTCCATTTTTTAATACTTTTCTAATCAATTTTATTACGGTTATGTCAGCAACATCACTAAATGTACTTTGTTTTCACTATGCTTGAAAAGATCTTTATGTAAGACTCACTTGATTCAATACTCACTACAAAAAATTATAAGAAATGTAGTAAATCCAATCTTACTTTTTATTTGCCAAGTATCACCCAATGCTAAGTCATGCCTCTTGCTGCAGGAAACTCCAATGGAGTACCATTTTACCTGTAATGTGTTTTAAAGGAGTAGCTCCGTCAACAAAAAAAATAAGAAACCCACAACTTTTATCTTGTGAGAATGTATTGGTATTTCAGCTCACTTTAATGTTGAGTGACAATGTGTGAAGAGATGCCTCTTTCAAAACTCTCTAGCATTTCCATTTTGCTTTTATCATGGCTTTTAACAGGCATTCTGTACAGGCTGCAGTGCATTTAGTACTGATACCACACTTCACCAAAACAGCTTCCCCAGAGATTTTCGCATCAGTTATTCCAAACATCTGGGAGGCAAAGGGGCATATTTGAGCATTTAGCAACAGAAATTCTTATAGTTTAAGACCAGCACAAGAAGCTGCTAACTACCCAGAGCTGAATTTGTTATCCATCATGGCAGGCACACAACATGCTGTCTTAATGTGTTTCAAAGCCTGAATTCCCTCTGAACTGAGTGTGTGTACTGCTATGCAAACAGCATAATCCTAAATATTTTGAAAACACAAGGTTAGAAATTTTTTTCACTTTTTTCAGTTGAAATAATACATTTTTCAAAACCGGAAAGTTTTGCAAAACACTCATTTAAACACAATTTGAGAGCAGGTTTCAGAAGTACTTGAAGAAAAATAGATATTTTATTCCTTTACTCCATCTTCTGCATTTAAGTAATATTTTTCCACCACCACCACCCCCCCCCAAAGAGCTTCTATTCCAGAAGAACAAAAAATAGAAAGAAAATGGAAAAATATTCAAAGTTTGGAGCAGTCCAAGTTTTAAATAAAATAAGAATTTACAAAAAGATAACTTTTTCAGCAAGCTGTAAGACTGAACTGCATCTATCAGTTTCTAAATTATTCAGGGACTACATTCTGCAAATGCATCTGGGCAAGTCCAAGTGTGAGTCAGCTCGTCTATTTCATTCTTCTACATGTAGCACATCCCTAGTGGTTTCCTAATGAAAGTGATGCTGAGCAAAAATCACTGCTGAACACAACTGGTTTTAATGGGAAAGTTTGATGGGTTTAAATAATCCTTTATAAGGTTTTTTACCTCATGCATTTCTGATGTAGGTCAATGCAAAACTTATTAGCATTAAGACCGTTAAACTGTTTTCTTCATGACTTTCCAATTTCTGGTCCTCAAGAATATTGGAAAAAATATATGTGTTTGTGTGTTGGAAGTTGGAAGATACAAAACAATAAGTCTTGTGCTTGCCCTTCAACATCCTTCAGCAAGGAGTTTCACAGGTCAGCCTACGCAGCATGTAAAGTACAAAGTATGATCCTGCACTTTAGGAGCAAAATACCAAATAACTTTTCTTGGAAGGAAAAGAGTATTAACTTTTATCTATCTGTTTCATCATGCTTAACACCACTTTACTGAAAAAAACAAATAAAATGGCAAGTGCAAACAGATCAAGAAGATTGACAGTAAGCCTACGGGTCAGAGTACGCTGGGTCAGAGATCTCCAAAGACTTAAATACTAGAATGGTAATAAAACTGCAAGCTATTCTCCATCATATAACATTATAGCAATTATCAATGTCTTTCAAAAAAGACAAAAAAATGCTGTATTCTTAAGATAATGTCATTTTCCATTCTTCCTGAATCTAAAATTCTACTGAGCAAATTTCAGTTAAAGATCATAAGCAAGGCTGAGAGTTTGCAGTGAGTGAAACAGCATCATTCACTCAGGGGACCAAAATAAAAACCCACATTCATTATTCAGGCTGTTACACAAATCAGTTCAGACCTTCAAGTAGACAAAATGTATTATTCTGCTGGAGAAGTTTCTAACCGTTGCACTGTTTAATTTACTAGCTTTGTCTTCAAATGGTCTACAGGTGGTCACAAATTCTTCCACTTTCTCCTGGAAGCAGATTTCATAGCCCCAAGTATATGTGGTAATAGTTCGGACTATGGACAGAAGTAACAAACTTGCCAAAAATCCAAGTACAACTTCCTTCCCTTCGTGTTCCATGACATGAAACAGCCTGCAAATAATTCCTTAAAATTAGCTTGATATCATTTATAGAACACTATATAACCATTTCAATGGTTTGAACAGCTTTGCAGAGTGTTTACCGACTTCCCTACTTATTTTAACAGGTAGTTTTCCTGTTACAGTTCTTGGAAATATGCTTCCACTCAAAGAATTCTCAAGTAAATCCTGTGACTTGCAGGGTGAAAAATACTCAAAAAATGTACCTTCTTTAAATGGTAGGATACACTTTTCCCAGTCATGTAAGCTTAGTTAAAACAACCCTAGAAACACATTTCTTTTCTGATTTTCAACCTTCCTTTCCACAAGAAGAATATAGGAACCAAAAGAATTTAGAACTGCAAATATTTCCAATTCTTTTCTTTAGAATTGCTGCAGTTTGCCTTCATCATGTTATAAGCACATTTTAAACAGCTTAAATATGTTCTGCTTTTTCTCAGAGGGTACTTTGGAAATGTCCACAAAGGAAAAATATGTACATTCTGATAATTAGGTGAGCTATATTTATAGTTCTGCTTGTAATATACACTATGGCTACTGATAACACAAAGTTGCTAATGTACTCCTACAAGAAAGCCAAAATTGACGTGAAAGGAACTTGATGAGTCTTAATGCAAATAATACTCCTAGACGAGCCTGTAAAGGCTTCAAAAAGCTTAATGATTTTCTCAGATGTGCTGTAACAACAAAGAATCTCATGGTTCAGTGTCAAATGTCTGCTAGAAGCCAATGTTCATCACAACTAGAATGACTTGTTCATCATAGATTCCATCAATAATTGTTTCAGTATGTGAATGTGATCAATGTAGCTCTCATCAAGTATAAATCAAGCTATGTATTTTCTAATGGGACCTTCAGCATTCTCATGGATCCTATTCAACAGGAAGATTCGATCAATACACAAGCTCAAGTGACGAGACATCTTTCTCAAAGTGGCAGTTATTTACATATACAAAACAATAAAAACATCCTAACCTTGGCATAAAACATTTAAATAATGTGACTGCGTACTGGAAGAGGCAAATAAGAAAACCACTGCGCAGCACTAGATCACACTAGAACTGCATTTAAAAGCTGCCCAATGTAAACTCAATAAACACGTTTAATTTATTATATCTAAACAGTGACGTTTGTCTAAACAGATTATACCTAAACTGGCAAAAACTCCATTAGATGAACAGTACAAGAAATGACATTTATCAAAGACAAAGGGAAATACCGAGTGTATCTACTTAAAGCTCATAATTTCCTAGAAAAGTGATTTCATTTCTACAAGTTAACGGCAAAGTTACGTAGATTCAGTTCCTTTTTGGCGTCACTGGCTGAGCAAAGCCTACCAAACTATATGACAAGAGATACTGCTGCTGCTGGTTATCTCCCTTTCATCAGCGTCTTATTTTTACCAACTACTTTAAAACATGGTTCTTGGATGATCTGACAGAGATGGATGCAGCCTGACCTGGACCCAGGCATTTTGCCACAAAGAATGATCTTTGTGGCAAACAACAAAGAATGCGTTTACATGCGAAAAATTAAAGTTCAAACTCTCAAGCTAGACCTTTGAATTACAAACATGAGGCCATAAATGCATCTTATTTTCTTGGGTATATTTGTTTTCAAAGATTCAGGCTCCCCGATTTTACCAGCCTGTCTGTCTATGCAAGTATCTTCAATGATTAAATAAAGCTAAAATATTACATAATTAGACAACTATTTCTTGAACAGCATAATTTTAAAACTCCCATCTCTTTTTAAGAGCCTGTTTACATGAGTAATGAGTTTTAAATTAAATGCTGTATTGTGGTAATTCCAGAACAGTTTTAGGCTAAGGTAGTGCTGCAAACCTTCCTCCAGATTTGGTTCATTTCCCAATGCTATTTCAGAAGAAAAATTCCATTAGCAGACAGATACAGCAATGTGTGTGTAGAGTGAGGGATTTGTCCTGAGGAGTGAATGGTGGGATCCAGCTATCCAGCTGGTGCGGAACCTCCCTCCACCTTGCGAGCTTCTGGGAACCAAATCCTGCAAGTTTTCCTGAAAATTCATACCACAGTCTCCATCACAGACTGCAAGCCAACTACTGAGACCCTGTCATACATTTATGAAAGTAGTCCTCTCTCAGACCAACCACCGAACAAAGTGTTAGTTAGCAAGTCATGGTCTTCTGCATTAGTCTCAAGATACCGATAGCATCCACTTCAACCTCTGTTCAATACTCCCAGAGAACCCCCACACCCTCAGTGTCCTTTCATGTCCTACTGGAGGAAATAGCTATATTCCTGCTATTACAATATGTAAAAAAAACATCCTCTAAGTTGCCTGACACATTTTTGGTCTGTCCCCAGTGTTTGTGTACACTTTAAAAAGGCTGACCAGCATTACAACCCCCGGCATACCCTTGCAATCCTCTCCAGCAGCGATCAATAAGATTGTTTGAATATTTGAGAATCATTTCAGCCTTTTTCAGACTTCTTCCCCATATTCATTTATTAATTCATTTATTAATTCATTTATTCACTTATTAATTCATTTATTAATTCATTTATTAATTCATTTTTCAATTTTTCCAGATAGGTTTTGGTAATTTTTAAAGTGAAAGGGTAGGCTGCTCTCTTTGTGCCTGTTAGACCTTCTGCTTGAAAGAGCAAGGCAAAAGGAGCAAGTGCACAGAGGTTGCCAAGTTACTTGCTCCTGAGCTGACATAAACTATTCCTTTTATAATAATTTCTGATATAAAAGAAATAGAGTTTTATATTGATATATAATTCGGGAGATTTTATATTTTTCAATTAAACGCCTTTCAACCTTTGCTCTTTAAAGGTTATAGGAATTCATGATTTTAGCCTCTCTTCAGAGTTCCTATCTTTAGTCATAAGGTCAATCAAATTCCCCTTTTCAAATGTTACATCTTTAAAGAATATGGTAACCAGAACAAAAACAATATCCTAAGTGAAGTCAGAAGATTTCATAACCTTTACATATATTCCTTACATTCTTATTCCATCACTGGATATTGTACCCCCTCTCTCCTTCCCATTGTTTTCCTCTCTCCATGTTTCATGTGTGTTTTCAGCTATTTTACTGATGTCTCTATAGTTTAAAATTATAAATAGATCCAGTCTACTTCAGTTCTTTTGGGGCTGATACTTTCCTGTAACAACTTTCAGAAGAATTTGCAGGACTGCCTTTCTTTCCTTACTCTATAAATACTGCCAATGAAATACCATGCTGTTTGATGTTTCAAAGCTATCTTAAGTTTACTTTTAGAAGGGATTACACTAAAACTCAATAAACTTGCATGAGTTACACTTGCAAATTGTTTCCAAGTTGCATATATCAAATTCAGGTTTTTGAAAGAGCCACATTTATTAAAATAAAACCTGCACCACTAAAATTTGACCATTCATTTAAAAAATTCAATCAAGTAACCAATCAAAAAAATCCCAAACCCTAACTACTTCAAGGCTGTGCTGCCATCTCCCTATTTAGATGAAGACACATCCAACTGCCAGAAATACTAGAAATTTCTTAGCAAAGTAATTTTAAAATTTTCATCTTGGTGCCAAAAATATAACAGAAAACTGGATGGTAGATAGATTTTACATAATTTGAATAAAACACATGAAAGAAAATACCTGTACAGGGAAATTGAACTAACTTTCTTTCCTCTTCTTCTGACTTCAGTTCAATTTGAGCTCAAAACCGTAGGTGCTCAAAACCGTTAAAAGAAGCACAGGCATCAACGTACAGCCTAAGGAATTCATATACAACTGAGTCCCACTGTGCTCACTATCACAGATACTCAACAACGCCATGTCTCGGACAGAAGAACGCAGGGTCAGGTTTGAGCAGCTACAAGACTTTTAATAAGCAGTTCTGCAAAAGGGCAAAGTTTATCTGATTGTATACTGCATATAACCTGGAGTAATTAAAAGTCATCTGGAAGACTTTTATTTTAAAGCAGGACTGAGCACTCCCTAAAGGCTGCTCACTTTTGTCATCTTTAATTAGCCTGTTTATTGCACGCCACCAGTGTCTTTAGCAGGGCCAGTAGTGCGCCCTCTCTCACCACCACCCCCACAGGAAAAAAGTTTACAGTAAACCTAATGATTCCTTTCCAGAGAAAGGCTATTGGTTGGGTTACTCTCTCCAAACACATTAACACGGTAATAATTTAATTACTAATACTAAAGGGTTAGTGCTGGTCATGGGTTTTGGCTCTCAGAGAAGTGACTCACCAGCTAGGCCATTTAAGACGACATCTCTCCCACAAGGGCTTTCTGAGCCACAGAGACATTGCTCCAGACGGTCCCTCCCATATCACTGATGTCTAAATTTCTAATCTGGTTAACATATTTTGCTGTCAGGGTTAAGACAAACCATCTGGACATTTTTGCTACAAATTCTTTCTTGGCTAAAGGTAGTTTTTATTGTAATTTGCCTTGTTTCCTCCCAATATAATAACAGAACGTTGCCTGTGTGGATACACTCCAGTGACCTGACAGACCTTTCTATCAACTTCAAAATGTCTCACCACATACTCTTTCTTCATTTCAACATCACCAGCTTCTCATTTATCTTATGAAAATGTGATATTGGAATCGTCTACTACAAAATGCCAATTCCATCAATGTCCTGAAATTGATAACTAATTATTTTCAAGTTTAGAAAACAATCAGTTGGCTTTTCAGTCACCAAATCAGCGTAACTGGGTACTCAAGTTTTACTTCTCTTACTGCAATTCTTCGGTGTCTCTTATTTCTGCTGCAGCAATTCAGAAATGCTGTCTTACAGACTATGATTCAGTGACTTCACTGAATACTCTAAGCTCATTGCTCCACTCACAGATACGATCATGCAAGCATTTATATCTATCTGAGCAGCTATTCTAACCAAATATTCTAACAGTACAAACAGAACCACAGCCTACAAATAAAGAGCCCAACTTTCAATATACTCTTTGGCTATTTCTCACCAGCAAATCTAAGGACCTCCTGAAACTCTACTGCATGTTTAACTTGGTCTAAGACATTAAAGCTGAGATATGGTAATGGGGAAAGCCAGGTTTAGTATTGCCCCCATTCTTCTTTTTCTAAATACTTAGTTCAATTTGGCATCTTCTCCTTCTTCCAAAACTGCTGCTATGACCATTTGTCATTTGCTTCTAGTTTCACCAAACGCATTGCTGGTTTTATTTCTCAGATGCTCTTCTAATTTTTCACTAAATCAGTTTATATTCTTCACAACTAAGTAAAAAAAAAAAGTGTCCTTCTTGTCAAGCAGTTCAATAATTAAAACTTTCTAATTTCTAAAAGTACTTTAATTCCTCTAAATATATCCTAATGTCCACAAGCAGCTCACATTCAGACATTACGTTGCACCGTCAGGCATTAGTTTTGAGTTTAAAAGATTACACCCTAACTCAAATCTCTCTTGGGTTTCCTGTCTTGTTTAGTTATGACTGCTCTCCTCATGAAAAGTGATTTGTTGGAGGAAACGTCAACACTCTCCGCAGTATTCCTGTTCTTCAGGTGATACCACAGAAATGGCTAGATTGGAGACTAAATAGAAAATATCAGAGAAGTAGCTACAACACGTGCATCCAAACAACACAGCAGTGAACTGTTTCAACTCCAGGTCTTGGAGAGATCACCACCAAAGCACTTAACTTGCTCAGCATTGATGGCTACTTACACAAACATGCAGTCAAAAAAATGCAAAATGTGATAATATCTTCTGGGAGAGAAAGAGGATGGAAATTCGATTCCATTATGTGAACTGTGCAAACTTTTTTCCTTTCTTTCTGGAGATTACAATTATTATTTCTCTATGTCTAGTAATATATTTTACATGATATTTGTTGCTATTCTGCCTTGTACTGCTTAGGCACACTCTTTTGGTTAGTAAAGTGATTCCTTATATATATTTCCCTAACTGTAACTACTTAAAATGTTACCCTTTTCTCGCTGAAAGCAACTTGTTCAAGGCCAAAGGAACATCAAGCAGTATCAGAAAAAAAAATTATTTTGCTTTTTCATAAATCACAACTTTTCTGTCCATTTCTGTGTCCTCGGTCAGAACAACAGTCTTTCATGCCCTATATCTGATAAAAGCAAAAGGGCAATTAATACCAATGTCACCAAAAGAGTAAGATGCCCTCCACTAAATTCCACATGTCACTGATTGAGTGAAGGTAGCAGCGGTGCCACATGCAGAGGGATGGCCATCCCTTTCAGCCAGGACAGGCGTCATCTCCCTGCAACTCATGCCTTTCTCAGAAAGGTTTTTAAAGGTTTTTTTCTTATTTTCAAGATGTAAAGTAAGGTATAACTTAGAGACATCATCCATACTTAAAAACGTACAGAGATTATTTTTAACCATAAAAAAAATGTATTTAGGCGTCCCTTTACACCTGACATCCAATACCCTGATAGCACATCCAAACACAATGAACTACCTCTGGTGTTTCAGAAAATTTACTTGGTGGTGTCTGTGCTATTTTTTTGCTATTCTTCAATACAGTTATTTCCTGGAACAGAGTTGAGATTTAAACCAGAAGGGACACACTCCCTATAAAAACCAACAGTATCTTATACATATCCATACATAGGATTAGAATTGTATAAACTACACCAGTTTGACCCCTTATTCTCTCCAGAAAGGCTGGTTTCACACCATCCCCATTCTTTCCTGCTGGGGGGTCCCAAGGCTCAGAGGGGGCCTCTGGGCTCAGGGCTCACACTGTTTTGTCATCTACATAGATGTATTAAGGAAAACCAGACAGGATTGAGCCTAATGACGTGTGGCTCTTCCCAACAACTCTTCGGTGAACATTCACCATAGCAGGCACTTGACTAGGTTTTGCCTTTGATGTATAAACTCACAATTTAGTAAACAAAAACATCTGTGTCCAGACAGATAAACACAGACCATCACTTGTCAACACAAGCATCAGCAAGAACTGGATATTTACAGATTTGTATAGTCACTGAAATTGTACTTTATGATACCATTTCTGTCTGAATTTTGTTCACAGTCTTCTTCCAATCCCACAACACAAAACTCAGCAAGCTTATTTATACAGAAACAAGAGAACTGCTGAGCATTTCTGAATCACTCCCTTTTCCCAGCTTTAAGAAGGCCCAATTAAAAATCTGTTCACACACAGGGTCACGCAAAGACAATACAGATGGTGGGATACTGGGTGTCTTTCAAAAATAAATAAATCTTCTTGAATGCTGTGGGGTGGGGTTTTCCCCCCCACTTCCAAAACTGTGTTAAAACCAAACTCATGGATCAAGGC